>CM050520.1:21404830-21964830 GCA_027563665.1 Antrozous pallidus
AACAGGAAGGGCTGCCCTTTTGTCCAGAATTGTGAAACTCCGGTCCTCCCAGGGACGTGGGAGGGCTGCAATGCTTAGCCTCCAGCTTTCTAACTTTAGCCGCCACTTTAGAGGTAGCATTTAGCTCTGTGACAGAGATCTACTAAGAACTATCCTTCCATAACCTCTGCTCTGCTGCCAAAAACTCATAGCCCAATTGAAACAAATATCCATCAGCTAGTGTTTTTTTTAATTTATTTTATTGATTTTTTACAGAGAAGAAGGGAGAGGAAGAGAGAGTTAGAAACATCGATGGGAGAGAAACATCGATCCGCTGCTTCTTGCACACCTCCTGCTGGGGATGTACCTGCAACCAAGGTACATGCCCTTGACTGGAACCAAACCTGGGACCCTTCAGTCCACAGGCTGACGCTCATTTACTGAGCCAAATCAGTCAGGAACATCAGCTAATATTTATTAGGCACTACCTGTATGTATGTGTAAGGCTTAAAATTTACAAATAAAATACGGGACACTTTTTGCTTTTCAAGAACTTCACATTTTGTTAAGATGCTATATTAAAATATTCAAAAAACAATGCGAAACTCTATATATGACACAGTATCAAATTGCATAGTTCAGAAAATGAGGTGCTGAGTTCAGAGAAGACTGATTGAACTAAAAAGAGCTTTGCCATCTAGGTGGTTAGCATTTGTCACTACGTACTGTGCAGGTTATTTCTGAGAACATGTTCAGATGTTGCAGCCCCGATCGATTCCTTATCCTGATTCTAGTCACCCTTACAAGTCAGTGTCCTGCCATCTGGCCAATCCTAAGGGTGCAGGGTGAGCTCCAGGCACAACACCTCCATTGAAGTGTAGAGTACCTACAAGTAGGCTAAAGGGGTGGAGCATTTTGTAGGGCCACCAGAAGCATGCAGTGAGGGAAGGAGGGGAGCGGAGAAAGAAAGAGAAGGAGGGAGGGAGGACGAGAGTGAGAGAGAGAAAGAGAGGGAGAGAGAGAGAGAGAGGAAATGAAAGCCACACAAAAGGTGGAAACTAACTTATCAGGGAGGATAAGGAAAGGCAACAATTTGGAAGCTGACTTGTGAAGTCATAAATCATGAAGCTCTGACAGGTCAGGAAGAGAGGTTTGAACTAAGCTAAGTGGCTTTGGCCTTGAACATTGAAGCGGCATTGGAAAACCAAGGTGGTCAAGGATGGAAAAGGGAAGGCAGTGGTTAGAATGCAAAGAAACTATACTGAAGTTAGATCAGAGGGAGATAAACTTTATCTTATCAGCCACCAGTAAAAGATTGGTCAGTCTAAGAAGTCTAGAAATAAGGTTTTGATGCAATCTCTGTCTTGGGAAACCCCAACTTGAGTGCAAGTTTTTTAGTTTTACCACTGCCAGTGCTATCATACCAACCTATGGAGGAGAGGCTTGGGTATTAAGAATAAAATTTACTTATATTGGTTTGTCCCATGTGACTGCTCACTTACCATACACCAGTCTCCCTGGTATTGCTGTATTTCTTGTGCACGTAAAGCATATTTGCTCCTTGGGTCCTTGACCATGCTATTCCTCTCAAGAGAATCCTTTTCTCTTGAGTCTTCAAATGTCAGCCCCTCAGCCACCTCATCTAACTGGTTTTCCATAGCTTCGCTGAGCCCTTACTGAAGACCTCACTGGCGACTATTCAACCTGGGATAGGCCACTCTGAGGAGAGATTCTGTTTGAAGATATGTCTATTGGGAATCCCAACCATCACCACAGACAATTTCCAAAAGCACGCATCTTAGGAACTGCACTCAATCTAGACTTTTCAAAACAGATAAGAAGAGAGGAAGACATGGCATAAATGCATTGGTCCATGGAATTTGAAGTCTGGACAGGATTTTCTCGTGGCTCTGATCTAATCCCATCATGGTTCATATGGAGACGCTGAATCCACTAAGGTCAAGCCGCTTAGAATCTGGGACTCCTTATTCCCATTTCAGCATTCTCAGAAAGATCGTCAAGATGGCTTAGTTCTTTTACTCAGTAAGTGAATGTGGAAGATCTATTTGTGTGTCTGGCATTAAGCCAAGAGCTGGGAGTATTTACTGGGTGAAATAGACACCATCCCTCCTTGCATGGAGTTTAGAATCCATTAAGGAAAATAGAGAATTAAACAAACAATTGCAATGACAGCAAATAGGGTCATTAGAAGGCAAGTGCAGGATAACTCATTCACTTATTCATCCAAAAATTATGAAACACGTACTGTGCACCAGACACTATTCACATGTCAGTGATATCACAGTAGAAAACGACAAAAGCCTGCCCTCATGAGTTCATCCTGTAAAAGGAGAGTTCTACAATATACATAATAAGTACATTGATAGTGTTAGAAGGTATTAACTATGGAAAAAAGAAAAAACAATGGAGCTGGGGATAGGGGCTGGAGGAAGTAAAGGGAAGACCTCACTGAAAAGGTGCATTTGAATGAGGACTTGAAGAAAGAGAGGGAGGGAGCCACACAGATATCTGGGGGAAAGCTGTGCCCAAGGGCCCTGTCCCAGGCGATGTGAATGAGGAAAGAGTAGGCTTCTTCAGGGCTCCACTTCAGCTCCTGGGCTGGGGTGGAGTGTGTGTGTGCTGCTGTGCACAGTTCCTGGAGTTCAAGGGCAGGCCTGCCTGTCTTTTCTAAGCTTGCTCAGATCTTCAGCCAGCTTACCCACTTAGGAAGTCGCCTTGCCCTTGTGGAGAACAAACATTTATAAAAGATGGCCTGGAACTCTGCTCCGAGTTCATTTCGAGAGCCAGCTATTCCTATCAGTGGAAGAAAAGCAGTGGACGTTGCATTCCCTCAGGGAGAAGGAACACCTCCATACCAGCCCATTTTACCCCGGTTAGGGGGTACACAAGGTGGATCATTTCTCTCCCTTCTGCTCATCTGTCTCCCCCTAGAACACAAGATGCACAGTGTATTCCTTAATTTTACCTTCATGAATTTTACTAGGTTTTGGCAAAGCTTGTTTCACAAGCGCCCTGATGAGGGTTGTTTTCATTACCAAAGTACATGCTCTCCTATTCAAACCACTCATTTCTATGGAATGAGCAGTTATCAACTCCGGGTGAATCTGGAACCTGATTCAGTCTTTCTTATGACCCAACTAGAGCAACGGGTTTTATAAATGTCACTACAGAAATAGTCAAACCGAGACTGTGAGACGGGGGGGCAGGCAGTCATTTCCTCCTGTGAACTTGTGGCTTATTATCTTTGGAATATTTGAAGCAGATCAGTGGTCCTGTGGTCATTGTGCGTCATGGGGGGGGGTGTGTGTGTAAGATTTTACTGTGAAAAACATTCCTTATAGTACTTGGCATGCACATTCCAAAAAAAAAAAAAAATCCCATCAAGAGACTGGCAGTTTTTTAATTAATTATTTGAGCTTGAACAATTCAAAAGCATCATCAAATTAAAACAAGGTAATTTGGCACAGAGGTTATTGCCCATTATGTCTTCTAATTAGTTTTCTGTATTTTGAAAAAACAAAAACAAAACATTAAATGCTGAGGTAATGAACTTCGGGGGCGGCGTTCCGCAGCAATCTCCTTGGTGATGGAAAAACAGCGCCGACTTCCAAACAGATCGTCTGATCTTTCTCAGAAAGAGCTGTCCGTAGAAAGTGGCAAGTCTCAGACCCATTCTCCTTAGAACACCTTTATAGCATACTCCACACAAACTGCATACATGCTTATGGAGCGAGGAGAATTTAAAAAATAAATAGACACAAGGGTGCTTTAAAAACATTCATACACTTCATCGAAGTATTCTTTACATATAATTAAGTGCATCTATTTTAACTGTGTAGTTTAATGAGTTTTGATAAATGCATACAATTGAGTAACCACCAGTACAATCAATATATCACACATTTCTATCACCCCCCAAAATCTCCCCATGTCTATCCCTCATAGTCAATCTCCATCATCCAGTTCACTTTCCAGTCCCAAGCAATCACTGACAGAAGTTTACTTTTAGAACATATAAGACATTTACAATGTTCAACAGTCAAAGCGATGCCCTGGCTAGTTTTGCTCAGTGGATAGAGTGCCTGCCTGCAGCCTGAAGGGTCGCCGGTTTGATTCCAGTGAAGGGCACATGTCCGTGTTGTGGGCTCAACCCCCAGTGTGGGGCATGTAGGAGGTAGCCAATCAATGATTCCCTCTCATCATTGATAATTCTATCTTTTTCTTCCTCTCTCAAATCAACAAAAATATATATTTTTTAAAAAGTCAAAGCAATATAAAAGGTATCCTTAGAGAAGTCCCACTCCCATCCACATCCCCTCTCCCATAAATACACATTTTCTTCTTTTGCAGTTGGTCCTTCTTGGAGCTCTTCTAGAAAAACAGCGAATATGCATCATATATATTCATATTCTCCCTTCTTTTTTTTACATCAAAAGTAGTATATGATAGATAGTTCTGCTTTTTTAAAAAAATTAACAATATATTTGAAGAACTCTCTGCATCAGTACATCATTCTCTTTTACAGTTGCAAAGCTCTCTATTATGTGGCTCACACATGTCAAACTCAAAGGCTAATACAGGCCAAATATATGAGGCATGTGGCCTGCAGGTCACAAGCTTGACGTGCTTGACATGATGATCCAACCAGTGCCCTATGGACGGCACTGATCTTTTACAATTAAAGCTACCATGAATAACAATATTCATTCATGCATATGTTGTTTCATATCTGTGTAGACTTATCTTCAAAGAAGATTCTTAGTAATGAGAGAGATTGCTGGTCAAAGGGTGACTGCATGTATAATTTTGATAGATATGGCTAAATTGCGCCATTTTGCATCCTACCAATAATTTATGAGAGGCTTCTTCCTCTCTCCACTCCTCAGCCTCACAGTTATCAAACTTATGGGTTCCCATCAGCTAGTAAATAAGAGATGATTTCTCAGTGTAGTTTTCATTGACAGCCCTCTTGTTATGAGAGAAGTTGAGCATCTTATCATATATTTAAAAGTGGCCTTGGTATTGCAGATATTCCCACATGTTCTTTTTTTGCCGGCAAACTATAGTGTTCACCAAAACAGCACCTTTTCCCCAGTTCCTCATTGAATTTCCTCCTGGCCCTCCCCTCCCTTCTCCTGCCAAATCGTGCTCTCAGAAAACAGTATGCCTCAGTTTATTCCAACTTCCTTGAATTAAAGTCCATAGGATAGGAGAAAGGAGAAGGAAACTGGCATGTAGGGGCATAGGCCAGGCACTGTGCTATTAACATGTATTCCTTTTTTTATATTTTGATCCCCGTGTCTAAAATGAGGAGGGGGATAAGATCTGACCACCACATTAAAATGTTATTAAGAAAACTTAAAAAAATATTTCAACAAATGGAATCACCCATTTTATGAAACCTAGCAGCTGCCCTACTCAATCCACTGGGAAAGCTGGAAGGAGTACCTCCTTAACTTCTGCAGTCTCTTCCTTGTACCCTGGCTAATCTAGTCCCTCCTCTACTAGACTCTGAATAGTGTTAGCTGAAGATTAAGTTGTTTTCACTGGCGATCAGAACAGATTCTGTTCTCTGATTGAGTCCATTTCACAAGTATTTATGGAGCTCCTGCTTCATAAATCTCACTCCTGTGAAAGGCTGATTGGGAGAGGATATAGAGGGGCTGAAGCACCACCACTATCTTCCAGAAGCTCAGTCCACTGATAAACACACACACGAGTGCGATTAGAGAATATGTATGTGTCTATCAGTGTGGGTTTCCATGCCTCATGATTCTCACTGTCTAATCTCCAGCAGGCTCCAGGAGACTCTCGAATCCTGTGTGCAGAGTTCGGATTTCCCTTTAACCTGACGTAAACACAGCCACTTTCTCTGGCTCTCAAACAATAATAAACATGGTGGGTGTGTGATAAATAACTCTGTGAGGGCTGTTCTGTTTCCAGCTGGAAGGAGACTCCTTATCCTTGTTAGTGCGAGGCAGGATTTAGGGGCTTAATCTTGGTGTCAGAGCACCCTCTTCTCTCCCAAGATGCATGGCTTTTTGTGAGCTCTTATCTTGATTCACTCAGCTGTGTCTCTTTATTTATGTTCTTGCCCCAACACAGGGTGGATGTGAGGGTGTGTTTGCCTCTTGTCTTCCCAGCAGAGTTGAGAAAGACACCTGAGGACCTCATCCCAAGAACATCCCCATCTCTGTAGATGGTGATACTGGTGATAAATAAAGAACAAAGGACAGTGGCGGATCTGAGCATGACCACTCTGAATGTTCACACTTCCCTCCTGTCTCTCTGGAGTCCTGGGTGAGGGAAAGGATTCTGCTTTATGTTCATTTTCTCAGGCATTGCCTAGGACTTGATGACTTCTAACTCCACTTTTGGACTCACTCAATTTCATTGAAATGCCAGCTGTTCCAACAACTAAGTGTCTTGGGTGTTACCCTGTTTATTATAATGTGTTTTCTGCAGGGCTCTGTGCTCTTGGCTGGTATGGGTAAGGGCCTAGTCACCCTGTATAGGGTAACAACAGAGTGGACAAAATATGCCTGCACACGCACACACACCATTTTCTCACCTCATATAGGTCCATAGGGTGTTGGCAGTTGCAGAGAGGGAGACAGTCTCTTGCTGCCAGCCTCCCTTTGCACACATCTCAAAATCTAGGCAAGATCTGAAGACAAAGAGAATTTTCTAAGGAAGAGAAATCGGCCACAAATAGCCATAGCTACCCTAGTTTTGTGGAGAAATAGAACAATATGAGTTCTTTGATGTACCTCCTTCATTCTGAACCAAGGAGGTTTTGGACCTCCTTGGATGAAATCTAAAAGATAGCAACCAGGAAAACAAAGCTGATGTTTCTATTTACTTGGTTGAGTGTCTTGCAGAACTTGGATAAAGACTTCACAGTTTTGTCTAGAGTTTCTAAACAATACCTGGGAAAACACTGCCACACAACTTTGGACTATGGGGGAAGAAGAAAGCAAGTTAATTGTGTAGTAATATTTATCATGTCAGTATGATCACAGGTGCTTGTACAGACATTTTACAAGTCATGGGAGGATATTCACAGAACAATTGCCATTGGTTACCTTAGGATGCGGGTAGTGAGTGGGCAGTAAAGAGGGTACAAATAGGGAGAGTGTTAATTTTTTTTCCTTTATACATTTCAAATATGAACATTGCTATGGTATTTATTTTTTCATTTTTAATTAGAAAACAAAGCATTTAGTTTTAAAATGGGAGATTTGCTCATACACGTGAGGCTATCTGAGAGGGGGATTAAGTCAGAGCCTGTTCATTAGATGGGATTGTGTTGGGCAGCACTGAGTCACTCCGACCAACCTGTACAGGCCGCCTAGGCTCTGTTCTGCCACATGGAGGAGGCTGGGGCCAGCATCAGCAACCGCCTACAGAAGCCTGCAGTTCCTCAGTCCCGACCTCCAGTAGATGTCATTGCAGGCCTTGGAGTGATCAATCAAGAGTTTGGCTAGACCTGGGGCTGGAAGGCGAATCTTGAAACCAAAGGAGCTGATAACCAGGGAGCCCTGCAGCAGGCCCTAGAGTCTAACAGTGATTTTAGTGCTTGCCAGTGTTGAGCGGGCACTCTGGGGGTTGGGCACAGGCACTCACTGAAAAGCAGCTTAGCTGTAGTTATTTGTTGGACACAACTCTGACCAGACTCAGTCCCAGAATGAAGCCCTTAGGTCTAGCCTTGGGTAGAGCCTCGGTAACACTACTTTATGTGGAGAAAGGGTTCTCATTCTTCAGCCCTATCTTTTTCCTCTTCCTCTTCCCTTCCTTATAAAAATATCTGAGTTTGAGCTCTGGGATAAGAGAAAAATGCGGGTTCTACCCAATTTAGTTCTTCCTCTACTGATCTGATTAAAATAAACAAGAGCCTCCTAGGACTTGAAAAAAAAAACAACAAAAAAAACCCTTACTCAGATCTTGGATGAATTATTGCTGAGAGGCTTTAATTGGCTGTGGTTGGCTTCTGACCTCTTGTACGGATTGATTTATGAAGTGAATTTGCATTCAACTGTTGGAAAAATTGATAGCATGGTAGCAGATAGAAGTTGCTGTTTGAATAGGGCATGGAAAATATGTATGCCATTCCCAGCCCCCACTGTAAGCATGCAGTTTCGTGTCAGCAGACAACATTGCCCAAGAACCACTGATGGTCCTAAGTTGGCCCTGCATGTTCTGTTTCTAGAGTCAGATAAAGGATGCTTAATTTCCATCGGCAGGGGTCAAATTAAGTTACTGTATACAATTATGTTTTATATTTTCTTATAATTGCTCTAAACCTCCTATAAAGCTTTGCATATGAAAATTTCCCATTTAAAAAAATATGTTTTTATTGATTTCAGAGAAAGGAAGAGAGAGATAGAAACATTAATGATGAAAGAGAGTCATGATCAACTGCCTCCTGCATGCTTCTCACCGGGTATCGAACCCACAACACTGGCCATGTGCCCTGACTGGGAATGTGACTTCCTGGTTCCTGGGTAAACACTCAACCACTGAGCCACACCGGCTGGGCTGCAAATTTTCCTTTTGCACACAAAAGTGATTTTTGGAGGGGAGGGGGGAGTCACCATTTTAGTATTTCATGTGGTTCTTCCGGCTCATGAACCACGGCCCTAGGGATTCTGAGCAAGCCCTCAGACTGCAGTAAAGCAGGTGCTCTCTCCTGCTGAAAGAAAGAAGTTAGATTTTGAGAGACTATGGGGGATAAATGGGTCTGTAAGGACAGGCAAAGCAGTGCAGGTCGACTCCACATCAGCCCGGATACCTGGCCTCAGGTCCTTGAGGAAAGTGGGAGACCTGTGCTCAGTGATATTTCTGTGTAGTTCATATTACTGCCAGGATGTAGGACACAGTTAAGACCCAATGAGCCAAGATAGTTTAGAAATAAGTGAAGCATTTCCTTGTATGAATTCTTGTTGCCTTGTGTGTCACAATGATTTATATTGATTACCAGCCACCTGCTATCTAGTCCATATCTAACCCTCCATGGCACTTTGCTGGGTACAGAATCAGTGTCCAGTAACTTTGTTTTAACTTTGCTCATTTATTCATTCATTCAGCAAGTCTTTATTGAGTGTTTACCATGAAGAGCCTCTGAGTAGGCACCCATGTACAGCAGTGAACAGATGTGGATTTTACCCACACAGGAGTTAGCTTCTACGAAAAGGCAAATATTGAACAAGTAAAAAACAAAGATGTCATTATAAGTTATCATATATGCAAAAAAAAAGAACAGATGCTGTGTAGAAGAATAAAAGGGGATGCCTATATTATATGAAGTGGTTGAGGTAGGACCCCTGAGGAATGACATTTAAAATGAGACCTGAAGAAAGAAGCCAGCCATGAGAAGAATGGGGAAAGCATTCTGGACAGAAGGGACAGTATGTGCAAAGACCCTGCAAAGGAGTAGGGCTGAGCAAGCATAATATAGGAGCTAAAAAGGACCCATGTGGGTGAAGCACAGTGTGCAATGCAGAGAGAGGATGGATAATCAGAAGGTGACCAGTGTCATTTAGGCCTTTGCAACCTAAGTTAAGAAGTCTAGACTTTGTTCTTTGAGCAATGGGAAGACATGTTGATCGTTACAAAACCTCTCAAAGATTGAACCTCTGGCTTGAGATGGCCAATTGTCAGCCTTGAGTCAAATTCAATGAGGTCATGTGTTTTCAGAAAGGTTAGTGTATCTCTTTTAGTATTTTTCAACGTATATTATATACCCTGTATGTATACAATTGGGATAGCATCTGCTTTTGTTTGCTTAATGTATTATAAGAATGTCCTATGCTCTCAAATATTCTTCTGCAATATGACTTTCAATGACTTCCTAACATTTCCAATATGGATGCACTATAATGGGCCTAGCCTATCTCCTATTAGACATTGAGTCTAATAAATTAGTAACACTATGAATGAGTGAGTGATAAGTAACTTAAATAACAATGTGGAAAACTTACTTGCCTATTACTCTTTGTATACATATACCTATTATTTCCTTAGGGAAAATTCCTAGAAATGAAATTGCTGGGCCAAGAGAATGTGCTTATTTTTATAATTGGGTCAGAAGTGTCAAGGTGTCAGTCTGAAAGCTAACAGTTTACTTGCCCATGATTGAAGTTTCAGAGAAGCTACTGGAATAAGAGCACTGTTTTCAAGTGCTATGTATTGGGCTATTGAGACTCACTGGGGTTGGAATCTTGGGTCTCCTCTCCTCAGCTTTGTGTACTGCAGGTAAACACACAAACCTTAACCTAAAAGATACTCAGGTTCTTCACCTGTCAAACAGGAGAGATGATAGTATTTGCCTCACAGAACTGATACAAAGATGAAGATAAATCATATATGGAAAGTACTTAACAGAATACCTACCCAGAGTAAGGTGTGTGTGCATTATGTTATCACAACTTTCCAGCATTAAGTAAATTGTTCCCCCCTCTTCTTCTGGCAACTAAGAGTGTAATCTCAATGGTCAAAGGTAAAATTTCTCCCACATTAGTATTTTCTTTTTAAAAAAGAAGATAAGTCACCTTTGGCTAACAATGGACTTAGAGACTATCTAGTTTTGCCTTAAATCTTTCATTATTTGCTCATGTTTTGAGGCAAAAATGTGGCATGAAATAAGAGACCTTAAAGGCTTGTTTTGAAAGGCAGGCTCTTGCCACTCACAGGTGTCATGGCCTTGGGCAGGTTGCTCACATCCTCAGAGCCTCATTCTCCCCTTCCCCACTGTAATATAAGATCATAGCATCTCTCCCTACTGATACAAGGATTAAATAAAATGAACATGGACAAGAGCACTCAATTTCCACTTCTAGACAATACATGTTGAATCCAAATCTCATAGCCATCACCTAGCAATGACTTGTGAGGCTATGAGCAAATAAAGCTTCCTACATCCATGAGAGAAGACATCTGCTTTCACATCTAGCTCTGTCTTTGATTCCTACAATGATCAATTGCCTCTCCCCTTCCATACGCTGTCTTAAAAAATCAGAGTGACCCTGACTTATAACCAAGATAAGAAAACACAAGTGATAAGAACACTGAATGAATCTCCTGACACATTGCAGGGGTAATTGAATGATTAGGCTGACCTGCAGTCTTCCTCCTTTGTCAACAGAGAAAAACTTTGAGATGGCCAAAAGGTCCAAGGCAGCCAGTAGCCCAACAAACTGAAGAGTAGACGAGGTGACTGAGTTCATGGCAGTCCTAGCAGAGTGTTAACAAGCAGAGAACCACTGTTTAGGTAAAGTTGACTGTGAAATGGTACATTTATTCCCATGGAAGGGATGGCCCTGTTGCTATCCTGCCAGAACCAACTTGGGCAAACACAGATATTATTTGAGGTGGGAGAGAGACATAGTAAAGTTAGGGAAAGGACCCCTATAATCAGAAAACTTGGGAGGATCAGGAGTTTAAAAGTCATCATGAAAACTAGGTTTTGAGATTTTCTAATTAGGTTTTTTTCATTCTTGTTACTTCTGAAAGCTATTCTTCCTACCCCAAAATTTCAAGATCTTAAAATATCTTCTCAAGTGTGGGCTTTGAGCCCTTTTTCTGAGATGGATTTTTACCTGAAGCCAGATTGCTTCACTCCTCCTGGATGGAGAGCAGGCATCTTGAACCTCTCCATCTCCATTAGTGACAACTCCATTCCCTTACCTACTGGCTTCAAAACCTCAGGGTTTCTCTTGCCTCCTGCTTTTAAAAATATATTTTTAAATTAATTTCAGAGAGGAAGGGAAAGGGAAAGAAAGATAGAAACACTAATGATGAGAGAGAATCACTGATCAGCTGCCTCTTGCACCCTCCCCCAACTGGGGATCAAGCCCACAATCCCTCCTGGTTCATAGTTAGATGCTCATCCACTGAACCATACCAGCCTCGCTTGTCTTCTATTTTTGTTTCATTTTTTTTCTCACACCCCTGCTCAATCTGCTAAAAATACTATTGCCTATATCTTCTAACTATACCCAAGTCAATTTGACTGTTTTAAACTGGTGTCATTGCCACCACTTGGTCTTAACCTTTGCCTCTTTTTTGATTTTTACAATATCCTCTTCATGATTCTCTCTTGTTTTATTTTTGTCCCTTCAGCCTATTTACAAACACAATAGGCAGATGAGCCTGTTCCAGTATGTAAGTCAGATCATATTAGAACCATTCAGCTGCTTCCCATCTCCTGAAAAGGATCCTTATTAGGGCTTTAGGGAGCATAGATGTTCTGGCCCCATTACCTGCCTGCTTTTCCTCCTGCTCCCCTGGTTCACCCCGATTATACCCCATTGAGTTCTTCCCTGTTCCTCCAATACCACAGCAGGCATACACCTGCCTCAAAGCCTCTGCTCTTCCCTTCTCTCTGGTTCTCTCCCCAGATGCACACCTGGCTGATGCTCTTTTATAAAAATTTATATTTTTATTGATTTCAGAGAGAAAGGGAGAAGGAGAGATAGAAATATCAATGTTGAGAATCAGTGATCAGCTGCCTCCTGCACACCCCCTACTGGGGATCAAGCCCCCAATCTGGGCCTGTGCTCTTAACCAGAACAAACCCGGGACCCTTCAGTCTGCAGGCTGACACTCTATCCACTGAGCCAAAATGGCTAGGGCCTGGCTAGTGCTCTTGTTTTCTTTTATTTTTGCTCAATTGTCACCTTCTCAGTGACACCAGTCCAAGTCCCCTTTCTAAAATTGCACCCTCCCCATTCCAACCTATCTCCTCCCATTTAATTTTTTCCCTCCTTAATGTTTATTGCTGCTTCATACATTTTATAGTTTATTTATTTATCTGGTTTATCATCTGCTTCCCTGTGAGGGCAGAAATTTTTGTCTGTTTTGTTCACTGTGGTATTACCAGATCCTAATACAGTGTCTAGCCTATAAAGCTGCTCCATCAATATTTATTTAATTGAATTAAATCAAGACCTGGATCTAAAGCCAGACTTTCTAAATCACTGAATGAGTATGAGAAAGATACTTAACCTCTTTGAGGATTTGAAAGACAGGGGATTGTGCTTGGTTTACAGATTTCAATAAGTCTTTATTCCCTTCATGTTCTTCCAATTCCACTAATGGCAGAGAGCCTTTGAGATGCTAGAAAAGTGACAGTGAAGTACAAGGAAATTTTTTCTCTTGCTTTATTTCTCTTCCTTTTCCTTCTCTTCTTTACTTTCCATCTTTTTTATTATTATTATTCAACTCTTTTTAATCCTTATCCTCATCATTACTCTTATTAAGGGAGCTGAAATAGTGCACAACACATGGAAGGAATGGTGGAAGGACTCCAAGCTCTTATAACTGTTAGAACTTAAGAAGAGGGACTTGCTCATGTAAACAGACATTAGCCAAGTATTCTGCTGATGGGGAAAGAGGCCAGGAAGGGATATTGGAATCCAAATATAAAGTGCAATCTTCATAGCAAACTTGACGGGTTTGTCTGTGTCGTTCTGGAGAACCCAGAAAAGATATTCAGGAGCTGGATAGTATCCAAAAGAGGCATTTAAAATAATTCAGGTGATGAGCAAATGGGAATGCTGTGGTAGAACTCCCCCCAAAATTGTGACTCTTCAGCCTGGATTGGTAACCCTGGGAAGATGGAATAACAGACAGCAAATCCTTACATTATACTTGCTCATGCAAAGCTTCATGCTGTATATATGACATATATTGACTTGTTCAATCCGCACTACAGTCATAGGAGATAGATGGTATTATTAAGCTCATTGCACCAATGAGGACACTGAGGCACAGAGAGTAAGTCGTTTTCCCAAGGTCATACAGCTGGTAAGTGGCAGAGCTGAGATTTACACCTCACAGGTGACAGAATAAGAAATATGACTTAACAAGTCTCAAACAGTCATATTGATCATATGCATGTAGACTGCTTCCTCAAACTCAAGACGCTTATGTTTCCTGATAAGTTAGCTTCTACCCGTGGTTCTCTAGTCTCCCATCTGGCCTCATCTTACCTACCCAATTGACAATACTTCCTGCAAATGCACCCTATAGCCTAAACTAGCTGCTACTCTCTTTGTCTCCACATCTGTCCCCGCCCCACCTTCCTCAACATTGTCATTCACAGTGTGCTCCTGACTCATAGCTGCGGCTGCGTGTCTCTTTAGGACAGCCTTTGGGATGAAGCAGCTTGGGAGAGCTCCTCAGATTTCATTCTGCCTCCCCCAATTTTCTGGCCTTGAACTGAGCTCTCTAGTTCCTACCATCTTTCTTGTTTCTTCATCCTACCTTTGGCCCAATGCCTTTATACAGACAGCTCAGGGATGGTCTTTCTGGCTTGTCGTCTTCGTGTTACCCTGGGTGCTCTCCCCTGGCCAAGCTCTGCTCCATGCTTCGCAGCCTGTACAGACCTGTGCCTGGCTACCATTGGTCTAGCAGTCCCAGTGGGCAGAACTTACCTGAACAACCTTTGCTTCTTCTTTTATCTGTCCAAATCCTGTGAGAGAGTCCTATCAAATCTCGGCTCCTTAGTGAGACTTTCCATAATAATGTCATCCAGTGTATTCTCTTTCTGCTTAGCTTCTTGGTCACCCACATGTCTATTATCTGTAGCATCCATTTAAAATGTTTTTAATGATTTCAAAAAGGAATGAAGAGGGAAGGAGAGAGCGAAACATTGATGAGAGAGAATCATTGATCAGCTTCCTCCTACATGCCCCCTTCTCAGGATTGAGCCCTCAATCACAGACATGTGCCTTTACTGGGAATGGGATGACACTGAACCACCTGAGCCACACTAGCCAGAATGTAGCATCCATTTTGATACGTGGTTTAACTTTCCTTTAGCATTCTGTACAGTTGACATTATCCACTATTTCTTATCCTGTCTTTCCAAGAAAATAGCATGTCTTTCTAGGAAAGGATTGTTGCATGTCCTCGCTTTATATTCCTTCTCTTCCTTTATGTGCTAATATTTTTCCACCAAATGATTGCTGACTTGAAGATTTTATGACTAATCCATGAAGAGTGAGTTGAGAGAAAGATGAAGCTATGGAGACATCTGCAGTGTGATACTTACGAGCTTCAGCATGGAAACTGACCGGTATGGATCATATCCTGTCTCTGCCAGCTCTTTGTGTAGCCCTCTTATGTTGCCTCCTTAACACCTGCCTCCTCAGCGGGAAATGGGGTCTGTAGAGAGAGTTAGCTGAGAAAATGCATGAAGAGTTCTCTAGGAAGATGTCTGGCATTTAGCAAGTGCTCAATGAGCAGGAACTATGATTTTTCTTGTCCCTAATCTTTGAAAGTTTTATCATAGAGAACAATGAATTTCTGGAATATGTTTGCTAGTGAACTTGTCTGAGGCTTCCTGGACTGTGAACATATCCCAATACAACATTTCAGATTATCTTATATTAAACCAGATTGTGGTGTTTTCAGTCCCTTGAAATTGTGGAATAAATACTTTTAAAGATTTAGAACTGAGGGTTGTATGGAGAGCCTGTGAGATTGGACAGATGGAATAAAATTAAGGCTTTTGATTATTTCCTGATGAGTATTTTTCATCTGGCCTTCCTTCGTTTCTTCCTTCCTTCCCCTTATGTATTGAAAGATTATCATGAAAATGAATTAAAAGATCAAAAGAAATCATTGACCTACTTAGGTTAGGTGTATATAGGTATTTATAGATTCTTTTAAATCTCCAACACTTAAAACATGAGTTTACTGTCCTTAGTAAACTGTACTGGTTGATTCCTATTCACTCACTCTATTTTTAGCTCATATATTTTATAGTTGCAACACAAGGCAAAAGCTCCTATTAAATCTTGATTATTCATTCAGCCTTTCAGATGTGGGTTTTTAAATGCTGAATTACAAGTGCTAAAGTTGTAGTGAATTCAAAGATCATCTCTCGCTATTTATATTTTTCTTTATTTCATCATTTTAAAAATATTTATTGGATTCTTGATACATCTCTGTTATGAAGACGAAAAGATGAATAAGATATAGGCCCTTCCCTCACCTACTTACATTTTGACCTACTGGATTGTAATGATGTATTGTTATAAACTATTTTTATTTCCAAGGATGCATTTTAGTAGTATCTTAATTTAAAAACCATCAGGGAAGTTTTCATCTGCTAAAGGGAATGTGTGTGTGTGTGTCTGTGTGTGTGTGTGTGTGTGTGTGTGTGTGTGTGTGTGTGTGTAGTAGCTGGGTGGGGAGTGATGTGTAACTCCTGACTGGACAACTGACTCATAGAAGCAGAAAGAATCTGTGCTAAGAGAATACAACCAAGGCTCTCGCACAGTGAAGGGAAGGAAATCAAATACAGGATTATTGCTGTAACTGAGAAATAGCCCCCAGGAACTTTGAGTAGATGAGTTCTTTAGCTACTCCTTTCAAATGATAATTTATAGCTCTTTTTGTTTTTCTGAACTCATTTTATGAGGCTTCTGCTTTCAACATTTCAAATAGAATAATGAAGTTGAGAGTCACTGTTATTAGCTTCCAATGGCCATGAGAAGTCTGCTTCTTGACTGAGGTGATGAAGGCAGACTTGGCAAGGAGCTGGGAGGTTATGTTCGAACCTTCAAAACAGAGCAGAGTAGAGGCCACAGGCAGTCCAGGTGAGAGGAAGCATAAATTCTACCCATTAGCTGTTCAGACTCTACTGGCCTGAATGGGCCTCCTATTGTGGGGGGTTCCGAGGCCCTGGGGCTGGCGGATTTATGTCAGCAGGAGCACTGTAGTAGAAAGAGATTAAGAATGCTTTCAAAGGACATGTGAGTGGGTTGCTCCTCCATCTGATCGGTCTGGGACACAGAGCTCAGTCTGTGAGGACCTGGGCTGGTGCCAGCGAAGGGAGTAGGGCAGGCCTGAGGAATGGAAGGTCACTGGCCAATTGGGTATTGTGATAATTATATCCCTGTTTCCTTGAAGGTACCAGTGTCCTTGATTTTCTAGCTTCAAAGAAAGCTGCCTCTCAAGTAGGGGGACGTTCACACCTGCTTTGCTGCAGTGATTTCTGCCTTCCTGGCTACAGACTCAACAAGACAACAATACGTCTGTGGACATTTCCAAGGTCATATTCATCAACCAGACAAGGGAAGCGCCTCTTTTGCCTTTTATTCCTAAGTGCAAATGGAAAGGTTAGTGTGCCCCATGAGAATTCAGCAGTGAACCCAATTTAATGGTTCTACCTTAACTTCAGATACTTTGTAGGTCAGGCACTGTAAATAATCACCACCACCCGTATCATCAATCTCTTCGATTCTCACCCCTCCCCAAAGGGACTGTCACAGGAGCAGAAGTCTAGTAATTATGAGAAGTGTCAATAGCCAGTATACCTGGAATGTTTTAGTTTTTTCTTTCTTCCTGTCCATTCATCTGCAAAGAAGCTGTGCCAATAAGAGTTAGGAAGTATAAGCCTAGCTCTGCCTTTCACATTTTTCTTATAGCACTTAGATTTCCATGAGACCTTGGGGGAGGAGGGAGAAGTATTTACTTTTTTTAGGTGGGATCCTGTTTGTCTACTGGGTGCAATGAATATGATCTAAAGTGGGATTTCCATTGACTAAACACATATTTGCTGCTCCCTGTCCCAAATTTCCAGTGATTATCTGAGTCCTCGGTTCTTTAAATGTGCAAATTTAAAACCATATTTTGATTAACAAGTTTCACTTGTTAAAGATGGGTTTGACTGGTTTCTGGCACTTACAACCCTCTCAGGAAGCAGAGTGGATATTATGGAGAACTCCCTGGATCTCCCTTTCTAATGTTTCTGTTGTTGCCATCAGCTCTCTGCAGGCCAAATCTTCCTTCTCTAGGCCAAAGCAGGTGCTTGTCAAAACCTAGAAATTAGAAAGAGGAAAATATTATTTATTTTTCTAGTTCTTGTTTTGATCTTGACAGGAATGAATAGTGGTTGTATATACAAAATATTCCCTAACTCTTTTTAAATTTTGCTCTGAGATTGTGCAAATACACAGGTTTATGTTGATGAATTCCCAATTTAGTGACACATAAATAACCAGAGCCTTCTCTCATTGAAATATGCAGTCTCTCCCTCATGCCACCTCCCTCCCCAGGCCCGTCCTCTCTCTTTCTTTCTTTCTTTCTTTCTTTCTTTCTTTCTTTCTTTCTTTCTTTCTTTCTTTCTTTCTCTCTCTCTCTCTCTTTCTTTCTCTCTCTCTCTCCCTCCCTCCCTCTTTCTTTCTTTCTTTCTTTCTTTCTTTCTTTCTTTCTTTCTTTCATTCTTCTTCTTTTCTTCTCTCTCTATCTCTATTGTTCTAAGAATCTTCCATTTCCTACGCTCATGGGTACTGACTGCTATGACACTTGAGGAATAAAAGCTTTGTCCTCCAAGTCAGCTCCTACCTGTCACCTGGGACCCTGGGATTCTGAGCTCTTGCTCTGATTTAATAACAAGACCCAGTGGGGCAGCCCAGGTGCTGTATCTCATACCCTCGCTGATTGCCAAGGGAACATTTAATCTGTTGACTTTACTAAGTTATGCTACTCTGGCAAATGTACCTGGAGCTGTAAATTATTTTGATGTTCAATTTATCTGGAGAAGAAGGAACTCTCTTATACCTTGTTATCTAAAAGCAGAAGGTGAAAAACCACTTGGTTTGCAAATCGTAAAAACTCTAACAGACTTGTGCGTTAACAAGTAAAAAAGACTTTCTTGGTCTTAAAAGTGAAACAGGGGCCCAAACAAGCATTGATAACACATTATCCCCTAAGATAAAACTTATGGTATAAATCTGTTCAAATTAGAAGTGAAATGAAAACAAATGCCTTCTATCAGATGCTAACAGACAACTAGTCTGAAGGGAACACAGGTATAAACTGTAAATGAGGGGTCAGGAGGCACATAGTGGGAGCCTTTGTCACAGTGCCCTTCTTCTCTACTTCCCAATGATCCAGGGGAGGGAGAAGTTTAAAACTGTAGAAAATATGATATTATCTAAACCTTATTAGTATACAAAATTACTACCTAATAGTGAAACATGTCATTGTTTTATTTATTCTTTGACCTTGTCCTTAATACATATTTCATTAAAATAGAAACAAACAACAAACATAAATGATATCCTGGAACGACTGTCACATCAGATTAGGTTCCCTCCCCTCCAACTGTTTCATCCACTCTCTTGATGAATAAGGGTTGAGGTGAGGCAAAAATAAACACAATCTTATAGCAACACAAAAATATAAACAATAGTACAGAAATCCTTTGAAACTCTTTGCTTTTATAATTGCCTTGTTTTAAAAGTATTTCTGAAATCAGGTGCCATTGTTGGGCTTTTATTTATCACCATCCAAATTTTTAAATGTTTGCTTTATTAATGAGAGGCAGCAGAGTTTCAGCTCAGAATGCTGGTCCCGGGTTTGAATTCTTGACTTTTATTAACTGTGACATTGGGGAAGTTATTTCACTTCTCTGTGCCTAAGTTTTCTCTTCTGTAAAAGAGGGGTGTTATCTTCCTCATAGAGTTCCTGTGCGGTAAAGTACGTATAGCACCTGACACATAGTGCTCAATAAATGTTAAATCATTGCTATTAGTCATTTACTAAGTGCTTTGGGTTAGTTTCCTCACTTCCTCATAATAAACTGTTCTATGGGGTATTTATTTTTATTATTACCATTTTACTGCGGAGGAAATTTACTCCTGGACCCAGAGTTAGAAATAAGTAGAGCCCCAATTCAAACCCAAGTCTTCAAGTCTCTGGGGCAGCTCTGATTCCCTGAAGTTTGCAGTGGAGACATAGATCTCAGTACAGGAAGTTTATTGGTGAGTGCTCAAGGGCGACATCTGTGGGCAGAGGGAGAAGCTGCACTGATGAGGCTGCAGCAAAGGCCTCACCTCCGCGTGTGGAAGCTCTGGCAATGGCGGGGCTCCTCAGAGGGACCCCATTGAGGTAAGGGGCCGGCTGTTAACCAGCCCCTCCATGGAATGTGCAGTCCTTCCTTGTAAGCTGCCCCAGAAGGGGGTGTGGCTTTGTGCAAAGCAGCTCTCTTCAGCCAAAGGCTTTCTCCAGAGAGGGTCTCAGCTGAAGAACTACCTGCAGCCAAGACTCCCAGAAGCTGAGGCATAAACACTTTGGTCTGTAACCAGGAACTGGGCAGCGTATCACAGGGTCCACACCTCCTTGCAGCTTAGGAAGGTGTACAGAGTCATCTCTGGTGGATGTGATCACGGCTTGTTTTGCCCAGAATCTCTCAGACCCCATGCACTTTGGGAATCCAGGAAGCACAAGGATGTGAACTACAGAAGGTACTTGGTGGCAAAACCATCACAGCAGCTGGTTAGACCCTGGCTGCCCAGCCCTATAAGACTGATCACTTAAAATGCTTAAGTAGCCCGCATTTTAAAAATCCATTCTTGCCAGCAAGCACTTTCTATGGTTTATGTCATGATTCATAGGCTAGAACCACGGCATTTTCAAAAGGGCAGGAGCCTGAGAGATCCAACTTGTTCCGTTGGGTTCAGGTGGAGGGAAGTGATTTAGTCGGTGCACACAATGGGATTGGACTATACCCATGAAAACTGATATCTCGAGTAGAGTCTAGCTGTTTGCCAACTGTAAAGAAATTATAAAAACAAATTCTTGGCTGACGACCTGAAAGGACAGGTTTGGAATGTTAACTTAATGCACATTACAATCTTGAAATTTCTTGTCATATCCTAGATAAAGTACTCTGTTTATATTTTACGCAGTTCCACACAAAATAGCTTCTACAACGAAATGCCAAGAATTCTCACTGACATTGTGTGGCTGGCATTTCTTTAATTGTATTTCATTTCTTTTTCTGACAATATAATGTTTTATAATTAAAATACTCTTCTACTCATAGAACTATAGTTTTTCTCCTTATAGCTGGTACAATTACTTAAACACTGTATGGTGCTGGAAATCTTTAAAGAGCCTATTTCAGACCTGAGAATAAAGTCTTATCTTTAAAATTACTTTCAGACAACATATCAGACACACAGAGCTGTCAGGTTTAAAACTGTACCAATGATTTTATGTTAAATTACTATCTAAAGTGCAGTACTCTCTGGCACATGGATATATTCATAACCACAGAGATTAGTGCTCAGCCAAAAACAAAAAAGCTTTTAATTTTTCATTACCTCCTCAGTACACTACCTGGCTACATTTAGACATTTAAAAATCCCATATGAATGTTCAGCTCTTCAGACATGTTAACCCCTAAATTTCCAGCAGGAAACTTGCTTGACAATACTTATATATTTTAAAGCCCAGTGACCTAATGGCAGGATGACCAGAATGACTGATCAACCAGTCACTATGACATGCACTGACCACCAGGGGGCAGACACTCAATGCAGGAGCTGTCCCCTAGTTGTCAGTGTGCTCCCACAGTGGGAGCGCTGCTCAACTGACCAGGAGGCCCAGAGTGAGGCTGAATCTCTGCACCTATCAAATACTTGAGACAACCTAGACTGTGGCCTGACCCCACCAGCTGATGCAGGCCCTCTAAGGTGTGTTCTAGAAAGAGCACAGGAAGTTGGCATAGGTGGATGGCAAGAAGAGGCGTGACTGTGGACCCCCAGGGGAGACTGTCCTGATGGCTAAGGATTCTGGAGTATGGTTGCCCTGAACATCCCTCATAGTGTCACTGACCTGGCATCACACATCAAGAACATTCACTAAGTGACTTTGGGGTGCAAAGCTCTCTGCCGGGTTCCTCCAGGACACAGAACACACCTTTACCCAAGACATTACTCCAAAATATCAGTGCAGTCTAATTTCCTTACTCAACCTCCACTCAGAGGGTGGGTCCACAGCCGCTTGGCTGACCAGAATGAACAGCGCTCCAACAGCTGGCCAACCTCCACAGGCCACAGCCCACCAGTGCACAAATCCGTGCACTGAGCCTCCAGTTTGACAATAAAGAATAGTGGTGATTTAGTTTTGGAGTTCAGAGAACAGACTCAGGATCCATACTGCCTGGGATCAAAGTCCAGCTTCACTAGCTGTATACTTTGGGAAAGTTCTTTAATCTCTATAAAATGGGAATAATATTACATGGCTCTTGTGGTTAATGAGATAATACATTTAAAGTGCTTAGAACAGTATCTACACACAATAGTGTTCAAAGCCACATCATTAGAATTTGCTTTTTAAATCACAGAGAATTGAACCTTTACAAAGAAGTTAAAGATAAAAATTTAAAAACTAGTTACCCCTAAATTATCAGGTTGAATCTGTGATTAAAAAAAAATCCTCACCTGAGGATATTTTCCATTGATTTTTAGAGAGAGTAGAAGAGAGGGAAGTGGGGTGGGGGTGGAGAGAGAGAGAGAGAGAGAGAGAGAGAGAGAGAGAGAGAGAGAGGCATTGATATAAGAGAGATATATTGATCGGTTGCCCCTCACAAACCTAGACAAGGGCAGTGATTGAACCTGAAACCCAGCTATGTATCCTTGACCCATGACCCTTCAGGGTGTGGGCCAACACTGTAACCGCTGAGCAACACCGGCCAGGACAAATTTGTAATTCTTATACAGAACTCTTATGTGAAATAGAATCATAAACCTAGATAGACAATACGTTTAAATTCTAAAGATTTATTCTACCTGATACACATCATAAATGAGAGAGAGTAAATTATCAGTTTTCAGCAGGAAGAAATTTGATTCTAGAAATTAAAGATCAATGTTCTAATAGTGAGTTCAGGAAAATCATTTCTCATCTGGCAGCACCATGAAAGAGTGCGTATGCCCATTTGCTCGCCATCATATGCCCAGCACATTACAACACTACCATATTGTAGGAATTCAATATGTGTGGAATGACTGACTGGTGGGCTAGAAGAGGCAATGCCCTTTAATTCCTAGAACTTTAGAGTTAGACGGGGCCCCCTGCTTCTAATGTCACAAATAAGAAGCCCGAGGATCAATGGCTTAAAATGCATTTCGTGGTTAGTTATTAATAGAAGGATGATCCAAGATGTCACCTTCAGGACTTGGGCATGCAAATAAGCAATGACTTCTGCAGTGTTTTTTTTTTTTTAAGTAAATTTTTAGAAACACCAGTCTCTTGGGATACTTGTGGAGTAAAAGGTGGAAGGGCTTGTTCTGTGGTTAAATAATTTTGGGAAATGCTGAGTTTAAACAACTTAAACTGTGGATCTCCAAAAGGGAGATGTAGTAGCATATGCAGCATTCTGAAGAGAGTTTGACCACAGAACAGCTTTTGAAAGGAGCATCTTTTAGAAGTGATGGCTTATGGAACACCTAGGAGAAGACTGACCATAGACTTCAACAAATACTACATGCAGTTATCATGATAGAAACATACAAAAAGTCAAGGTGAGTTAGATACCAAAGTTTTCCTAAGGCCTTTCATGAGAGAGGGTAAGAACGGTGGTGGGATGGGAGGAGGTTAAGAAAAGCCATATACACCTTCAGTTTGTGTCCGAATTATGTAAGTGTCAGAGTAAGGCTCAAATAAAATGCTCCTGGCATTCAAAGGTCAGAGTTCCATGGAAGAAATAGCATTGGAGATGACTCCTGATGGTTGTTGAACAGTTCCTGCTCTGACATTTGCTGGTTGAGGCTTCTGAGCTGCACTGATCCATACGAAGCCTCACAGATGCCCAAGGCCTCCCACCTGTCCCCATTTGCCTGCTGAGCTAGACCTTCTGCTTCTCCATCCAATGTCTTAAAGAATCTGAAACCTCTGGAAAACCTGCATTCCAACATCCAGCACAATGCTTTCTGGTATTATTATCTATATACTCCTTTGGTCAGCAACTCTAGATCAAAATGGTTTGTCGGAACACAAAAATAACGGCAGAAAGGGAGGCCAGAACAGAATAAACACTAATATGGCAGCACTCATTCAACTCAAGAAGTGTAGTGAAGAGCTCAGCTCATTGGCTGGGAGCAGCCACAGCACTGTACACTAATGCTCATTGGCTGGGAGCAGCCACAGCACTGTACACTAATGCTCATTGGCTGGGAGCAGCCACAGCACTGTACACTAATGCTCATTGGCTGGGAGCAGCCACAGCACTGTACACTAATGCTCATTGGCTGGGAGCAGCCACAGCACTGTACACTAATGCTCATTGGCTGGGAGCAGCCACAGCACTGTGCACTAATGCTCATTGGCTGTGAACAGTCAGAAGAGTTTCTTTGCCCTCAATCTCACTGGCTGAGAACATCTGATGATACTCAAAAACTGGGGAGAAACTATACACACCCACTGCAAAAAAAAAAAAAAAGTGATTCCCACAAAAGCCGTGATAGTGGTTACTCCTAGAGAGAGAAACTAAGGTGGGGGAGTTAGTAATATTAGACTTCTTGACTTGGGTCTTAGCTTCAAAATGACTTGTTAAGTTGTTTCTTTTCTGTATGAGGGTTAGACTTCACAACCAAAATGTTTAAAATGTTTACCTAAGGTTTCCTTATCCCAATTTTGAGGATGGGGGAGCAAACACGCAAAGAACCCCACAAACTGCTGACCCAGTTAGACTCTGGCCAAAGCACCTACGTTAGACCCCTTTCTTTTAGTCTCTTCCTCCAGAACAAATGTCTCGATCTCAGTGCAGTGACTTGATTTACAATATAACAAATTTAACAGTTGAAAGTCCTAGAATTCATCCTCAGCAAAACCTGCAAAGCAGCTGCAAAAAAGATGAATGTCACTCGTGGGATCAAAAGCCTAGAAGGACTGCGTGGAAAAGTTCAGCAATGTATGCATGCAAAGCCTATTCTGAGCAGAAGGCCATTAGGAGGATAGTGTCCGTCTATCTCATTATCAGCTGGAAGCACCTGGGATAACTGGGTTCTGCAAGGCTGCCCGTTCTTGTGCAGAAAACCATGGTGCAAAGGGCAGGCTCTCATGATTCACCTTCCAGGAACCCAGGCTTAAAATCCAGAATTCAGCTTCGAGCGAGTCAGAGAAAAGGCAGAGCGATGTTAAGGGCAGGTGCTGGAGGTTTACTTTTGTCTCTCTTCAGAGCTTTTAGTCTTTAGAAATGTGTAGCTAAATATGCTTTCTTCCCTCTGGAAAACAGATTTCCCCCGTCTCCCACCTCTGCCTGGGGAATAACAAATTTCAGATGAAGACCTGAAAACCCAAACAGAAATATGCAATGCTTCAGACACCTCGTGTTGGGCTGGCTGTCACAGACCCTAGTTTGGGTCAGGCTGTTTAAGCTTCTTGGGAACAAGCATTTATCTACAGCCAGGTCATTTTATAGATCTATTAAATCTACATTTTCTCTTGGGCTCCGTCCCCCAGCTCCCCTCAATCCTGCTCCAATCACACACTCTCAAAACCCCCTTAAGCCCCAGGAATAAATCTCTATAAACTGCCAAGTGTTCAATCAGCCTTTTACTATATCTCTTTGCAATTAGAATAAATTTACTGCTCGGAGAGATGGGGGAAATATGCAAGGTACTCCTTGGATAAATATACTGCAGTGAGAAAAGTAGAGGCTCTGTAAAAATTATCTCTGTGAATTCAAAAAGAATCAAGGTCACTGGAGCAGCTACATACCAGGGAACGTTAATTAATGGGCCTGCAGCTGGTGGTACCACTTGGCTGCCCTGCTCCAGCTGCTTGCTCCATATTTCTCTCATTTGTAGGGCCATTCTTGGATCAAATCCCATCTCTTTTTTTCCCTCCAAGCACAAAAAGTACATAAGTCTATCCTGGAAGGATGCCAACCTTTCAGAGAAATAAGTAAAGTGTTGTTTCTTGGCTATTTTTATCTCCTTTTTAAAGAAAGGACACTCTATCACCTCTGGAGCTGGATTACTTGTAATCAGCGTTCCAGCCATGGTCTGAGGTCACTGTTCTGGCACTGTTCACAGGGAGGTGTCCTGAAGACGGAGAGCAGAGAGGGACACTTGTAACTACCCCTCCAACTAAAGTGGAAGGCACCTGAAAAGACATACCTTCCGCCCTTCGTCACCCAGTCTGCCTTTCAGGCCGGGTGGGAGGCAAGGTAAAAATGCAACCAGAATACATTTGACATCTCTGA
This sequence comes from Antrozous pallidus, assembly GCA_027563665.1. NCBI lineage: Eukaryota > Metazoa > Chordata > Mammalia > Chiroptera > Vespertilionidae > Antrozous > Antrozous pallidus. The sequence goes on from CM050520.1 coordinate 21,430,842, forward strand.
GCTGAAGAGGGACAGGGAAGGAGAATTAAAAAAGAAGAAGAAGAAGAAGAAAAGACAGAGGAGAAAGAAAGAATTTCCAGGGTCGAGGTAGTTTATACCATTCCAGAGACAGCAGAGCATTTTAGTGAAACATGACTTCAGAGTCCGAAAGATCTAGGTTCGAGTACCAGCTCAACCACAAAGTAGCTGTGTATCACTTGGTTGGTTAACTAGTCCTATAGACCTCAACTTTCTCATCTGTAAAATGGGCCTAGTAATAATATCTGCCTCAAAACTCCTGAGTGAACTTAAGGAGACACTACATATAGGACATTTGATCTGGTGCTTGATTCCTGGTTAATCTCAATAAATAGTCATTATTGCCCTAACCAGTTGGCTCAGCGGATAGAGCATCTGCCTGTGAACTCAACGGTCCCAGGTTTGATTCCAGTAAAGTGCATATACCTTGGTTGCAGGCACATCCCCAGTAAGGGGTGTGCAGGAGGCAGCTAGTTGATGTTTCTCTTTCATCAATGTTTCTAACTCTCCCTCTCCCTTCCTCTCTGTAAAAAATCAACAAAATATTTTAAAAATAGTCATTATTGTCACTGGAGATCTTATAATTGTTTCCACACCCCAGCAATGGAAGAATCAGGAAAAGCTGTTCTCTGAAGCAGTGAAAATGGTTCCACTTGCCTCTATTGCAACCAGCTTTATTCTGCTTCTCATTTGGAAACTTTCTTCCCTTCAGTGTAACACAGTGGAGGGACTGGGCGTTCTTCCACACAATGACAGACGAGCGAATATTGCCCAGAAATAATAGGGGAATGCCTGACTCTGCTTCTTTAAGGAATTCCCCAGGTAATATCAGCCATGCACTCCAGGCTCAGGGCCCTGGGGATTGCTGCCCCTACTCCACTCCTAAAACAGGCAGGTCCTCATCCCCCAGGGCCAGCTCCTTTATGAGGCAGAACCAGCTTTACTGAGTCCTGTTATAAGGGGAAAAGAATGTTCTAAAAAATTGGAAAATGTTCTCCATTATTACTAACTGTAAAATGATATTTGGGCCTTTTTAAAAGACTTGGGAAATTTTCTGAAATTACGGAATATGGATTTCAAGGAAGCCTTGGGGGATTAGATTTTTCCTCCTCCTTAAAGCATTTGAAATAACTTTAATCTGCTTTCAGCCTGCTATCCAATTTGGCATGGCATTCTGGGTGAATATTGTTACCTTCTTCATGGAACTGATACTTTTGTGCCCCTTTTAAAATCCATTTGGAGACATATGTAGGGCACAGAAAAAAAGCACTTGAAGTTAAAGAATAAAACTGTTCAAGATAAAGGAATGGCTTCTAAGATGCTTGAAATACATTTTTAAATTTGTGTTTGGGGCATAAGAAAATTAAACAAAAATTTAGTATATGCAACTTCGGTCCTGTGAGAATATTCATGTCTAATTTTTTGGTTGCTGGTCCTCCTATCACATATATAGTGCTTTATGAGATGCAAAAACTATATATACTTTCATGTAATAGCACCATTCTGGGAGACAGGTATTGTAATTCTTATTTTACCAACAAGGAAATAGGCTCAGAGAATGAAAAAAAAGTACTTAAAATGTAATATGGCAAGAAGTTGAACTTTGGGTTCTGGGCTTTAAGCATCCCATTTTCTTAAACCTGCCATGTGACCTAGGCAGCCCTGGTCAATTTTCGGTGCCTCAGTTTCCAGATCTGTGAAATGAAAACAATACCCCTCTGGCTTCTTTTCAGGGACTGGTGAATAAATTTTCCAGGGCCAACTCTATCACATGGCCCAGATTTCCAGGAACAGTGTGTGATGAACCTGAACGGAATGAGCTCTGCAGAGCCCGATGAAATGCTGCTAACACCCTGTCCACCACAGGAATGCGTCAGAGCTTTGCAAGAACTGCACATCCAAGCTTGAAAATGATGCTGGCTGCAAATGGGCAAGTGCAGAATGGTTACAAAGCTGGCAGGTGGCCTGGAAGCTAAAGTAACTGTGAATAGCTCATTATCCCGGGGACTGAGGAACCTAGAGAAGTAGCAGAGAGGGAAGGAGGAGCACATGTCAGTCTGGGCCTTAATTCCCTGAAGTTATAAAAGAAGAATTAAGTGTGTCATCAAAGTGAATGAAAACTCAACAGCTATGCAATTCTAGAAGAATGTATAGTTTTGAAATGTCTAAAAAAATATTGTATTTCTCCTTTTCTGTATTACGAAAGTACATATATTCATTGTCAACATAATCAATAGGGAAGTGTAGAATTAGAAAGTGACATTTCAGGCCCTGCCTGATGTGGTTCAGTGGTTGGAGTTTCAACCTGCACACCAAAGGGTCGCAGGTTTGATTCAGGTCAAAGGCTTGTACCTGGGTTTCAGGTTCCGTCCCCAGCCCAGGTCAGGGAGAGTTTGGGAGGCAAACAATCAATGTATCTCTCTCACACTGAAGTTTCTCTCTCTGTCTTTATCTCCCTTCCTTCCACTCTATCTAAAATCAATGGAAAAATATCCTTGGGTAAAAATTAACAAACAAACAAACAAAAAAGAAAGACAAAGAGAGTGACATTTCTGCCTTCATCTACTCCTCTCCTAACTTGCATCCTGGACTCCTCGCTGTTAACACTTTGTGTGTTTCTTAAAACTCTTTCCTTTCAAATATGATATATGCGTGTGTATTCATATACACATTACACAGATGTAAAGTTCACATATGTATTTTAAAATGGGGTCGCACGACACATAGTACTGTATTGCTCCTGTGTCACAGGCACCTCTCATTTTCTCCTCAGCTTTACTGAGGTATACTTGACAAATGAAAATTGTATATATTTAAGGTGCTCAACATGATGGTTTCATATGCATGTTGTATACCTCATGAAATGATTACTACAATCATGTAATTAGCATGCCCATGACCTTGCATAGTTACTATTTTGTGTGTGTGTGTGCAGTGAAAATACCTATGATCTACCCTCTTAACAAATTTCAAGAGTATAATACACTATCCTATATAATAAAAGGCTAATATGCAAATTGACTGAACTGCAGAATGACTGGTCATTATGGTGTGCACTGACCACCAGTGGGCAGACACTCAATGCAGGAGCTGCCCCCTGATGCTCAGTGCACACTCACAGGGGGAGTACCCCTCAGCCAGAGGCTGGACTTACGACTGGCAAGGACAGTGGCGGTGGTGGGAGCCTCTCCACCCATGGGGAGTGGGCCTAAGCCATCAGTCGGACATCCCTCAAGTGCTCCTGGACTGTGAGAGGGCGGAGGCCAGGCTGAAGGTCCTCCCTGTCAAGTGCACAAATTTCATGCAGCCGATCTCTACTTATTAATAATGATCATCATGATGTACATTAGATCTCCAAAACTTATTTATTTGCATAACTAAAGCTTTGTTCCCTTTGACTAACATCTTCCCATTTCCTCCAACCCCCCAAGCCTCACCATTCTAGTATCTGCTTTTGTTTATTTTTAAATTTCTTTATTGATTAAGGTATTACATATATGTCCTTATTCTCCTATTAGCCCCCCGCCCCCCATTGATGCCTCCACCCCCTGTTGTCTGTGTCCATTGATTAGACTTATATGCTGCATGCATATAAGTCCTTTGGTTGATCATTCCCCCTTACCCCCACCATTCCCTACCTTCCCTGAGGTTTGACGTTCTGATTGATGTTTCTCTGTCTCTGGGTCTGTTTCTGTTCATCAGTTTATGTTGTTCATTATATTCCACAAATGAGTGAGATCATGTGATATTTATTTTTCTCTGCCTGGCTTATTCCACTTAGCATAATGCTCTTCTCTCCATCCATGTTGTTGCAAATGGTAAGAACTCCTTTTTTTTTTTTTTACCACAGTTAGTATTCCATTGTGTAGACGTACCATTGTTTTTTAATTCACTCATCTGCTGATGAGCAATTAGGCTGTTTCCAAATCTTAGCAATGGTGAATTGTGCTGCTATGAACATAGGGGTGCATATATCCTTTCTGATTCATGTTTCTAGTTTCTTGGGATATATTCCCAGAAGTGGGATCACTGGGTCAAGTGGGAGTTCCATTTTTAGTTTTTTGAGGAAACTCCATACTGTTTTCCACAGTGGCTGCACCAGTCTGCATTCCCACCAGCAGTGCACAAGGGTTACCTTTTCTCTGCATCCTCGCCAGCACTTGTCATTTGTTGATTTGTTGATGATAGCCATTCTGACAGGTGTGAGATGGTACCACACTGTTGTTTTGATTTGCGTCTCTCTGATGATTAGTGACTTTGAGCAGGTCTCTTGGCTTTCCTTCTGTCTTCTTTTGAAAAGTGTCTATTTAGATCAGTTGCCCATTTTAGTCTCTGCTTTTTTTAGTTCAACTTTTTTTTAGAGACTTCAAATTCTTTTTAAATCTAGGAGAGGGAGTGGCTGGTGTTGCTCAGTAGTTGAGCATGGCCCTGTGAACCAGGAGTTTACAGTTCGATTCCTGGTGAGGGCACAGGCCTGGGTTCCAGGCTTGATCCACAGTAAATCATTAATGACTTTCTCTCATCATTGATCTCTCTCTCTCTCTCTCTCTCTCTCTCTCTCTCTCTCTCTCTCTCTCTTCCTCTCTGAAATAAATGAAAACATATTTTTAAAAAATAAATCATAGAAAGGGGTTCCACTATATGGGCATACCATAGTTTCTTTAACCAACTACCTACAGATATAGATAAGAGGTTATTTCGGGTATTTTTTTCCTCCTTAACTATTACAAATAATGCTTTAGTGGATAATAATGATGGTTTATTAATATGAAATAAAACTATCTAGAGATAAATGGGCTGGAAAATATTTGGGAAAGATGGTACATAACAAAACCCTTACCAGTGAGCCCAGTGTGAGGAGTCAGAGATGAGCAGAATAGCTCCTCATTATGTCAGATCCACAGCTAGCACCAAAGAATGAACCCAGGGGGGAAAGAGTTTTTAAGAAAAAGAAAGGAATAAAAGCAAGCACAGCAAGGTTTTTTGAGAGGTCGGACAAATTGAAGTAAGGATCATTAGCAGAGTATAACAAACCTAGAGGAAAACCATTTGAAATGCAAAAGAGTACCTGCAAAGCTCAGATTGGTGGTGCTCTGAGAAAGAAAATGAGGTTGACAAAATGTTGAGCATTGAGTCTCCATAGGACAGGGGGAGTTTCTTATTCCTTTGTAGACCTGACACCTGGCATAATTCCTGACAAGTTAAAGGTGTGAACAAGTACTTTAGAAAAAGCAAAAAGACTATTCTCAAGAAGATGAAGCCTTTTAGACATCAGAGGACAGAACTGACCTGAATGTAGGTGAATCTTGATTTGTGGACTTAAAAATTACTTAAATTTTAAAAATATTTAGCTTATATTGAAAACCAATAAGTTAAAAAAATGGTGTTACTAAGAACTCTGTTATTTAATTTACAAACATGATTGTATTTTAATTCCTTATATGCTCAAAAATATATAACAGTTTAAACTGTAACTAGTCATTGAATTTTTAAAAAAATTAATGTATAACTTGACCTCATTTTTCTTTTTTTATATTTTAATCTTTATTGTTCAGTTTATTAATTATATTGTTCCCCCTTTTTTTCTCCCTATAGCTCCTCTCCACCCAGTACTCATCCCACCCTCTGACCTCACCTCCCCCACACTGTCCTCTCCCATAGGTGCAAGATTTTTGTCCAGTCTCTTGCTGCACTTCCCACACCTCTTTTCTCCCCAAGAAATGTCAGTCCATTCCCTCTCTATGCCCATGATTCTGTTATATTCACCAGTTTATCCTGTTCATCAGATTTTTAATTCACTTGATTTTTAGATTCATTTGTTGATAGATGTGTATTTGTTGTTCATAATTTTTATTTTTACCATTTTCTTCTTCTGCTTCTTAAAGAATATCTTTCAGCATTTCATATAATATTGGTTTGGTGGTGATGAACTCCTTTAGCTTTTTTCTTATCTACAAAGCACTTTATCTGACCTTCAATTCTGAATGATAGCTTTGCTGGGTAGAGTAATCTTGGATGTAGATTCTTGCTATTTATCACTTTGAATATTTTTTTATCTTTATTGTTCAGTTTATTAATTACATTGTTTCCCCTTTTTTACCCCCCTATATCTCCCCTCCACCCTATATCTATCCCACTCTCCACCCTCACCTCCCCCTCCCCACTGTCCTCTCCTATTGTTGCAAGATTTTTGTCCAATCTCTTGCTGTACTTCCCACAACCCTTTTCTCCCCAAGAATTGTCAGTCCATTCCCTCTCTATGTCCATGTTTCTGTTATATTCACCAGTTTATCCTTTTCATCAGCCTATCAATTCACTTGATTTTTATGTTCATTTGTTGATAGATGTGTATTTGTTGTTCATAATTTATATTTTTACCTTTTTCTTCTTCCTCTTCTTAAAGAATATCTTTCAGCATTTCATATAATATTGGTTTGGTGGTGATGAACTCCTTTAGCTTTTTCTTATCTGCAAAGCACTTTATCTGATCTTCAATTCTGAATGATAGCTTTGCTGGATAGAGTAATCTTGGTTGTAGATTCTTGCTATTCATTATTTTGAATATTTCTTGCCACTCCCGTCTGGCCTGCATCGTTTCTGTTGAGAAATCCGCTGACAATCGTATGGGTGCTCCCCTGTAGGTAACCAACTGTTTTTCTCTTGCTGCTTTTAATATTCTCTCTTTATCTTTTGCTCTTGGCATTTTAATTATGATGCGTCTTGGTGTGGTCCTCTTTAAATTCCCATAGTTTGGGGTTCTGTGTGCTTTTTGGAGTCCTAAGTCAATTTCTTTCACCAGGTGTGGGAAGTTTTCAGTCATTATTTCTTCAAATAGGTTTTCATTATCTTGCTCTCTCTCTTTTTCTGGCACCCTATAATTTGGATGTTGGTATGCTTGAGGTTGTCCCAGAGATCCCTTACACTATCTTCAATTTTTTGGATTCTTTTTGCTTCTTGCTTTTCCGGCTGAGTGGATTTTGCCCCTTTGTATTTCAAATCTTTGATTTGGTTCTTGTGGGACTCTAGACTGCTTTTAGGTTTTTGTATAATATTTTTTATTTCAGTCAGTGTATGCTTAATGTCTAGTTGGTCCTTTTTCATATCCTTGAGGGTCTCGTTCATATCCTAGTACATCACGTTTATTTCCTTGTAGGTCTTGTTCATTTCCTTGTCTCATTAACTTCATTGGTCTTTTCTAGGACCTCTTGAGAAACCTTATAACTGTGGTTTTGAACTCTATGTCCAGTTGTTTTTTTTCCTCCATTTCTTTCACTGATTTCTTTCCATGTCTCTGCATGGTGTCTGCTTTCCTGAGTTGGTCAATTAGCTTTGTGTGGTAGGTGTCCTCTAAGGGACAGTGGCTCAGCCTCCCCAGTTACCTGAGGTGGATACTCTTGGTGCAGCCCTTTATGGGTTGCAGTCTTGTTGAAATTAAGCCTATATTATTGTTGTTAGTACTAGGAGGGTTTGACCTCCAGGCCAATTGGCTGTGAGGGTCAGCTGTGCTCAGGTTGGATGGGCGGAGTCTCCGGGCTGAGTAGGCAGCCTTAATTTCCATCATCGGCTCTGCTCTATGTGGCATTTGAGTCTCTGTGCCTGGTGGTAATGGCTGCAAGCACCTCTGAGAGAAAGCTGCCACCGAGCTCTACTCGCTGTCGGACAATTCAGCCTCTCCCCAAATGAGTCTGCACACCCAAAGTCTCACCCAGGGTTGTAAAACAATGCAGTCCGGTGGTTTCCCAAACAAGAGAGCAAGTAATGAGTCCTCTTTGTGCGCTCACACATCTCTGCTCTGCTGTTTTCAAGTTTACGCGCCCTCTCCACAAGCTTGCAGCCCTTTGCAGCGCCCGAGTTTCAGCATGCTTTCCTACTGTCCAGTTTCACCCCGTATGAGTGTGGGTTCCCCGGTCCTCTCCTGGAACTGGGGAATCAGTGCAGTGGGACACCTTTGTCTCCCTCCCCGTTCAAGAAATCCAGCCAGGTTTGCAGCTGCCCACCCTCTCTGCTCGCTCACGCACACACACGCACGGCTCCACTCGTGCGCACACGGCTCCAAGCCTCTGACTCCGTGTGTATCTTCAACGCTGCCCTCTGCCACTCCTCTGAGTCACAGTGTCCTATCTTTACTTTTATTTGTGGAATTTTCACTCAGCCAGCTTTCCAGTGATTCTGGGTGATATTTGTTCTGTCATTAAGTTGTAGTTTTGAAATTGCTGTGTGGGGCAGCAAGGTAGGTGTTTACCTATGCCGCCATCATTGTTCCTCCTTTCGACCTCCTTTTTCTTGAATCCACCACTAAGCTGCTCTGTCTATTTGCCAGTTGTGTTAATGAGCTGGTTTCTACCTCTTGGCCTCAGCATTCATGCTCCAAAGTGAAGTAAAAAGGACCAAGTGACCCATGGCAGTCTTCGGTCTTACTAATGAAAAATGCAGGGGAAAAGTTTAAGACATAATCCTCTGTGATGTCCTATTGACTGGGTTACTACATTCCAGTCAACCAGAGACTCAGATAACTAGACTTGTGTGTGTATACTCCTCAAGATGTTTTTATGAGAAAGGGATAAGTGAAATATAAGCAAAATGATATGAAGGATTTACTTTGAGAAAGAGAGAGAAGAGCCAGCCTGGTCACCCTTACCTTCTACATTAGGGTCAGTAAATTTCCAAAAGTATCTCAAAGGGAAGACTGCCAACCCCTGTTCCCCATCTGTTGAATTATACAGAGCGGTAATCCTTACTCATTATGATGGTGATGATCCAGGGGAAGAAAGATTGTATTAAATTTGGTAGAATTGCTGGTATTGTATTTCAGTGCTCTCTGCACTCATTCATTCAATAAACATGAGCAGAAATCCTAGATAATTAGAAAGACCATTCTCTAATAATTCTGAATCAATGGGATTGACCTATTGATCTTTTTAATCAGTCCTGTACTAGAACCAATGCTGAATTGTCCCTCCCCATACAAGCAGAATCTATAGTTCATAATGGGACATACTTCAGAATGCTATGAATTAGTTTGTGGATAGAATTATCTGCAGGGAGGTGACCTGGTGGCCTGGGGAAAGAGAGGAGGAGTGATCTGCATAGAAAGACATTTTTTAAGAAATTATGTTTTTATTTGTTTCAAGGAAGAAGGGAAAGGGAGAGATAAAAACATCAACAATGAGAATCATTGACAGCGACCTCCTGCAAACCCCCTACTGGGGATCCAGCCCACAACACAGGCATGTGCCCTTGATCAGAATCAAACTCAGGAGCCTTCAGTTTTCAGGCTGACACTCTATCCATTGAACAAATCAGGCTATGGGTGAAAAGACATTTTTAAAATGGTATTTTGGCAGCGTGGCTCAGAGGATAGATAACTGGAGTAAGGTTAATGGTCTTGGGTTCTGAGCTTTTCGTTAGTATACTAGAGGCCTGGTACACAAAATTCATGCATGGGGAGGGGATTGGGGGGGTTCCTCAGCCTAGCCTGCACCCTCTTACAATCTGGGACCCTTTGGGGGATGTCCCACTGCCAGTTTAAGGCCTAAACTGGCAGTCGGACATCCCTCTTGCAATCAGGCACTGCTGGCTCCAAACCACTCACCTGCCTGCCTGCCTGATCACCCCTAACCACTCTTCTTGTTTGCCTGATTGTCCCTAACCCCTCTGCCTGCCTGATCACTTCTAACTGCCTCTGCCTGCCTGCCTGATAGCCCCTAATCACCCTGCCTGTTCTACCTGCCTGCCTGATCACTCCTAACTGCCTCTGCTTTGGTCCCCAAGACCGCAGCTTCATCAGGAAGGTCTTCCGGAAGGACGTCTGAAATGACATCCAGAAGTTTGTTAGGCTGTCTGGTCTAATTAGCATATTACACTTTTATTATTATAGATTGTGGTGTGACTCTGAACTTCAGTTTCTTTATCATAAAATAAAGGGTTCAACTAGTTACTAGATGATCATGCCATGGAGAATAATGCCCTCTGCTAGCAAACCACATCAAGATAATTTCCTAAAATTCTAAAGACTTACTAAAGTTGGGGGGAGCCTTGGCTGGTCAGAGCATTGGCCCTGTACTGAAAGGTCTTCAGTTTGATTCCCAATCAAGGGTATGTACCCAGGTTACAGGTTCAATTCCCAGCTCTGGTAAGGGTGGGGGGTAACTGACTGATCAATAAATCTCTCTCATATAGATCTTCCTCCCTTCCACTCTCTAAAAATCAATGGGAAAAATATCCTTGGATGAGGATTAACAACGATAACTAAAAAGATAGGGGTTAAGGGGAGAAAATCCTGGGTATTCTAAGAGCATTTCTCTTGGACACAAGTCCCAAGTGTGGATTTTTTTTTTCCTCTCAAATCAGATATTCTTTGTACTCAAGGATTCTAGTAAGAGCTTCTCCTTCTTAAACCATTTAAATCTTAGCCTTCCTGATAGCCTTCAGAGCCTGGGGTTTGTGTCAGGGACTCAGAGCTATCAACCTGGCATACGGTCCGATGCCAGCAGTAACAGTCTTATAGCTCTGCCCAGAAAGTCCTTTATTTGTATCCCCTGAGCTCTGTGAGACTCACCCAGTTCTGCTAATGCCTGGCTCATCTTCCCCCAGGTCCATCTCAAAAGGCAGCTTTAGCACTTCTCAAAGAAATCCTTGATAGAGTGTGGCCGGCAGACTGAAAGGTCCCAGGTTTGATTCTAATTAAGGGCATGTACCTTGGCTATGGACACATCCCCAGTAGGGGGTGTGCAGGAGGCATCTGATCAGTGTTTCTGACTTTTTATCCCTCTCCCTTCCTCTCTATAGAAAAATCAATAAAATATATATTTTTTTAAAAAGGGCTGTTGGCACAAACTGAACTCTATTTATGGCCCTGATGACAGCCCCCATTTGCTTGACAATTATGACCAATTTAGAGGAATTAAGAAAGACTCAACTCCAGGGCTCTTAACATTTGTAACCAGTTATTGCCAGGCAGGTAATGCTTCGTGTTACCCAGTGGTACCTGTAGGTACCTAGAGTTGCTCTCGAGGAACAAAATCTTGAAGATTAGTTTTCTGAGTCGGTTCTGGAGTTTCTGAATTGGTTCTCTAATCTGATTAGATTTAAAGGCAATAATGGTGATACTTCCCATAGTAAAGAGAACACTGACATCAGTCCAGGGCATATTGTGGCAACAGAGATACACAAAATATGATCACTGAAAAGACATCTAAACAAATACTTACAAAAGGGAGAATCTGGGTGACCATATAAGACTTATCCAGCCCTAACTGGTTTGGCTCAGTGGATAGAGTGTCTGCCTGCATACTGAAGGGTTCCAGGTTCGATTCTGGTCAAGGGCAAGTACCTTGGCTGGCACATCCCCAGTAGGGGGTGTGCAGGAGGCAGCTGATCCATGTTTCTCTCTCATCAATGCTTCTAGCTCTCTATCCCTCTCCCTTCCCCTCTGTAATATATATATATATATATATATATATCCTATCTAATAAGATAGTAATATGCAAATTGACCATACCTTCACTACACCCACAAGCTGCACCCACCCCCAATCAGGAGTGGGGACGGAGCCGAGGTGGCCCAGGCCAGAAGGGGGCGGGACTGAGGAGGCCCCAGGGCCTCCTGTGGGGGGGCAATGCGGGCCGGGAGAAGGGGGGAAGGGCAGATGCACCAGGGCTGCAGGGGGCCAGGGCTGAGGCAGCTGGAGCAGGTGGGGTGGGGCCAAGGCATCAAAGGCTATGGGGGGTGGAGCCAAGGTGGCCAGGGCCATTGGGGCGCAGGGTCGAGGCGGCCAGCACACGCTGGCCAGGGTGAAGACCTGGGCAGGAGGGTGGTGTGAAGGGGGTGTGGCTGGGATGGAGCCAGCCATTGGCCCCATTGCAGGGTGATGGCTGGGTGCCCAAGGCCTAAAGCCTTGGCCAGAGCCTTTAGGCCTTGGGCAGACTGGAGTGAATGTTCAGTAGGACATCCCCTAAGGGCTCCCAGTATGTGTTGAGGGGGCAGTTTGGGCTGAGGGATCACTCACCCCCAGTGCACGAATTTTGTGCACTGGGCCTCTAGTATGTGTATGTATATTCTTTTCTCTTTTCTTTTCTTTTCTTTTCTTTTTTTTAAAGACTTATCCAAAGTCCGTTACCTGCTCTCAGAGGAAAGAGGAACGAGTTGTCCTTGCCTACCCCCCTTCTCTATTGATGCTGACCTGAGAATCTGGTCTTGGCAATGGTTGGTTTCACTTGCTCCTTGCTGGAAGTCCCCAGGGTTGGGAGCATCAGCTTGGAGGCAGAGTGTCGTGTGTAGTTGGCCAGGAAGAATCTTTTCAGGCAACATGAAATGGGGTCTCTTTGGGTCACTTGCTTTTTTCCCCTGCCTCTCCATCTCATTTTTAAGTCAGTATAATAATAACAACCACCACCATAAGAATAGTAGTCATTCACACGGCTCTCACTATGTACCAGGCACATAGCTCTCATGTATTTAAAGTCGTGTATTTACGTTTTACAACAACCCTGTGGGTTAGCTATTATTATTAATCCCATTTTACAGATGGTGAAATGGAGGCAAAGTCCAATAAGTAACAAAGGAGGAGCCAGGACTTGACTCAGGAAACCTGATTCCAGAGTCTATGTCCTTAGTGCACTTGGATGATGAGCAGGTCTGTGTTGAATCCTGGCCCTGACACTCAGTGCTGATATAATCTTGGACTGGACACCATAAATCTGAGCCTCTGCCTCTAAATCTTAACATGGGAGTAATAACAGCCCCTGCCTGACTGAAAATGCTCTGAGCTGAAGTAGATGAGAGACACAGAGACCTCAGTCCAGGGCCTGGCATATCCTGAAGGCTCAAGAAATGGCCTTACCATCCACTGAGATGCCAGTGTGCAGTCATGACAAGTAATATTTCCCCCAGCCTGTAGATTATCTTTTCATCTTCTTTCACAGAGCAAAAGCTTTTACTTTTGGTGAAGTCTCATTAATAGACTTTTTTTCTTTTATGGATTATGCTTTTTATGTAACTAAAAGAACTCTTCATCAAGCTCTAGGTCCTGCAGATTTTCTCCTGCGGTTTTATAGTTATAAATTACTTTTTGAAAGGGCCCTTTTTTCTAGATGTAAAAGAAAGACATGCCTATTTTAGACCATTTTTACATAAAGAAGAATTCTATGGGGAACGTTAAAACCAGCATCCAGAAATACGTTTGGTATTAGATGTCAGGACATGCAACTTTAATAAAAATGCCACCTCTTTTCTAATGGGAAAACAGAGCCCTCCACAGCACACTGCACTACTGAGTGCTGACGAGAAAGCTGAAGGAAAGGTGGCTCTCTCCATGCCAAGATCAGCCGGGGGAGTTGCCATTCAGAAAGGACTAAGAGCTACTGGCCCAAACAGTGAAACTCGTATGTTTGTGAACCGCAGCTGTTAGCCACAGACTGTAATTGCCCCATCAGATAAAGAACCTATTTAAGGGAGCATGTTGCTATAGCTGAAAAAAAAAATAACCTTTTTGAAAATCACAGGGTTGGAACTAAAGGGAATGTCAGGTTTGAGGGTGGAGTGGGTCTTGGTGCATCTGCTGGCTTGGAGACCGCAGGCTGATCTGGCATGAAGGAGGGCTGGCCCTGGTTCCTGTTCTGTTGTGTTAGACAGTAATGGGCTGGGTTCTCTTTTTTTAAGCCCTGGCATGTGGGGGCTTCTGACATAAAGAATCCTTCCAGCGTAGCCATTTCTGACTCCTGGACACCTCTTGTTCCACGCCTCTCACCTGGTTACATGGTTACAGCTGTGGTCAGAGAGTGGACTCCAGCTGTACTCAGCCCTTCCTCTGCCTGCATCCCCACCAGCTGCCTGCCAGCCAGCCCCATGCAGCAGATGTGAACTCATCTTAAAACATTAGATATTTCAGAGGAATCCCTCCCTATCCCTTCCCACCAGACTTCTAAGAAGCTGATTCTTTTTGAAGGGCCATTTTGAGTGAAAGAGTGAACCTTGTTATTTAACTTTTTTAGTGAAATTAAGAAACCATGATGAATTTAATTTGGTCAGTCTAAATGTTCAAACATTTAGCCTGCACCCAGTGGAACATTGCTTGAAGCACTGGTTAAATTGCAAAGAAAATCTAATTTTTAAAAAATTTACTAGGTAGAACCACTGTTGTTTGCTGAATATTGAGGATTCAAGTAAAAACCCTGGATAGGCACATAAAATTCAGATTAAAAATGTTTTAATGTGGTGAAAATGACAATCTAAATGTTCATCTAAAGAGAATTGATTTACTTAAATCATGATACATTCCAGATAAGGGCTCAGTATTTATTGTTGCTTTGTGTTGGTTAAAAAAATTGGTTATAAATTAACAAATAGAATTTAAAAAATTGGTTATAAATTAACAAGTAGAATATGGTTCTATTTTTAAAAAGGCACTGGGAAAGAAATTTACTAAAAGATCATCAGTAGTAATGACAAATTACTACTAAATTTATGACAAATTTTATTTTTTTTCCTCCTGACTTTTCCAAATCTAATTGCATTGAGCTTGCATTACATTAATAATCAGAAAAAAGGAGATGAAAATGAAGTCCCAGCAATGGTCATAGGATGGTATGTGAAGCAGAATTGCATATGAAGTTTATAATTTTATTTACTAGTTTTATAATATGGTATAAAACCCTTATAGTTAAAAAGGGACAGGAAATATAAGATGAAAGGTAAGAATCCTCTTCCTTGTGAGTTCCCAGAAGTGACTACTGTCAATAAAAATATGTATTTAAAGCAGAATTGAAAGTGACAGCAGGTCTGAAATATAGAAGCTAGTGTGAAGATGCATGAGACAGTCTTGAAGAGAGAAGTGGATGAAATCTACCAGCCTACTGCTGGCCACCCCATTCACTCTTAGAACATCAACTTATAACCACATTGCCCTTCAAAGAAGAGAAATCGTCCTCTCTATACGCTGAGAACATGGGTTCCAATAGACATCGGGATCTGGCCAAGCATGCAAATTCACATCTAAAATGCAAATGAATGGAGTCAAGTTAGAATTTCCAGGCACCTTTGGGCAGTGAGTCACAGGAGCAGCAGACACTGCTTATGGGTGTGTGGGAGGTTCTTCCCTTTCTCCCATTACCACAGCTGCCCCCATTTGCTTATTTAATAGTTTAATAGTTGACCCCTTTTCATCTTCTATGCTTTAACTTAAATGTCACACTTCCTCAGAGGAGAGAGAAATTGGCTTGGCAAAATTGAGATAGCCCCCTCCTTTATTCTCTATCAGTATCTTGGATCATATCCTTGGAAGCACTTATTACCATTTAATTTTTTATTTTATGTTTTCAGGCCTGACCCCTGCCTTCCCCCTCTCTCTGCAGGTTTTAAACTTCACAAGGGCAGGGCATGTGTGTGTGTGTGTGTGTGTGTGTGTGTGTATGTGTGTGTGTGTGTTTATCTAGTTTTTAGCCTTAATATGCATTTAATTTAATATACTCTTAATGAAATGGAAATTTTTACAAGTCTATTTTTTAGATGAACCTCTAATTTTATTAATATTTTAGGCAGTGATTGACCCTTAAATGGTAGATTGGTTCATTTCTTCATTCATTTGTTCAGTCAGTCAATAAACTTTTGTTAAGAATTTACAGTTTGGTGCTGGGGAGATATTAGCTAGGATAGTACAGGGCTTTAGGGGTGCATCAAAATAGCTATTTCCTGAACTTTTGGGAGAACTCAAGCTAATTTTTTTTCTCTACCCAAGTCACCCTGCGATATCCATTCAAGCCCAACATTTTCATACCAAAATGTTAGAGTAATCTATATATCTGTAATTTTGTTCAGAATAGGTTATAATCAACTCTCTCTCTCTCTCTCTCTCTCTCTCTCTCTCTCTCTCTCTCTCTCCCTCCCTCCCTCCCTCCCTCCCCCCTCCCTTCCCTCTGACCTTCCTTTCCCTCCTCTCTTCCTACTTTCTGTCTCTATCACACACAACTCAGACATAAGACATGGAGAAGCAAATGTTTTCTGACTCGATGACTTCAGCGGATTAGTGCTCCTTTGAAAGCGATATTGTTACAGCCATAACGTGTTTATGTGTAACACAGACATCTTTATGTATAATGCAGACGTGTCTGTGTGGGGAACATTAACATCCTGGCCTTGTCATTTAGTGAGGTAGGAAGTTCAGCCTAGAACTATAGATCCCCAAAGCTTTGGGGAATCTTGATAAGGAAGAAGGAGGCAACTGGAGAGAAGAGGGGAGATTTCTTTAAGGTCTAGTTTTCTCTTTTTTTCTAACTCTCCTGGGCTTAACTTGTCTCTGAGAAACAATCCTTTTCCAACACAGCTGGGATGGTTGTCAGGCAGAGGTATCTCTGCTGAGGAGAGCAATAATCCAAAAAAGGGCCAGGCAATGAGAAGATACTGGTAAACCACAGGACTCGACGGTGAGAGTTCCATTTTGTAATAACCTGACAGCAAGGCCTTTATTTCAGACCCTGACACAACATCCCCAAAGAGCCAAATCAGAAGGAGTATTTTCTCAGTGATTTTTTTATGTATCAAAATATAGCATAGAAATTTCTTTTTAGTTTCATATTTAAAACTATTCTTTGTAAAGTATCAAGGTAATTTAGGTTTATTGCAATAAAGTCAAACAATACAAACATGTATAAAGTAAAAAGTTAAAGTCTAACCCTCTCCTCTAACCTTATTTTCAAAGGTCCAATAAAAATATAGTGTTAGCCACATAGGTAATTAAAAATCTCTAGATAGCCACATTTTTTGAAAAAGGAACAGGTGAAATTAACTTTAGTTACATATTTTATTTAACATAACGTACCCAAAATAGTACTACTTTCACGTGTAAGCAATATTATCAAGTTATTCATCTATATATATAAAACCCTAATATGCAAGTAGACAGAATGGCGGGACAACCGAACAACTGAACCAGTTGCTATGACAGGCACTGACCATCAGGGGGTGCACGCAGAACACGGCGGACATCAGCTGCAGCGGGATGTGGAGCAGGTGAGCGTGGGTTCCAGACCAAGGCAGGGTGCCAGTCACTGTCACCAGCGTGAGTCTCTGGTGGTTACTGAAAATTCTTTGCTCCTGTGCACCATGATCCTGCCAGGCAGGCACTCTCAACGGCTGATGGCACCGGCTCCACTCGCACCAGCTGACAGCACAGAATGATTGGGGTCAGCACTGTCAGCAGGTGTGAGTGGTGGCTGCCAGCCCTGACTGTTCCTGAGGGCTTCTCCACCACCCCCTGCTCCTAAGGGGCAATAGGGGCAGCAGCTGCCACTTGCACCCGCTGCTGGCACAGACCCCAGTTGCTCCACACGGTCAGTGGATGTGAGTGGAGCCAGTGCCATCAGTGAGTGGGAGTTGCGGCGGTGGGACCGGGGCTGTGGTAGACAGGGGATGGGGGACTGTGGCAGGAGGGGCCAGGTGAGGGTGTGGAGGATGGGCAGAAAACTGCCCCTATGCCCACCAAAGCCTCATGGCCCACATTTCCTTTTAAGGTGCATGGATTCATGCCCTGGGCCCCTAGTGAGATATAAAGTTATTGAGAGTTTTAAAATTATTTTTATACTAAGTCTTTTAAATCTGGTGTGTATTTTACCTTTACAACATATCTCAATTTGGTTGCTAAATTTTCATTGAAAATACTTATGTTTCATAAACTATACAGTTGGAAAAGTAAGCTGTTAAAAACAAAAGTTTTTCAATAATTTAATGAAATACCAATTTCTAAATTAAATGTGAAGCAGTTAAAATTAAGTAAAATTTAAAAATCTAGTTCCGTAGATGCACCAGCCTCATTTTAAGTACTCAGTCACGACATGGGGCTAGTGGTTGCCATATTGGATTGTGCAGCCCTGGAGGGAACCACTAGAATAAGTTTGGTATGGAACCTTCTTGACCTTTTCTCTATGCATATACTTATAAATACACTAATGGCCTGGTGTATTTGTGCATGGGGGAGAGGGGGTGGTGTCCTTCAGCCTGGCCTGCACCATCTCTATTGGGGACCCCTTGGGGTATGTCCAACTGTTGGTTTAGGCCTGATTGGGCCTAAACAAACAGTTGGACATCCCTCTCACAATCTGGGAATGTTGGCGCCTAATCGCTCACCTGCCTGCCTTCTTAATTACCCCTAATCACTCTGCCTGCCAGTCTTCTTGTTCCCAACTGCCCCCCCTTGCCAGCCTAATTGCCCCTAACCACCTCTGCCTTGGCCCACCACCATAGCTTTGTCTGGAAGGACATCTGGAAGGTCTCCCAGTCTAATTAGCATATTACCCTTTTATTAGTATAAATAGAAGATAATTCAACAACTATATTCTAGCTAATAAAAGAGTAAAATGCAAATTTGACTGTACCTTTGCCACACCCACAAGCCACGCCCACACCCACACCCACCAGCCAATCAGGAGCAGATTATGCAAATAAACCCCAACCAAGATGGCTGCTGCTACTGAGAGCAGGAGGAAGGCTTGGGTTTCCCTGGCAACAGAGGAAGCCAAGCTTTCTACCTGCCATTGCAGGCCTAGGCCTCCACTCAATGCTACAAAGTTTCAATTACAAAAGATACAGAAATGGCGGCAGCCACTGAGCTGGAGAGAACATAGGCTTGGGTTTCCCTGGCAATGGAGGAAGCCAAGTTTTCCACCTGTCATTGCTGGCCTAGGCCTCCACTCTAGGCTGCAAAGTTTCAAACAGAAATGGCTGCCGCCAAGGAGCAAGCAGAAGGCTTGGCTCTGCTCCAGGCTACAAAGTTTCAATTGTAGACATAGATTAATCCCAGATCCCAGGGCCTCTGCTTGGGTCGCTGGGGGTGTGTGGCCGGCTAGCAAACCTCCACAGGCGCCTTGCCCAGTCCTCCCCTCGCCCCAAGGAAACCCCCAACCTGATCTGGGACACTCTTCAGGGCAAACCAGCTGGCCCCCACCTATGCACCAGGCCTCCATCCTATCTAATGAAAGAATAATATGCAGATTGACCATCACTCGAACACACAAGAGGGCTGCCCCCATGCGGACAAAGATCCTGCCCCCATGTGGACACAAGATGGCTACCACAAGATGGCTCGCAGGGAAGGGAGGTTCTAGGCCCTGTAAGGGAGGGCAGTTGTGGGCCATCAGGCCAGCAGGAGAGGGCAGGTGGGAGGGACCAGGCCTGCAAGGGAGGGCAGTTGGGGACAATCATGCCTGCAGGAGAGGGCAGTTAGGGGTGACCAGGCCAGCAGAGGAGAGAAGTTGGGGGCAAACAGGCTGGCAGGGGAGCAGTTAGACATCAATTAGGCTGGCAGGGTAGTGGTTAGGGTGTGATCAGGTTGGCAGGCAGAAGTGATTAGGGGCAATCAGGGAGGTAAGCAGGTGAGCAGTTTGGAGCCAGCATTCCTGGATTGTGAGAAGGATGTCCGACTGCCCGGGATTAGGCCTAAACGGGCAGTCGGACATCTCTCAAGGGGTCCCAGATTGGAGAGGGTGCAGGCTGGGCTAAGGGACATCCCCTGTTCCCCATGCATGAATTTTGTGCACTGGGCCTCTAGTATTTTAAATATCTGGATTTCATTTCTGGAAAAATGTAATTATGCTATATATTTTACTCAACAAAATCTATTTTTTTTCACTTCAAATTATGTTTTGATTATTCTTCCTTTTCAGTACATATGGATCTGCATTCTTTATCATGGTTATGCTGTCAATTTATTTAACCACTATTTTAGTAATGAACACATACATGGTTGTTGATGTCTTGCAACTATAAAAATCCATGTTTGCATACCTCTGCTAGTATTTCCATAGGCTACATCCAAGAATTGACACCTCTGGGCCAAAGGGTATGCCACTTGAAAAATTTGAAAGCTAATGTCCAATAACTCTCCCAAATGGTTGTGCTAAATTTCATCATGCACTCTTCGCTGGCATTCATCTCCAGCATCCATACATTCTCCAAATGCCAGAGTCATAAAACATCAGAAAGAAAAGATTAGAGACCAATCATTCCAGTCTATTTTATGAACCAGGAAGATCAAGGCTAAGCTGTAAAAAGGGCCACACAGCGTATCGGTGGCCAAGCTGGGACCTGAGCAGCTCTCTGCTTCTTGCCCTCGTCCCAGTGTGCACCTGGGAGCCTGGCAGAGGCTTTCCAGGCAGCCTTCCCTGGCATCCTCGGGAAGGTCATCCTTCCTCCCGCTCAGTCCGCTGCCTCTGGCTCCCTACTCCCTACGTGGTATCATTATCAGCACGCCTTTCAATGGAGCATCACATCGCGCCTCAGTAAACAAGGAGCAGAAGCCAAGGGAGCTGGTCCTTGACATTTGTATCCAAAGTTGAATTCAATCTGCTCAAATGCTTGCTACATTTCAAAGGGTGCCTTGCCTCCCTCCCTTCTGCTGAGCACAGCCAAGTCACAGACCCTGGCAGAGGAGGGTGGGGGGATATGTATTTTCTTTCATGCAGAAATAAACTCCATTGTTCAACAGTTCCTGGCGAGCCAGTTCAGAAACATCCCACCTTTAATAAGAGTTACTTTGGGAGGACAGAAGCAGAGGTGCGTGAAGGTGCTTTTGGGAGAAGTTGGATCCCTTTAGCCACCTGGGAGCTGGTGGGGCCGGTGGAATACTGGAGGCATCTTACATGCCAGCAAGATGGGCTTCTCTTAAGGACCGTACCCCTTCCTCTCTTATAGTTAGTCCCCTACTTTACAGAGCCCATGAACATAGTTTCATGAGTCTGCTCCATGCTCAAATGCTCACTGGTGGCAAAGCCAGGGCTGGAAATCGTCTCTGCAGGCTCCATCTCCAGAATGCTTCCTTCTTCCCCATCACTCAGTCCCTGGTCCCATTTCATACCCTGCACAGCCAGAATGGGTTCCTCTACTCTCTGCCTGCTGCCTACACTCCCAGCCCAAATTCACTACAGTCATTAAAAATACAAACATATGCCCTGACCGGTTGCTCAGTGGTTAGAGCGTGGGCCCTGGGAACCAAAGGGTCTCATGGGTTTGATTCCCAGTCAAGAGCAGGTGGGTACCTGGGTTGAAGATTGCTTCCCATCCCTGGTTGGGGTCCATGCAAGTGGCAACTAATTGATGTTTTTTTTTCTCTCTCTCTCCCCCTTCCACTGTAAAAATCAACGGGAAAAAAAATATCCTGGGTGAGGATATAAAAAACAAAACAAAACACAAAAACCCCATTTGCCTAAGTTTCACTTTTACTTATTTTTTAAAAAAATCAATTGAGACACTTTAATTCTCTTAATTTTATTTCTTTGTCGTTTATCTTTTTAAAAAAATATAGACTTTATTGATTTTTTACAGAGAGGAAGGGAGAGAGATAGAAAGTTAGAAAGAAACATTGATCAGCTGCTTCCCGCACCCCCCACCCCCCGGGGATGTGCCCACAACCAAGGCACATGCCCCTGACCAGAATGGAACCCGGGACCCTTCAGTCCACAGGCTGACACTACCCACTGAGCCAAACCAGTTTCGGCTGTTGTTTATCTTAATAATACCTCTTTCTACCCAATTATGATGCTTTCTTCACGTACTGGCAAAGCCAAAATTGAGGTAGAAGTCGGCTTTTTTTTTTGTTTTGTTACACATTGCCATAGTTCAGACTTCTATATCCGGTGTCTTCTTTTGCTCCTGGTTATTTTTCTGATATTTCTTTACTATGGGAAGGAAGGAAAGAAGTACCATAGTAGAAAAAGAGGAGGGCAGGGAGAGCAGAAAAGCAAAATAAAGATTTATATCATGCTGTGTTAGCATGTCATTATAAGGCTTCTGACTTTGTCATTCTTGGCACATCCTCACCCCCCATATGCAATTCATCAACAGGCCTTGTTGACTTAACCTCTGCAATATCTCTCAAGTCTATCCACTTCTTTCCATTTCCACCATCTTTGCCCTAATTTAATCTCCCCAAATAGCTCCTGTCAACTTGCACCCCCTCTTGCCTGTCCACACTATAAGCAAAATGACCACAAAGAACTTTTAAGCCTCATGCTAACTCCTGTGGGGGATAATAATAACAATCATCATCACTGTTGATTAAATTTGTCGAGCACCACCTATGTGCTAGCACTATTTTTAATGCTTTAATGTCTAAATCACTTAATCTTCACAACTCTAGAGGGTGGATACTATTATGACTTGCTTTAGAGATGAAGAAATTGAAGCATAGATATAAGTACTAGTAATTTGTGCAAGGATACACAGCAGTTAAATAGTGGAACCAGTTTAGGAACACGGTCTAAAGAAATTGTCAAATAATACCTAAGTAATTGATATGTGTACATGGCAGTGCCAGAGGGCTCACAAAGCTAGTGGCGGAAATTGCTGTAGACTCCAAAAGATGTCAAGTGAATTGCATCTCACTGATTCATTGAGTAGCTACTTGGACTGCTGGATTGAGAAAGATTGTGTGGCTGCATCTGGACCCTTTGGGAAACTGAGGGATTAAAGATGTCTATCTTGGGCCAAGTCCTGGCTGGATGGGGAGTGTATTTGTTTCCTGTTGCCGTGTAACAAATTATCACAAATTTAGTGACTTAAAATAACACAGGTGGGTCTCCTTGGGCTAAAATCAAGGTGCTGGCAGGGCTGCATTCCTTTCTGGAGGCTCTAGTGGGGAATCCTTGCCTTGCCTTTTCCAGCTCATTGCATTGGTTGGCAGCCCCAATCCAGGAATTGCCGCATGCTCACTCTGCCTCAGTCCTTACTCCTCTTCCTCTGACTCTGAGCCTCCTGCCTCCCTCTTTCACTTTTTATTATTTTTAAAAATATATTTTATTTATTTTTTTACAGAGCAGAAGGGAGAGGGATAGAAAGTCAGAAAGATCGATGAGAGAGAGACATCGATCAGCTGCCTCTTGCACGCCCCCTACTGGGGATGTGCCCACAGCCAAGGTACATGCCCTTGAGCCGGAATCGAACCCGGGACCCTTCAGTCCGCAGTCTGACGCTCTATCCACTGAGCCAAACCGGTCTCGGCCCTCTTTCACTTTTTAAAGAACTCTCTCGTTACAGTGAGTCCACCAGGGTAATCCACTATGGTCTCCAAAACTTCTCAAAATCCTTAATCACACTTGCAAAGTGTGGGCAATGCCAAAAATGAATGGTGGTAACTGAGATAACCATTAAGCAGATCTCAGCGCTGCATGGAATTTTGGATTTGTCAGTGTTTTCATCAGTTTGGGCTGCTGTAGCAAATCACCATAGACTGGGTGTCTCAAAAACAACAGAGACTTACTTCTTACAGTTATGGCAGCTCGAAGTCTTGATACCATGAGGCCAGCAAGGTCCAATTCTGGTGCAAGCCCTTGTCCAGGTTGCACACTGCCAACTTCTCCTTGTATCCTCACATGCCAAAAAGATGGACAGCGGGCTAGGCCTCTGGCCTCTTCTTCTAAGAGCACTAATCCCATCCACAAGAGCTCTGCCTTCCTGACCTAATGACACCCCAAAGGCCCATCTCCTAATGCCATCATATTGAGGTTCAGGATTTCAGCATATGAATTTGGGGGGCACACAAACATTCATAGCATCAGTCTTTTCTTGACATCACTGTCTTATAATCGCACCAGAGGACAGAGGTCTGATACAAACAGAAATATGTAGAATCCATTTAATCTATCAGAAGATGGTGGGGAGGAGGGGCAACCTGTTAGTTCAGCAGCAGCCTCAGTCTCCGATAGAGAGCACCTCTCCTTGCTCAGATGTAGCAACCGTGCCTGGAGCAACACCACTCTGAACCCCAGATAAAGCCAGGTCTTCCCGGAGCTCCCACTCCACTCAGGATTTAGCTCAATATTCTTACATAGTCCCACCTGCTCTGGCCCTTGCCTTCCTTTCCAGCCTAGCCTCTTTTCTCCCAACCCCAACTCCAGTCACACTGGTCTCCAAGGCAACTCCTTCTGCCTCAGGGCCTTGTGACTTGCTATTTCCCTAATTATAGAATGCTCTCCTTACCTTCTTTTGCCCAGTTGATTCCTATCTGTCTTTGGGCTCAGCTTAAAAGCATATCCTGAAAGACATTATTTTTAACTTGCAAATCTACAGCAGTGCCCTTTCTCCATAAATAGTGGCATAATGTAAGAAATTTGGGGCCTGGACTCATACTGCTTAATACAGTAGTTAAGTCCACCACATGTAGATCCTCATGCCTCTATTTCTTCATCTTTAAAATGGGGCTAACAGTAGCATCTACTGGAGAGGACTGTTATGAAGATTAAATGAGATCATTTATGTAGGAAGCTTGGAAGCACTATTAATGTAAGTTATTATTTCCCTTTAGAGCATTTGTCCAAATTGTGATTATAAAGTTATTTTTGTTATTAGTTGTTGAATATCTGTTTTCTTACATATAATAGACTAGTGGCCCAGTGCATGAAATTCGTGCATGGAGGGGGGGCGGTGTCCCTCAGCCCAGTCTGCACCCTCTCCAATCTGGGACCCCTTGAGGGATATCAGACATCCGTCTCGCAATGCAACTGCTTGCCTGCCTGCCTTCCTGATTGCCCCTAACCGCTCTGCCTGCCAGCCTGATCACCCTCTAACTACTCCCCTGACAGCCTGATTGATGCCTAGCTGCTCCCCTGATAGCCTGTTTGCCCCCAAATTCCCTCCTCTACTGGCCTGGTCACTCCCAACTGCCCTTCCCTGCAGGACTGGTACCCCCCAACTGCTCTCCCCTGCAGGCCTGGGTCTCCTCCAACTACCCTTCCCTATAGGCCCGGTCAGCCCCAACTTCCTCCTCTGCCAGCCTGGTCACCCCTAACTGCCCTCCCTTGCAGGCCTGGTCCCTCCCAACTGCCCTCCCCTGCTGGCCATCTTGAGGTGGCCATCTTCTGTCCACAAGGAGGCAGTACCTTTGACCACATGGGGGCAGCCATCTTGTGTTTTGCAGGGATGGTCAATCTGCATATTACTCTTTTATTAGATAGGATACTACATTGGCAATGCAATGTTCCTCTTGCAGTGCCTGGCACGTTGCCTACCATGTTGTAGGCCTTCCATTGACATTTCCTGAATGGATGGGCAGATGCACATATTAACTATACCTGGGCTGGAATCCATGAAAAAGTGTCATCTTGTCAGGAAATAACCAATATTATTAAAGAACACTGCCTGGAAATTTTTGATTGTCATATTCTGGGCTAATTCATAGCCTAAAGTTAGATGCAGCATTCCCTGTCTCTCTCTTTCTGTGGCCTGTTCACACACGGGGCCTTGTGCTGCTCATTTTGCCAGGCAGATTGATGAAACATCTCAACAGACACTTACATTCCATATGTTACAATTTACACATTCCTGCTGGGGTCAAGGTAGGGAATGGCATGTGTGCTAATAGCTGCATTTCTCACATGAACTTTCACATAAACCCTCTTCCCAGCTCATTTTACTGATATATTATAATATACTTTTATAAACAGTGTTTTCAGGGTCATGAATGAATGCTTCCTAATTTCCATTTTTAGAGGATTACAAGTCTAGAAAGGGCAGCTAGAGGTTTCTTTAGCCTAACCACTTCTTCAGGCTGGACTCCATCTGAACCATCCTCGCCCATCTCCAAGGAAACAGGATAACATTTTCCGCTGAGTCCCACAAGCTCTCTCTGGTTCTTCTTTCCTTCAAAGTTTCAAGGATACTTTGGCTATTTGGGTTAATTAGGTATTGTTTACTCTAACTGTATTTGAAGTCTTAGAAAAAGTGTCCTTTTGCCAGAAAATATCCAACAAAATTGCCCAACCCAAATGGCCACCATTGAGCCAGTTCCCTGTGTCAGTGGAAACCTCCCACAGAGTGTTTGCTTCTTGGCAAGGAGTCTGGCCAACATCAGCCTTCCTGTGCCTTCATTTTATTCTGACCTGAATTGTCAGTCAAGTTCTATCTTTACTCTATTTGTCAAAACACCATTGTTCTCTCTCCTCTCTGTGGCAGTTTCATTTCTATTGTTAAAAAATCATAAGTCAGAGCAGCCTTAGGTTGATGGAAGACAATCTTATTGACTGTGCAGTCTAGTTTGTGGCCGAGAGCCAGTCTCATCTTTGGTGTTCAACAGACCGTGGAAATCATGCCAACCAACTCTGGCTCTATCAGAAGACAACAACCCACAACTGTCACCCAACTGTTCAGTGTCAGGGCCACCACTTATTGACTGGTGGTTTCTACGACAGGACAATCTCTTTTCCATCTACAATATCTTCGTGTAAAATAATAAGCTCATTAAGAATAAAACATATCACTTTTCTCAGAGAAGTGTCAGGTGTTTTCGGAATAGTCTGTGGCTGCAAGCTATTACTGAAAGGACACATAGTGTTTAGTGCTAACCGAGGACTACCATATGCAATACAAATTTTATGTGAGGATGGTATAACATATGTTTTTATTTTTATTTTCTAAATGTATTTTATTGCATTTTTACAGAGAGGAGGGGAGAGGGATAGAGTTAGAAACATCAATGGGGGAGAAACATCGATCAGCTGTCTCCTGCTCACCTCCTAGTGGGGATGTGCTCGCAACCAAGGTACATGTCCTTGACCAGAATCAAACCTGGGACCCTGAATTCAGTCCGCAAGCTGATGTTCTATCCACTGAACTAAACCAGTCAGAGCATAACAGATGTTTTTAGAAGCAGACTAGAAATACTATAATTTAGGATGTTCCCACTGTCATGAATTTTTCCTCCCCATCTCTAATGTGATTTGCCCAGAGAAATGTATTTTGAAACAGAATTTCAAGTTCAATACTTATATTAGATTTGGTTCTAAATGCCACTTAAAGGAAAAGTGATGTTTTCCAAAAGTGAATAAACAATTTCTTTTTCTGTCTCTATAAATTTTCATTATAAAATAGTTGCTGGCTATTTACCAATGTCACCCTAATACATTTAATTTAGAAATTATTGTTAGGACAATTTGTTAAATAGATTGATTTAAACACACACACAAAAAAGCAAGGATTAATGGGAATTGAATTGGACAGTTTAGGAGACTCTGAAGAAAAGATCCAACCGACTTCCAGAAGAAAACAGTAATTTCATTTATGGGCTCAAGAAACAGAATGGCTTTGTATTTCTCAAAAGCAATGATAGAAGCTAAAAGACAAAGAGTAATATCTTCGAAATTCCAAGGGAAAATAATTTCTAATCTATAATGATACAGCCAGCAAAACATCACCCAAAATGAGAAAAAAGGTAATCTTCGGTCATACAAATCCCTTCCAAGTCCATCTCTAACTTTTAAAAAAATATATTTTATTGATTGTTTACAGAGAAGAAGGGAAAAGGATAGGGAGTTAGAAACATTGATAAGCTGCTTCTTGCACACCTCCTACTAAGGATGTGCCCACAACCAAGGTACGTGCCTTTGACCGGAATCAAACCTGGGACCTTTCAGTCCACAGGCTGACACCCTATCCACTGAGCCAAACCAGTTTTGGCTCTATCATTCTTTACCGAAGTCTTTACCAGCTAAGTCTTTCTTTACTGGGTCCCAGAATGCTGGCCCGTGTGGATTGCATCATTGGGATCCATTGCCTCCCACTTTCAGTAGGATTTGGCCAATGGGAAATATTGGCAGAGTTTGTAGAGAGAAAGAATAACAAGGTCAGGCTATTTGTTCCCTGGCACCTTCCCTGCCAAGTCAGCTCAGGTTGACTTCCTTACAGGTCAGTATGCCCATAAGGCGTCTGCAACAACTTCAGTTTCTGTCTGGGTTCCAGCAACTACTCCTTCCCTTTGCCCTCTCTCTCAATCACATTGATGGTAACAGGCTCCCTGCAGTGTCAACAGTAAGGGGGTGGGGGGGAGGTTACCGCCCCTTGTAGATTTACCTTAACCTTGCCCACACCTTTTTAAATAGACACTTCATTAAAATTCTTCAATTGCCCTAGCTGAGTATTTCATCTGTTTCCTGCAGGACACAGACCAACGCAAAGATGCCTGGATAATGAATAGACAATGTTATTATTCCTTGAAGGCAGTATAGTTGTGGCAAAGGACTTAGAATCATATCCGACCACATACATATCATAGCTCTGTGATTTTCTAGCTGTGAAACTTTAGTCAAATAACCAACTCTTTGTGTCTCATACATAAAATGGGGATGTTTATATGACTTTCCTCCCAGAATTTTTGAGGATCAAATGAAATAATCCAAAAAATATTTATTTCAGTGCTGGTCACTGAACAAGCACTCAGTAAAAGGTGGTTATTATTATTTTTTATTATTATTACTAGAGGCTCAGTGCATTAAATTCATGCACAAAGGGGGGGAGGTCCCCCCTCAGCCCACCTTGCACCCTCTCCAATCCAGAACATCCCTCTCACAATCTGAGACTATTGGCTCCTAACTGCTCACCTGCCTGCCTACCTGATCACACCCAATTCCCCCCTATGCTGGCCTGGTCACCCCCAAGTGTCCCCTCCACTGACCTGGTTGCTGCTTAGTGCCCCCCCAACCTGGTTGCCCCCAACTGCACCCCCCACCAACCTGGTCGCCCCTCACTGCCCCCCTCTGCTGGCCTAGTCACCCCTCACTGCCTCCTCCGTGGGCCTGGTAGCCCTATGCAGCCTGCTGCTCAGTTGTTTGGTTGTCCCTCAGTAACCCCCCTGCCAGCCTGGCCGCCCCATCCATTTGGTTGTTTCAGATGCAATGGTCTCTTAGCCTTTTATATATCTAGATTATCATCCTTGTGTTATTGTTAGCCTGCCAAGAGCTCACTCTTCAAAGGGACCAAATGACTCAGATGGCCGGGATGTCGTCCCCCCCCCCAAGCCTCACAGCCTCATTTGTGAATCCTGATGGAAAGCAAAAAGAAACCTAACCAAAGTGGGGAAGCTTTGTGCCTGGACACTGAAGCATGGCTTGGTTTGAGCAGGCTGATCTTCCTTCTCTGGTTGGGTCCTGCTGAGTCAGGTGGGGCATCCTCTGGCAGCTGGCTCCAAGTTCCACCCACAATCCTTAGTTCCTGATCATGGCACTCTTTGCCAGAAATAAAGGGGAAGCTGGAACCAAGATGCATTTCTGAGAAAATACCTGGCTGAGGCTCCGTGGCGATCTCCCTAAGGCACTGACTGGGCCAGGCAGAGCCGTTTCAGCCTCTGAGCACATGACTCCCAGCCTGGGCTATTTAAGCCCTCTCTCCTACCAACACATGAGCAGCTCCACGGAGTCCACCTCGATGGAGTTCTTCTTTTAATATAACTGGAAGGTGCCAATTTGTCCCTGTGAAACCAAATTCTTTTTAAAATTTGCAATATTGCTTCAGCTTAAGACTTTGGGATTGTTGTGTGATTGGTGGTGGATGGGAGACATGTAAAAAACAAACTGCTTTTGTGGAAAAAGGTAAAAGTGAGAAGGGCCAGTTCAGTCATTAATATCAGAAATGTGTAGGTGCATGCACATGAAAACATCTTTACATACACATGAGCTTCTGGGTTTATAAAGGTGCATTTTCTTCCTTTTGTGACCATCAAAAACAGCCTAGCTTGACCTAAACCGGTTTTGCTCAGTGGATAGAGCATCTGCCCGCAGGCTGAAGGGTCCTGGTTAGATTCTGATCAAGGGCATGTACCTTGGTTGCAAGCTCGATCCCTAGTAGGGGACGTGCAGGAGGCAACTGATGTTTCTAACTCTCTATCCCTCTCCTTTCTTCTCTGTAAAATCAATAAAATATATATATTTTAAAAACACACACATACACACAAAACAAATGGCCTTGCTGTTTGATGTCTGGAGAGCTACTTTGTTTAAAACATAGGCGAACCTTTCCATCGAGTTGCCTCCTGCTGTGTCTAGAAACCTACTAGTGTGCTTGAGCATTCCACCTCTGCTCTCTCCTCAATCCTGGTGTAGGAAAATTCAAGTTTAGAGAGAGAAAGAAGATGAATGAATCAGGAGGAAAAGTACACCTTGGGATTCCATGAAACAGCAAATTCTTTTTGTAACTCCCCCACAGGACATTGACATTATTATCCACTGTATTTAACGACACAATCAATTTCAAGGATGCAGCCATTGTATGAAGTAAGGTATGCCAAAATGATACAAACAGGAAGTGGGTGGGTCTGACTTTAGTAAACACTAGTGGAAACAGAGTCTATGGCAAAAGCAATTGAATTTTGCTTTGGTCTGTGGATCTTAACATCATTGGGTTGGGTGGGAAGTCTGATTCTGAGGATAAGTTATGCCAAGTGGATGTTTACTGTTTATCCACTTTACTTCCTTCCAGAATTCTGATGCTGTACCATCCAAAACCATGACAGCTGCTCTGGTGACACTGCACCTATTTCCTCACCTCAGAAATGGGGATAATAATTTATCATTAAAATGGTTGTTATGAGAAGTAGAGAGACTGTCTGAGAAGTCTAGGTACTCAGTAAGAATGGCCAATAAAAATAATAACTGTTATTATGAAAAGAAGAGAAAGAGGAGGAGAGGAGGAGGAGGAAAAGAGGAGAAAAGCTAATTCTAATTACATAAAAAGTCACTCCACAGGGCCATCTGGGGAACACAAGAGTAATTTTATAGTATGCTTTTAAAAAATCTTATTGAACATGCTCTTAAATAAGCTTGCTAATTTTCTTAATGGAATTATTTTCTTTTTTTCTAAGCTTCAACATTTTATTCTGTTTTAATTATACAATATTTTAGGTCTGACATCAAAAAAGTACATCATCTCTTTTTATCTCTCTCAGCCTCATCCACATCCGTGGTTACTGTTGCCAGGTATCCTGGGGTCACCTAAAGTACTTTGGTTCTAGAGACCTTTCAAAGTAAGCCAACCCAGCAGTTTAGAAAACTTCTCTTGTTTGTAGACAAAAATACATTAAAACAACCAAGGGAGTGAGTACTCTCTGGGATAATTATTTTTAATGTCTTACTGGACACGTTTGAAATGCTTTTCAGGTCCTTTGGGAGTCAAACCAGGCAGAAATCTTTTTTGTTTTACGTCTTGGAACTTGTTTGGTAAATGTCTGATGTTTGCACATTGTGTAACATTCATCCCGCCATCACCCTTCCCCTCCCCCTCCAATCCTGTCCTAAATGATGTCAGGATTTCATCAGCATTTAAGTAGGCAACAAAAATACAGGGGAGAGAGGATTAATGGTTTCTTTGTGGCTTTCTGGTTATCTTCCTTTGATTCTGCTACTAAATGCATCTCTAAAGGCTTATTGTACTTTTGGGTTCCATCAGCCATTTACTTTAATTCCAAACCAGAAGAGCTCCCCCCCTTGGGGTTTCCTTGTTGCTAAACCTTTCCTGAGAAATCATTGATTAATTCCAACAAAAAGGTGCTGTCAGCATGCTAGGTATCTTTGCATGTCTGTAACATACAATGATGCTTTCCTAATTTTAACCATATTGTGATGAGCTAATGACAGACCCAACAGAGGCCTCCTCTGTGAAACTTAATGGATTTAGTCTCTCTGATTACCACTGAGAGGAACTGAAGCAAATTCTTGGACCTGGTATAAACGAAGTTTGTTACAAGGATACTTTTTATAGCAGAACTTCCACATCCTGCTTTGAATGTGATGGAGTCCTATAGTATAGCCAGACTGTGAGCAAGTGGAGAGCATGGACTTTGTATCTCCACTTTGGTTATTGGGCCTGTTATAGGTACTCGGGAAGTGAATGCTCAAGCACACCAGTAGGTTTTCTAGGCATAGCAGGAGGCAAATGGATGGGAAGTTACGCTTATGTTTTCTGTTACAGAAAAATGGTTCTTACCTCCCACAGGTTTGGCCTTTGAGAAAACCATCACTAACTAGCTGTGTAGTCCTGGGTAACTCATCTAACGTCTTAACTGGAAAACGAGGGTTGGAATAGATGCTTTTTAAAGTCCCTTGCAGCTGTAATCTGCTGCAAATCGATGATTCAACCTGGAGAGAGATTATTTTATGGATCCCGTGTGAACTGAGTGATATCTGGGGAGACACCATACTGAGTTAGGAAGAAGAGATGATGAGTAACTTCTTGGTAAGGAATATTTAGATTCCTCTCTCCCCCCAAATAATTACTCAGAGCATGCATAACATTTCTTTAAAAATGAAGACCAGCTATATCAAATATTCTCTTTTGAATGTGGTTCTGTTGATGTAATTCAGAAGGGAACTGCCACCTCCTCGGGGGTTCTCCACGCATGCAACCCAACTGAGATGAGCAGGTGGATTTTTTTAAAACTCTGTTTGTCAAACACAGATGATCAAGGAGCAGCTTTGGCATTACCCACCCACCTTAGATCCATTTGTGATAAGACAGAATGAGAGCTCTGCTCAGTGAGTCCAGTTGCCTTAAGGAAATAGGACAAAGCTGACCTAACAGATGTTCAAGCTTATCCAATAATAATGATGCATTGTGTTTATTTGGAACACAACTAAATCGTTCCTACAGACTTCAAGGTCCCAGTGCAAAATCCTGGATTCAGATCCTGTGGATTTATCACACCCGCCGGAGCACATTGGCTTTCCAACCCTCTGAATGGATTATCCTCTTCCATTAGAGTGGTCTCATCCTTTCCAAAAGATAACATCTTGTTTCTCTGGCCTGAATTTCTTTCAAAACACAATTTGTGAAAACAACGTGTGAGAACACATGACAATGGGAAGTGCTCAGCGGGAATGCTGCAATAAATATGTCAGGTATATAAACTAGCCCATGCTATTTATTTGGTCCTTAAGAAAAAAGTATTGGGATACAATAAATTACAATCATTTTTCAGCATCTCAGATTTCTCCAGTAACACATATATGTTGGCAGAGCTTAGTGGATCGTGCTAATTTATTTGTGAATCATCAAAGGAAAGAATAAACTAATGTCTCCAGGCAGTGGAGTGGAGTGGGAAAGGACTGGAAAGCCAGTTGGGCAGCAGCAATATTTTCCTGCGCCAGAAGTAAACATGTCAACATGGTGAGAAGGGTTTTGTCCCACTCCTGGCTGAACTTTGAGGGGTGAGATGGCTAATGTCAAGGGACCCAGCTTTGTAGTCCTTTCTCACAAGGCGTTCCATGATTCACGAAAAGGACAATCTGCAGCATGACACGGTGAACTAGGTCAGAATAATATTTCTTAATGGTGATTCCTACAATGTCCTATTAATTACAGCAGTGGTTCAGAATTTTCTGTGCCTTGATAGGTTGTATTTTTACGTACGCACACATTTTTTAAATTTAATGTGATATAAAACTGAGTTCCAAGGAATCTCTACTATGTAAGTGGTGAAAAATGATGCGGGGGAGAGGAAGCAAAATATGTGCCTATCCATCTATACCCCACAAGCCAGTATTCAAGAGATGATCTTTGTGAGCATAAAAGTTTATGCTGCCTTTGATTTGTGTGGTTAAAACACACACACACACACACACACACACACACACACACACACACACATGAAATATTTAAGGATCTTGGAGCATAACATCCAAGCAGAAATTTCTTTGCTCTAAATTTGCATGTGGTTTTTTTTTTTTTCTCTCACTGCTCTATATGGATTATCTCTCTTTTCTAGCTAAGTTAGTTTATACACAGTTCCCTTTCTGGACTGCATTCCCTACAACATGCTTTGCCTGTTCTCACCTGCCTATTTCTAATCCCATCTCTTTTTTTAAAGATCCTTACCAAAGGATATGTTTTTATTGATTTTTAGAGAGAGGAAGGAAGACAGAAACATAGATGTGAGAAGTAAATATTGATCTGTTGCTTTCTGTACCTGACCAAGAATTGACCTGCAACCTAGATATGTGCCATGACTAGGAATCAAACCCACAACATTTTGGTGTATGGGACAATGCTCCAACCAACTGAGCCATCCATCCAGGGCACCACCATTTTTTGAGCCTGCGGAAGTCACAGTCTCCAGCTCCCCTGGGCGGGGTTGGGGAATCTAACTCAAAGGCCATGAAGCGTTTTTTCTTTTTACCCAGCTAGACATGGTCTTTTCTTCTATTGACAGTAAATCCTGAAATGAAGTTTCTCACACTTAGCACAGTTGACCTTTTAGGCTGGATCCTTCTTTGCTGTAGGGGGACTACCCTGCACATGAAAAATGTTTAGCAGTATCCCTAGTCTTACCCACTAGAAGCCAGTAGCATCCAACTTTCCTAGCTACATTGAGTTGTGACCATCACAGACTTTGCTAGGTATTTCCAGATGTTCTGGGCGGGGGTGGCGGGGCATAGGAAGGCTCAGAGGGGGGGGTGCTGGGGAGCCACTGCCCTAGGGCTCTCCCCAAATTGGATCACAGGTCCTGGAGAACAACAATCAGGTTCTTGCCAGTGTTTTGGTAAATGTTCAAAGTTACTTGATGATTAATAAATAAAATATGTTTTCAAAATTACCAGTTGAGAGTTTCTGAAAATCCACACATTATGCTAATTTGAATCAGGTTGGACCCTCAGAAAACTATGAAAAGGGTCTAGATTATTGCCTCCCTTGAAATGAGAAACCATCAGTCAGAGAATCTCTGTATTTTTTGAAATATTATTGTCACCAACCATCATCTAATGACCCTTATAGGAAAACCAGTGAGATGGGTTCCTCTTTAGTACTAGAAAAGTTTGTCTCTTACGAAAATATGTTTTGTTTTCCTTCTATTGCATAATGAGAGATAATGTAACTAGTTTTATTTTCCCTTTTTGACGTGGCTGCCAGGCAGCTCAGAACTAAGTTTTATGCTCAATTACCGTAACTATCCTCATCCTTCTATTTCTAATATTAACCCAATCTTTTCCTCTTCTCACTAGCTTCACTTGTTTTACCTTTGCTCTAACAGCTTTCTTAAATCTGTCTTTTTTAAAAATAAAATTTTAAGCAAGTGGAGTCCTTGTCATTTGCCATCAGATTTATCTGGACCCTTTTTAGAGTAAAAGAAGATCCATTAATAATTAAGCGAGGACAACAGCTTAACCTGAGACTGTCTTGGGCAAAATCAAAATGTGGTGTAACTGTAGAAATAAATAATAAATATAACAGGCAACAACAGTCATTCCATTCCCAGGGTGGGGATAATTAAAGATAAACATGTGTCCTAACTAGAGAATCAAGGATGTGTTTTCCTTTTGTTGTGCGTCACATCTGTTGATTAAAGTTATATATATATATATAATTATCTCTTGGGAAATTTTGTAATTAGCCTCTATATCTGTAGAGAAAAAAATCTTGGGCTTTCTTAAATGTATTTAATTTCTACTCAAGGGGCAGAGTGGGGGGGACCCATTAGATCTGGAACAGTGATCACAATGGAAGTTTCATTTGTTTGTGATTTATGGAGACTTGGAATAAATGCACTATTGACCAGTTTCAGATTTCTAATGGTTCTATCTTGTTTTTCTGAGCAACTTCTCATAAACTTTTGTAATATCTTGAACAGCTAGCTGATACTATGTTCAAGCCTGTTTACGAAGCTATTAATAAATGCAATGTGGCAACTCCAGGAAGAGTCAAACTGTTTTTTTCCCCTCTCTATTGGCTGAAAACAGTTTCCTGCTTATTTTGAGAAACATGGGATCACTGAAGTCCTTGATACACACTGGATACTTTGCAAAGAAAGTCAGTGGAAATAAGTGGGATTCTAACTTGTCATCTACAGGGCTCATGGTAAACAAAGAACCTCGTTGTCAATGCCTTGATGGCAAAGTTTTTCATACATGAAAGTGGTATCAGTGAGTTTAAAAGATGGGAATTTGCTTTTGTGCATGTTCATATTCAAGTTCTTGATGGCTGATTTCTTTGTGTTTTTTGTTTTGTTTTGTTTTGTTTTGAAGTCAGTTAATAGTCTCTGAGATCAAAGCTTAGTAACTACCATTTGTTAATTTTTTATTACATCTAGGCTCTATGTAGGCTCTTACATGTGTTAATTTGTTCTCCAAATAACTCAGAATTGAAGGTATCATTAGGTTCGTTTTACAGTGATGAAAATTAAGGCTCAGAGAAAGTACAGAAGTTACACAAAGTCACACAGAAAGTCAACGGCAGAGGAGAACTTTAACTGCAGCCATCTGATCCCTCTGCCTTGTTGTTTATACTATTCTGTACTTCCAGAGTCAAAAACTATCCTTCCAGAGAAAAAAACTATCCGTGTGAAACACAGCTCGCTCTGGGTCCAGGAACATGGCCAGAGAAGGGAACCAGTAACAACACCCAGGTAGTCTCACAGCAGCCCTATGAGAAGGGTATTAAGTCCATTTTACAAATGAAGACACGAGAGCAAGCAATGTACACCAGCTGTTCCCACAAGTATTCCTTTCCATGGTTCATTCGCATCCGGTGGTAGCTGCATTGCCCAGCCCTTTACAGTGTCCAAGTCCTTGTATGCTTTATTTCATTTTTAAGGTCTTCATTTTATAGATAAGGGAGCTAAAAAATCAAGAGCTCAAGTTATTTCCCCAAAACCATGATCACTGGCAGAGACAAGATTTGAGTGAGCCCAAGTGCTGTTTTTCAATATTCACCTGAATATGTTTTTATGAGAGAGAGAGAGAGAGAGAGAGAGAGAGAGAGAGAGAGAGAGAGAGAGAGAGAGAGAGAGAGAGAGAGAGAGAGAGAGAGAGAGAGAGAGAAACATTGATCAGTTGTCTCCTGCATGCACCCCATTTAGGAATCGAGCCTGTAACCTTTTGGTGTATGGGAGTACAGGTGTCTTTATACGTAGCCCAGGAGTCTGGGCCAGGCTGCACACTGGAAATGCACCTGTGAGAAACAATGCAATCCTAAATTTTCAAGATGAATTTAACCTGAATAGTCTGCATGAAGAGGAAAGAATCCAAGTTTGATTTTGAAGCAAAGTCACGTTTCCTGTTTCAGGAGGACAAAATGATTTCTATTTACTTCAAGGTGGCAACAATCTTGCTTAAGGTCAAACTCCTTGTTAAAGGACTTCTCTTTCTGCCCTTCTTCCTTGTCCAGATCAAAAATTGTTACCTTTTCTTAACTCACACGAATATCGATACTAGAACTCATCAATTAATTAGAAGCAAAGAAAAACAGAATCTATGTCAGTGTAAATAACAGTTACATTTATTGAGTGCTTCCTCCAACAGGCTTAGTGATTACATGCCTTACCTCATCTGTTCCTCACAGCTTGAATAGGCGCTGTTGTTATTTCTATCTTTGAGGAGAAAATTGAGTTTTTTAAAGGTTAAGTAACTTCCACAGTCACTCAGGTAGTGGTGGTGATTTTAACCCAGCTGTACATACACAGCTGCCCTCCTGATTCCGTAAAATTCAGCCACGTTGTAAGCAGAGATTTACCCAAATCCTTCAAACCTTTCCAGTGTCTGGATAGTAGGGTGGGATACTTAGTAATAAACACATTAAAACGTGGCAGTGTAGATAGAGGACGGTAAAAAGTGAGGGCAATATGTCGCTTCCATTCCCGTCTTACCTTAAGTCATTCATTCTCTGATCTAGCAGATCTCCTTCTCCTTTATAATGGTTATCACCATGCGAAAGTATCGGACTTCCTTTTGCTTGTAATTTGTCATTTCTGCTGAAATGTAAGCTCTGAGGGCAGGGCAGAACCTGTCCTGTTATTGCTATCTTCCCAGTCCCTGTCACAATGCATGGCACGTAGGAAGCGTGAATAGTTGGAGCATGCTGAATAAATGGAGAGAGCACCTAAAAGATGAGGACACTCTGCTGAAAAAGGGACTCTTCCCTTTCTGTGGTAGACACCTTTTTTTTTTTTTTTTTTTTAGCTTCAGAACAACCATTTCTAAAAGGCAACAAATGCCTGATCTGCCAAGATTTAAGGAGAGATTTTATTATGATCTTTCTGTGACCCTGTTCCTTAAACTTTTGTCTTGGTAAACCTCTGCTAGGAATTCTGGCAACTCTCCTTCTTCTCTCCCCCACCCCTCATCTCCCCATCCACCCCTAGTGAATACACATCCTTCTGCAGGCCAGCTGCATATCCGGGTTTGCAGACGAAGGCCCAGGTGGCTCTTCACTAATGGCTCATCCGTTATCTGCGTGAAGAGTCAGTGCCTTTTCCGAGTAGAATTTTTTTTAAAAAAAGCTAAATTGACCTTTGGAAAAAAAAAAACCGCATTCTACAGAAAGCAGTGCCGTTTGCTCTCAATTCATCTCTTCTTTCCTTATTCCTTTGCTTCCCATTAAATATATCCTGTATATCT
Organism: Antrozous pallidus; assembly: GCA_027563665.1. Taxonomy (NCBI): domain Eukaryota; kingdom Metazoa; phylum Chordata; class Mammalia; order Chiroptera; family Vespertilionidae; genus Antrozous; species Antrozous pallidus. The sequence continues at coordinate 21,468,989 of CM050520.1, forward strand.
TTTTTTTAAAAAGTTGTCTACTGAACACTGTATTAAAAATGCAGGCTGCCGAGTTTTCCCTGTCATACTTTTAAAGCAACACTATTCTAACAGGCTGCTTTAAGGAATCTCATCTTCCTGCCCTACTACTGCCCCCATATTCCTAACTCAACATTTGGATATTTTCACAACATATATTCAGTTTGAAAGATAATACTGATATCTTGTTTTATATGAACCTTTATATACTAGGACCTGCAGAGGGACTAACTTCATTGGGATACTTTATGGCTTAATACATCCAAATGATTTATATCTCGTTTTGTCTAAGCATTTATGCTAATAAATTTAACAGATTCCCTGGTACTGCTGGGTCCTTCGTTTTCTTCAGGGGGTCAAAGAGAGAGGAAAATAAAGCAGTGTGTTACTAAAGAAAGGAGAACGAAATTGGCCCAACCACTTTAAAACACAAATAAAATTGCAACACAAATAAAATCTCAGATTATGAAGCAACAGTCAAAGAAGTTCCTAGATCCACATAGATTTTTGTAATTGAGCTGTTTCTCAAAGGCAGAATAACAAAAGTGACAATATTCATCAAACTAATTTACTGAGGAATATTTTGGTCCTGTGTAATTAATCTAGCACCGAGGAGAAACTGACAATTATTAAATTGAGTGCAGTTGGGAGAGGGAAAGGGGAAAAGATAAAATCCAGTCTATAAATATGTTCCATTATCTTTTATAGGTTAAACACACACACACACACACACACACACACACACAAATACTTGGCGTTTTCTAAGATGGAAAGATTTTAAGATTGTGTGACTATTTTTTTTTTTACAGGTGCAGAATAAGCTGGGTGATTTTCTCCCCCCCCCCCCCCTTGGTTTTTTTTCTCCTCTTTTTCCTATTTTTCCCCCTGTTGTTTGCAAAGTTGAATCTGGGGTCAGGAGTTCTAATTGTAACCTCAGACTGGAATTCCAGATGGTGCGCTCAGGACTGGAAGCAACTCTCAGTTCATCAATTTCATGGGCCTAAGTATCTGCTCTGGCCACGGCCCGGCCTCCATCCCCACTGTGGCATTAATGCAGAACAAATTGAGACATATCCTCTATATAATTAGTTCCAGAATTTAAAAAGATTTACGGTATAAGAATAGAGGCAGCGCTGCTGACTCTTTTCACTGGGGACTCTTTGGGAGCTCGGGGACCATCCCACCGTGGCATCGGAACAGACGGGTACACTGGGACTGGGGTGAGGGGGAATGTTGCACTGCGAGCCCAGCAGCGCGTGCAAGTCCGGAGCTCTCAAACCAACTGGGTCAGAGAACTGAATCTTAAATGTTGGTGGGGGATTGATTTTTAAAAAGAAAATAGAGTTACTTTTCAAATGAACAGGGAGCAGGGTGGGGAGCTGAGGGTGGACTATATAACGAAAGACCCTCCCTTATTATTGTTTTCAATTTAAATTAGTGTGATTTCTACCGCCAGTTTGGGATTGGAAAACAGCCTACACGCCTGCCCATCGGCCCGGGGTGGGCAGATTCCTGAACTGGAGTCGGCGGGGCAGACACGGTTTTCCGTCAGGCTGCTGATGCTGCGCGTGGAACTCTGCGCGCTGGCCCCTGCGCCAGGCGCCAATAAAGCGGGCGATCCCAGCCCTTGACAGATCGCAGCGCTTAGTTGTGTTTATTCAGTTGTTCGCAGCCGCGCGGGGGTGACGTCCAGAGCGCAGCCCCAGAGTACTCCCTGGTCCCTGGAACCCCGGGTGCAGGGCTCGGCTCAGGGTTTGGTTCTGCCGCAGTTGACAGCGCCAGGGTCAAAGTGGAGGGTGTATAGGTCCTTACCGCCCCCTCCCATTCAGACACAATTTTTTTGATCTTGCAATAATTAAGCACCTTTCAGGCACCTCTCTCCCTCACGCTTTTTCTTTCTTTCTTTCTTTTTTTTTAAATTCTCCATACCATTAATCCTGGAGAGACAGAGGGGATGGTGGGGGGTAAAGTCCCCTGTGGAAGTCCAGGAGACCTGGGTTTCAGCTCTGCTTTGCCACTCATTTGCTACGTGTCCTTGAACAACAGTTACAAAAATTGTAACCTTTATGTGTACAAGGCCAGCACTGTCTTCCTGTTTACTCCTTGGGGCCCACGAGGTTAGGCGCTAGCATATCGCATTATCTCGTTTGACCAATTAGGAAACCGCGGCTCAGAGAGGCTATGAAAATCGTAGGGTTACACAGCTGTTGGTTACCTGGAAGAGCTGATATTGCATTCTCTGGCTACCAATCCCTTGCTCTTGACCATTGCTCTCCACAGCTGCCGTTCCTCCTTCCGTCTGGGCCTCCGTTTCCTTCTCCAAGGAAAGAGTTGAATTTACACCTCTGCCAATCGGTGGTGCAAACAAGATCCTCTGCACCCGGGGTGGTAAGGTGGGCGAGAGGAGGGACCGATCAGGTCTCCGCAGCCCTTATTTCCCCAGATCTCGGACAAGCTTCGACCCCGCAGGAGGTGCAGCAGAGCGCCTACCTGCTGGGCTGGCGCAAGGTGGACCTTCCTTCGGGCCAGACTATTTGTCTTTTCTGCCTCTGCTCAGGGCGTCAAGGGCAGCGTGGCGGGCCAGGCCACCGGGTAACCACAGCTCCCGCAGAGAACGTTACCCAGGGCCGGGAGAAGCGGACAGCGTGGGCACCCTGCAAACGCAGTAGTTTGCAGGTTCCCCTGCTTTGGTCCTGAGGCGCCTGGGCTCCTGGGCATGGGGATGCGGAAAGGCGATCCGACTCCGGACGCGCACAGCACTTTCTGGCCTCGCCGTTTGGGACTACGAGGTCTGGCAAAGTGGCACCCTAAAGCTGGAATGAGATCACACCACAATTTGTTCAACTCCCCTTTCCTCTCACCCAAATCCACCCCATTCTTGGGCAAACCTTTTTTTTTTTTTTTAATGTAAAGGCGGAGAGTTAAGCGCCTTTACCCTACCTGTGATTCAAAAACACAAAAGCTATCCTCTTCAAAATACTTCTCCCCAAAGTTGCAAAGGAGAATAAAAGAGAAACAATGTTTGACCTTTTCGTTTGGAAATTGAAATCCCTGGCTTTTCTTAAGGGGTTCGCCTTCCCTGGTAGCACTTGAATGAGTCCTAGTTAAGAAAAACGATTTCGAAGTAGAAATAAAAGTGTGAGTTTAGGGAGGGGCGGAGGGGTTGGTTGAGAACCAAGTCTGGGGCATTCTAGGAGCAACTAGGTCTCAGAACTTGTCTCGCCGGGTCTTTCTCCACCAAAAAGACCAAACACACATGCCCTCTGGTCTGCAGGCTAAGTAAGATCAAGAGATGGGGCTTCTGGAAGGCGAGTTGGGGGTGGGGGGCTACAGAGTGTGTGCAGGGGCGAGGGGAGAAGAAGCTGGCCTCTGGAGCCGAAGTCAGACTCTAGGGTAGGGCTGAGATGGGTCCCCGACCACGATAGTGGCAGGGGAGCAAGCGGGAGGCGCGTGTTCCCGACCTTTGCCCTCACGGTCTCAGCGCCTCCGGGACCAGCGACCCCAAGAGGAGGGAACTGTGCCCCGCACACGCTTGGAGTCCGCGGCAGGAACCCGCTGCTACGTCGTTCACTGGGTGCAAATGAACTGAAGCCGAAGCGTCAGAAATGGAGAGTAAACGCAGGCTTTTATAAAGCGTTCGGTTTCTTCGTAAAACTCCCACTGCCTTGACTGCCGCTTCTCGTGGGACTGGCTGGAAAGCTGCGGGCCCCATCGCCGACCGGCGTGGCAGCAACCGGCGGCTTCCCCCGGGCGCTGGTGTCTGTCCCCGGGCTGCGCCATCCCCGCTGCCTCCTGACTCGCCCAGGCGTTTCCAAGCGCCCCAGAAACGCACTCTAATCAGGGTTCCCGGCGCTTTATCCCTGCCTCGCGTCAGTTCCTAGTGGATGTTGACTCAATTTGGAAACAAAACACCTGCTCGGAGGTGAGGGTCCCCCAAAGAGGGACCAGGTGGAGGGAGGAGTCGGATTTGGCGACGCCAGACTCTCAGAGCTCCCCGCGTTCGAACACCGCCTTGCATCGCGGGGTCTCTGGTGGCTGCTAACTGATGCGCGTGGTGCGCGCTTCCCGACGGCGAATATGGAAAGCAGAGCTCTGTGGGAGCGGCTTCAGAAACCAGCCACCCCAACCCTGCTCATTCCCCACCTCAACCCCCAAACGGGGGGCTAAGGATCTCCGGCAGGAATAGATGCAGGCTCTGGACCTTCCCAAACTAGCCATTGTTTTTCCGGATTCGTCATAGAAGAGTTAGGTACCCCAGACTGGAAAAGGAGGTTACATGCCGCTGACACCGGTTTTAGATAGCCGGCCACCTCGCAGAGTCACCAGTTACCAGAGGCTGAAAATACGCCCCCGTTTATCACAACGGAAGCAACCCCTCCAGGTCATCCACGTTTCCCTTGAGTCGAGTCTGACCTCCGGAACCCACCAGGGGTCCCCTCTCCTCCCCAGTGACCCCGAGATTATGGCCACCACTCCAGCCCGACGGCTCTGAGAGAGACGGACTCCTGCTAGAGGAGCAAGAGAATCCACCTCTTCGGAGTCCCAGAAAGTTCTCACTGCTTTCCAGAAGTTCCCGCCCCCGTGGAGCCCCCAGCCCCTCCCTCCAACCCGCCCTCCTGGATGGACAACTCCATCCCTACCCCCATCACACGGATCGGCGGAGCAGACGTTCACTGCTCACCTGGAGGGGCTCGCCAGTGCCCCGGGACGTCCACACTCGCCAAGGCCGAGAAGGGGAGGGTGGGGATTGGGTGCCCCACAGGCCTTCTGAGAGACTGGGCAGGTAGGAGAGGGGGGTGTCTCCCAGAGGAACGCTCCCACAAGCGCACCCCCCACCCTCACTGCGAGGGCGCCCCCGAGGAGTCGCGCGCGACGCCTGGACGCGCTGGGACTGCAGTGTGAATGGAGCGGCAGAGCCGCCTGGCTCCTCCTCCTCCCAGGCCGCCGGCCCCGCGTATTTGAGCTTTGGGGAGCTGGGGGCAACCGGGCAGCTTGGATAAGGAGTTCAAGGCAGCGCCCACACCCGGGGCTTCTCCGAAACCCGACCGCCTGTCTGCTCCCCCCCTTCCCGCCCTCCCTCCCACTCATTCACTCACCCACCCACCCACCCACCCGGAGCCGGGACGGCAGCCCAGGAGCCGGGGCCCCGCCACCTCCCCACCGCGATCCTGGACTTTCTCCTGCCACCGGAGCCGGCTCCCACGTGTGCCCCGGAGCCGGCGTCTTCGCACACGCTCCGCTCCGGACTTGGGTGCCTTCCGCAGCCTGAGCATTTGGGGATCCGGGGCCCGAGTAGTCTCTGGGCCAAGTTAGGCGTGGCCGAGTCCGGCACCGAACGTCTGCAAGACCGGAGGAGCCGCGGCGCGTCCGGGGCAGAGCTGCCGCCAATGGGCTCCGACTTGCGGGACCTGAACGCGCTGCTGCCAGCGGTGCCTTCGCTCGGCGGCGGCGGCGGCTGCGCCCTGCCCGTGAGCGGCGCTGCGCAGTGGGCACCGGTGCTGGACTTCGCGCCCCCGGGCGCCTCGGCGTATAGTTCGTTGGGCGGCCCGGCGCCTCCGCCGGCTCCCCCACCACCCCCGCCGCCGCCGCCTCACTCGTTCATCAAACAAGAGCCGAGCTGGGGCGGTGCGGAGCCGCACGAGGAGCAGTGCCTGAGCGCCTTCACCGTCCACTTCTCCGGCCAGTTCACCGGCACAGCCGGAGCCTGTCGCTACGGACCCTTCGGGCCTCCTCCGCCCAGCCAGGCGTCCTCCGGCCAGGCCAGGATGTTCCCCAATGCGCCCTACCTGCCCAGCTGCCTCGAAAGCCAGCCCGCTATTCGCAACCAGGGTAAGCAGGCCGGGGAGCGCCCCCAACACTTGGGGCGGTGGCGAGGGGCTGTCGTCGAGCGCGGGTAGTTCTCTGTCCAGCCTTTTCCCTGACTCCCAGCTCTTAGCAGCTGTCTCCCCAGAAGACTCTGAGGGTAGCGGGAGCAGCAGCTGGAGGAGCAGGGGTCCAGGAGAGGAGGGAGTTCACGCCGGTTTGGGCTCCTGACATCCTTGGGAAACTGTCTGTTCGCATGAGCCGGGCGGTCATCTGGGGTCCCTCCGACCCCTGAACGATCCCGGGGCTGCGAGTCCCTTTGGGAATGTGAAGGGGCTGCAGCCCCCGGCTGTGCCTCGGAGGAGGTTCTGTCGCTCCAGGCACCACCAAACTGTCACCTGGCATTGGACTTTCCAGACATGTAGACGGGATTCAGAGTGGGACCAGCACAGGATGAGCGTCCGGTGCTTGCCTCCTCCACACCAGCACTTCCAGGAATTGCTCCTTAACGCGGGGCTGGCCCTTTAGACGCACGCTAGGTATCATGGAGCGCGAAAATGAGTAAGTGAATTAGCAACGAATCGGTGGCTTTCCTGGAACTTTGTCACTGTCTGCGTCTGGCTCCCATAGACTAGCTAGTATGGAAGCGGATCTCTCCTGGGTTCCAGCTCAGGTGGCGGCCACGCGGGCTGGCTCCGGGGCTAGAAAACCCCGTTTGTCCGACTCTGAGCTGTGTGCAAACGGGTCTTATCATAGGCAATGAAACGAGGCCCGAGCTTCAGGCGCCTCCTCGTCAGTGAACGCGGGGCTCAGCCAGGGAAGATTTTTGCAAGACTTGAGGGTAGTAACAAGGACAGGTTTGTTTTCTGTTTTGAGTCATTGTCCATCGCTGCGCAAAGACTAGTTTTCTCGCCCCGCACAGACACTCACACACACACACGCTTTCCTCCCTGACCAGCGCTGAATCAGTTGGGCCCGGCCCTTGTAGTTTGGTTTCGACATTTAATTGTTGTTTGTTATTTTTGCACTGTTTGAGAACCTAAACCAATTCGGGTGGACTCGATATTTTAGGAAATCCTTTACAGTGGTGAATGCTTTTCCTGGAGCAAAATTTCTCGCTGGGTTTAGAGACTGGGATATTTCTGGAAGGCTTGGGGTGATAGGAGCAGAGTGTGTACTGTTTGCAGGAGGTGCTGGGCCCCTAAGGCGGAAGGAGGGCTCTGTCCTTACCTCTAGGTGGTCTCTTCCTTCAGTAGCCCAGCCAGGGGAGCACCTGACCACAAGGAGCCCCAGGCGAGAGTGAAACTGTCCTCCTCTCTTAGGGGAATCTGTGATCCCTGACCTTTGGGGAGGGTCCTCCACTCTAGCTATTTCAGAAATGAAATTAGTGTTTTGGACTCAAAGGGGGTCAGTGTCCTTCTTAGAGACTCCTATTCTCTGACCATGCCACCTCTATTTAGCAGGCTGGTGTTACCTTTGCCAAATCCACGGGTCTCAGTTTCCCCATCTGTAAGAAAGGAGTTGAGATGGACATCCTGGGAATTGGGCCTGGCTTGATGATCTGTGCAGAAGCCCGACTTCACCTCGGCTAGGGTAGAGCAGCCCACCTCAATCTTGACGGGTCTGTTCTTGGCAAGCCTGGCAGGCAGGTGTGTGATGTGAGTTGAGTTCCTGTGTAGATGTGTGCTATGTGGAGCGGCCTGAGAAACCCACTGATTTCAGACTCCCACCAGTAAAATACTGTTGCACCGTTATCGTTGAGTCCATCTAGGTACTGTGAGGATTTTGGAATCTGGGCCCTGTTGCTTTGTTTGGGCCCGTGTCCAGCCTTCTGCAGGGCAGGTCTGTTGCCCAGGTTCTCATCAAGTCAGCATGGGATGGGGAGGCCAAGTGTGGGCTTCCTAGCCAGGGGGCACAGCCCTAAAGAAAAAGGTTTGGGAACACACCACTGACTAGAAGGTGAAGAAGGCCTCCCTTCCCCACTCTGAGGAAAAGCCCTGTGGAGAGTTGGCCCCAGACCTGGGCCACAGCCTGTAAGCTCCGTTTTATCCTTGGGCTTAGGTTTTTCTCTTACAGTGAAAACATAAATGGGTCACTGGCTGACCTCTTGGGACTTACTTGGCTGCTGGGAGCTGGGGTGAGATGTCAGAAGCTGTTCCAGCTTCAGTCCTGATGTTGGCCCTGAGTGGGTCCTACGACCTGGACATTCCGATACATTCTCTTGACTTCCGGGGTTTCTGTGTCTCTTCCAGAAACATAGGGTCTAGTGGGAGGTTTGGGCAGAGGGAAGCAAGGGCATCAGCTCCTTCCCCAAAGTGTAGGAATGGCCATCAGCAGGCCCAGGCCAAAGGCCAGTGGAGAAGCGTAAAGACCTGGATCCCTGTCCCCAAATATGGCAGCCTAACCATGGTCCTCAAGAGAGGGCAATTGCTGGCACCCTCTCACCTCCTCTCCAACCGCTTTTTGTCTATTTCTTAAATATACTTTTCCTATTTCTTTCAAAACATTTATACCTGATGTCCTAACCTTATTTCTGAACATTAGTTCAGCAAACATTTACTGAGCACCTACTCCATGCCAATGCTAGGCACTGTAAACTGAATATTAAGACCATGTGCCTCAACTTTTGCCAGAACCCAACAGCCTGACATTGCAGGAACCCTTATTTTTGGAGAAGGAAATTGGGGTTCTAAGTGATTAGTTGTGGGTTGATTTTAGCTCAAGCGGTTCCTTGGTCATGGCAGACACTAAGGACTTAGTTGCACAAGCGGTCTCAGTTTGTGGCAAGCTGGGACTCAAATCCAGACAATTCTAAGCTATTTCTGCCTACTTTCCCAGGGATCTTGGCCCACTGTTGACATGGATTTCCTCTGTCCTGCTGGCTGGGCATGGAATCCACTGTAGTCAGTGCATGAGGGTTGAGGGTTTTGCCAGGGTAGAAGTAGGGTGAGGACGTGGGTATCCCCAGATTAAGTGTGGGGTTTGGGGAGGGGAAAAAGATTTTGTCAGTCAGGCCTATTCCCCAAGCCCCACTGGAGGGCCAGACTATAGCACAAGAGGAAGCCTTGGCATTACCAGCCACCCTAGGAGTCACAGGGTAGACCAGCTTGGCCCAAGGGACAAGGGCACCCTCCTTGGGACTCATTGGAAAAAGGGTATTTCATCGAGATTCAGATTTCCCCGCATCCTGCATCCAGCTTCATCAATATCAACCTTCTGACTGCCTGCTGTCCACTACGCCCCTCAGCTCTGAGGATGGGGAGGAAGGGCGCTGACCCGACCAGGTAGTTACCCTGCTCCCCCGCTGCCTGGGGCGGAGAAGGATGGCGCAGAGCAGTCTCGCCTTTTGGCTAGGTCAAGGCTGCACTCTCTTCCGGGCTGAGACTAATCGTGGGAAAGGGGCTACCTTGGAATCTTGGAGTGCCTTCCCCTGAGGTCCTTAGAAGTAGTACAAGGAGCCTTTGAACACGCTGACCCTTACTGCCGGCAGCGGTCCCTCCCCTGGCCCCCGCCCCCGCGCTCCCCGCGCCAGATCCAGCGCGAGGCCGCCGGACAGCGCGCTCTAATCAGTCCCGCGTCCGATAAGCTTCTAATTAAAAGAGCCCTCCCTCCCCTCGGCTCCAGCTTTCACCACCGCTCTTCCCAGGGGAATTCAAGGCAGGGGGTTGGAGACAGGCTCCTGTCCACCAGCTTGTGCGTGTCCTGTGTGGGAGGGGCCCCGAGGAGCCTCGCCTGGTCTGGAGGTGACCAGGCGGCCCGCAGCCCGCAACCCGTGGCCCTTGCGGCTAATCCACAGCGCGGAGCCCGCCTAGGAGGACAGCGCGGTGCCTGAGTCCGCTGCTTCCCCCGGCTCAGGAATGGAGACGGGTTCGTGAAGAGGAAATGTCTTTGTCCCTTAGGTTTCTCTTTTATGAAAAACATTTTTTTTTTCCTTTCAAAATTTGGCCCTTCCTCTGCAAACTTGGCTGCTCGGAGCCAAATTTCGTTTGTAAGCTAATGGGTGGGCTTCTAACGGAGCCTGGCCTCCGCTCCCAAAAGGAAGCGCCTGGAAGCCCAAGTGAGCTCAGCCACGCCTGGCAGCTAATGGGACGGGGACGGGGTTATCTTTGTCCACTTAACAGGCGAGAAACGGAGGCCGCTGGGGTCACGCAAATTATAGGATCCCATGGCTTCTTACATTGTAGACCCGTGGCGCCAAATGGTGCATGAGACTTGGCCTGATCTGTACAATCTGGTAGTTAAGACCTGGCCCACCACGTTCCTCCCGTGGGCCCCTGAAAGCTCGGTTTCCATTTGGGGGTGCTTGTTTCTAAGATATGGGGGTCATGGTCTTCTTTCTCTGGCCAGTTTGTCTTCTGGGACACATGTTGCAGAGGGATCATGCCTGGGAAAAGGGTGGGGCAATGGGGACCATCTAACCCAGTGCAGTGGGTGGGGTTGGGGGGACTGAACCGGTGGTGAGCCTACAGGGAGCAGGTATGAGGGTCTGGGCCAGTCTCATTCCTCACTTGGTCTTGACCTCAGGCCAGAGATTCCTGACTTAGGAGGGCCCCTACCCTGGGGTTCAGGGTCCTAAGGACTGACCCTTTTCTTAGCCATAGATACTTTTCCCCTCGAGGTGGCAACTGTAGTTCCAGAAGCCATTGGGGCATATGTTGAAAGCAATTAAATAACAGTAATCATAGAAGGAGGCTGCATTCTTCAACGGAGACACCACAGTTGTTTTAATTCTTACCTTTGGAGAGTTGGGCAAGAATCAGGGAGATGTTACCTTCAATTTCTTTGCAGGGAAACTGAGGCGGAATACTCGTGTGTTGTATCAGGGACACTGAAAGAAACGGTTTTTTGCCCAGAGCGAGAGGAAGTTGGTCCGCACTGGTGGTCAGAGTGGGACCCACCGGAGCAGAGGAGGGTCCATGCAGAAGGGGAGGAGGAGGAGGCAGGGTCAAGGCCTGCGGGCCCAAAGAGAAGGGCCCCTTCCTTTTCTTCTTGCTAGGTGTCCCCAGGGCCTTAGGTGTCAGGGTGTCAGGTCGCTCAGCCTCGGACAGATACCATTACTCGGTAATTACTCTCCTCGTTTAAAGCCCATGCCGTTCACTGGCTCTGAGTAATTAATGAAAGTTGGGGCGGCCCCTGATTTACGGCTCCGAGTCAGCGTGGGGTCAGCCGAGCAGATTCATTTCGCTCAGCCGAGCTGCCCCTGAGCCAGAGCGGTGTCAGGTTTTGGGGAGAGCAACTTTCATGCTTCCTTGCAGGAGGTTCGGTCCAAAAGCAGCAGTCATGGTGGTGGAAGGCAAGGGCATAATTAAGTTGGGAAACAGTGGGGAGATCGAATTCTATTTGGGACAGGGCAGAGAGCTGTCCCGGTCACCTCGGGCACTTGAGCCCATCTTCCCGTCCAAAGTCCTAGAGACCGGTGGGATCCCGAGGTGCGGTGGGGCGCTCCTCTGCAGCGATTCTGGTTCGAGGTTCTGGTTCGGACCCATCGACCACATCTCCTCCCTTTTGACGCTGTGCTTTCTGCCGCTCCCGCAGGATACAGCACAGTCACCTTCGACGGGACGCCCAACTACGGTCACACGCCCTCCCACCACGCGGCGCAGTTCCCCAACCACTCCTTCAAGCACGAGGACCCCATGGGCCAGCAGGGCTCGCTGGGTAAGCACGCGGGGATGGTGTGGGGTCCTTCTCCCCTTCTTCCAGGAGACGCCGTCCTTAACCCCCCCCCCCCAATGAATTTCCAACCCACAGCACATTAGGCAGAGAGAATAGGACATGTAAAGGGATTTTGAGAAATAATTAGCTCAATCTCACTCAGTTTAAAAGATCGATTCCAAACCCCCAAGTAGGTTAGGGACTCCACTCAAATCTAACAGTGTCCCGAGGGTCTTTGCTTTGTCCTAGGCAGTGGCTTTTAAGGGAGTGTAAAGTGGAGCTTGGCTTATCACGTCTGGACACGCCATCCCCGCTAGCTTGGGAGCCCCGCTCAGGATGCTCCCCCCCCACCCAGTCCCTACCCACCACCCCGCACCTTGGGGCGCTCACCCTGCTTTCCCACTCTCTGCAGGCGAGCAGCAGTACTCCGTGCCGCCCCCGGTCTATGGCTGCCACACCCCCACGGACAGCTGCACCGGCAGCCAGGCCCTGCTGCTGAGGACGCCCTACAGCAGGTAGGAAGGCGCTGGGCTCCCTCAAGGGTCCGGGGAGCCGGAGGGCACGGGAACGTCGGATGCCAGGCGGCCGGGACTTTGGGCCGCAAATGACTCCGTTAGCCTCCCAGCTGCTTAAAGCGAATGAAAGCAGATCTCCAGGCTCTGATAGAAGTGGGTTTCCTCGTTTCCGTGCTCTTTTTAAAAATATATTTTATTGATTTTTACCGAGAGGAAGGGAGAAGGATAGAGAGTTAGAAATATTGATGACAGAGAAACATGGATCAGCTGCCTCCTGCACACCCCCTACTGGGGATGTGCCTGCAGCCAAGGTACATGCCCTTGACCGGAATGGGACCTGGGACCCTTCAGTCCACCGAGTGATGCTCTATCCACTGAGCCAAACCAGCCAGGGCTGTTTCCGTGCTCTTATTCCGACTATAAACGAGCGCAATTATTGTGTAGAGCTGGAAAAGAAAGAGAGGCACTTTGAAAAGTTGTTTTTTCTGGGCTCTTTGCTGAGGAGCCGGTAGCATCCTCAGGACCAAAGATTAAACACGAAGTCCACCGCCACGTGGTTCTTCTCTCTCCTCAAACCCCCTCACGGCCTCCGCCTGACTTCTCTGGGACACAGCTTTCCCCACTCTGGTCCTCAGAGCCGTCTGCGCTTAGTAGGTGTTGTTCCTAGCTCTCCTAGCTCGGGACTACGCTGGGGGGGGGGGGGGGGGGACGGCCCTCCAGCCTGTGCTGGGGACTGTAGTCAGGCCGAGTCCTGAGCCGCCCTTCTTCCTGTTCCCAGGAGGCGGAAGACAGCTTCTTTCCCCTCGAAGCTTTTTTTCCCTGTCCCTTGTGCCTTCTTTCTGTTCTCGCTCCACCCTCCACCTACTCTCCCCCAAATTTATTCTTCAACTTTGGGTGAACTTGGCCAGCATCCCGCGTCTCCGATAGGGTTGCCTAGTAACTGGTGCACACACACCAGCCTGCACCAGGCGGGGAGGTGGGGCGGGGGGAGTGAACCGGGATTGGGCGTGCATTACCTCACGTACCACCCCTACCCCTCACCCCGGTGCTCCGGCGATCCTGATACCGACTGCCCCCCAAACTCATTTCCATCCTCCCTCCCCTCCGATCCTGGACCCGGGGCTGACGTCAAGGGAAGGAGGTAGTGAGGTAATGAAGGAAGGAAAAGCATCTGCCCTGGGAGATTGGGTGGGGGGAATGGCCGCGCCTGGGGGACCTTGAGTCCCACAGGTGGAGGAGGGGAAGGAGTCTTGGCTCTCCACCCCGCAGCGGCGCCTCCGAGAAAGTCCCGCTGATGAAACTGAGCCTGGTACTGTCTGATTCTCCTGCCCTGCGGAGGTAGTGCCCAAGCCCTTTCCACTTCCGTCCGCCTGAGCTGCGCCCACTTTGGAAACCTTTTCTTTTGATCGGAAAATCGAGCATATCTAATAGAATCTTGGATTTGAGATAACTTTCTTTTTTTTTTTTTTTTTTAACTTTTTCCTCTCCCTCGCCCCCCACAGACAGACGTAGAAAGTTTACAAGGCATCACCCTCCTTTTCTCCCTAGCTGGGACCCAGCTGTGTTCTTCAGCACTGCAGGCCCGGCATTCTGCTCCGAAGCCAGCATCTCTGCCTCCCCTCCCTGGGTCTGGTCACTGGAATGGATACAGAATCCCCAACCATTCTCTACTGTGATCCTCCTCCCTTAGCAAAACCGGAGTGGAGGTGCCTTCCCCCTCCTTCTGGAGAAGCTTCTCCTGCCCATTACCAGACATTGCTATTGTTCTAGTAGCCTTTGGGGGAGCATTGGAATGGCTCTCCATTGGCCTGCTCTTCTCTCCTTGATCCCTGCTTGCTGCCTTACCCCAGGTGGGGAGGAAGACTTTGATGCCCCAGTGGATGCTGGTTGGATGGGCCAGGATACCACCTGGGAGTTGGGAGTTGAGAGGCCATCAGAGTCTGGTTCAATGGTGATACAGCTCACACACATTTCTTTCTTTTTGAAATATTTTATTTATTGATTTTAGAAACAGACAGACAAAACATCAATTTGTTGTTTCCCTTATTTATGCCTTCACTGGTTGATTCTTGTATGAGCCCTGACCAGTGGTCAAACCTACAACTTTGGTGCTTTGTAACAATTCTCCAACCAATTGAGCTCCCCGGCCAGGGCCTTACTCACATTTCGTATTCTCTTAAGCATAAACCCACCTCCTGGGACACTAGGAAGGGGCCCATCAAAGGGACTGAGCCGCCCGGAAAGAAAAGGAGTCAGGGATAAAGTGATCACACTCACTTGAATAACAGGTCTCCAAACTGAGTGACTGGGGGTGGATTTTGACTTAGGGCTAAATTTGTGATTACTATAGACATAGGAAAAGTCACTTGAATTACATTTTATAAATAAAATTTTCACATTTTTAAGACCCAGTTTGTCATTGGCCACTGTATAAAGCAATTTTGTCAAGTTCATCTGGGAAATATCTGCTTATCCCTTTTTTTTTCTTCCTGCATAATTACAACAATTTGCTTATCATTTTTATATGAATGTCACAAAAATACCATTTTCTTCCATTACAGAAAATTTCCTAAGCACTTAACATCTCCAAAAAAAGAATTTGTGACCCCAGTGGGAAAAGAGCTTGCTCCTTTGAAATTTGTACTATCTGGGTCTTTGAGGCTCCATCCACCCTAACGTCACTACTTTTCGAATCACTTTTAAAGATCAGGGACTTCAAGCTGGAGTACATGTAATCACATACCCTGTTGAAGTTGCTGTTTAACAGGCATTTCACCGTGTCCTCAGTACCTCATCTCCATCCACCTGTGTTGATCAAAGGACTGTCCAGGTATTGAAGTAATAAATCAGATGATAATTAGGCATCATTAAAAGAAGCCTTTGAGGTTTAGCACTGCCTAATTGATAGACAGTAAGCACTTAATAAATGTTAAGTAGTTATTGGTAGTGTTTTTATTACTGCAACTGAGGCTGTACCTTCTAAGAGTTGGGTTTCCTTTGGCTCTTCTCGAGAGAGGTGAGGTCTTTCTCCGTGGGCTGTCACCAGCTGGGGAGCACTGTGCTCCCTCAGTGTGCCCTTTTCACAGAAACGCCCTGGTGGTGCCCCATGGAGCTTATCCTTCTTTTTCCTCAATTCTCTGGATGGATGGCTTGGGAAGAGAGAGCCATACAGGCATCTTACATGTCACCTAAACAAATTGCTTTAAAAAAATTGTCTGGAGTAATGATATCTGGTATGTCAAGACTAACTATGGAGAAATTTCTATCAGTGTTTTATAAACGACAAAATAAGCTGGATTTGCTTTGCCTGATTGAAAAAAAAATCAGGCGTTTCCCCGGCAGTAATGATGAATGGACAGGTGTAGGGTTATTTTAAAATTGGGTCTGTGCATCGACATCACTGCAGTTATGTCATTTTTTTTCTTTTCTACTCCTAAAAAAAGTTTGAAGGGGTATTTGAATGCCTTTTTGGAACACAGTGTTTGAAAAAGCATAGCAAATAGGACTAAACTTGAATCACTTAATAACTTAACTTTTGGATTTTTGATATTCAGTGGTGCTTTTCTGTCTAAAATTGAGACCTCCTGGGAAAGGCTTGTCCTATTTTGTTTGCTTCATTGCACTTGACCCTTGTGAGGCAGCCTGCCCAGCTTCTTCCCCACCCCTCTTCCCAAAGCTCTGTCTCTCCACTATTGGATTCAGCCTCCCTTCCCAGCGTGAAGTAAAGGTAGTGGCACATATATGGCCCTTAAATAAGCAGCACACAGTGTGAATTTCTTTGAGGAAATTCTCAGAATTCTCTACTTGTTGTCTTTACAACAAGAGAAACATTGTAAGTTCTCTCCTCTCTCCCAGGTAACATATCTGAGGAGTTACAGCTATATACATTTGTGTGTGGCTGTAAACAGTAGTGAGTAGAAAATGCCCTCCATCAACTTATGGAAAGTGATAGGAGATGGTTTCCCTTTCCTCCTTATCCTCTCCTCCCCCAAGTTGAAGATGGGTAAAGTTTTGTCTAAAGACCATAAGGTTTATGAAAACTAGATTTCAGCCCTTAGGGAAGCCAGTGATCATAGCTGGGTGAAAGCGTGAGTCCTAGAACATAGTACATAAGATTTATTACTGCATGCTGACTAGGTACTGCTGGGCATTGTGCTAAGTGCTTCACTCAGCTCACTCATTTAATTCTTCTGATTATTCTATGAGGTAGGTACTATAAACTCCACTCTACTAGGGAGGAAATAGGCTTAGAGACTAGAAGTAACTTGTCCAGGATCACACAGTGAGTGAGAATCAGAACCAGGATTCGATCCTCAGTTTCTCTGACTTCAAAGCCCATCTGAGCTCTGCATCACCAAGGGATACCAGCCACTCCACCTGGAATATTCCCCTTATAAAGTCCAGGCTTTTGCTAATAAACAGTAATAGCAAATGCTTATGTACACTTACTTCATCAGGCACCATTCTAAGCACTTCACAACTATTAACTTGCCTAGTCACATGAGAACTCTTTGAGTTATCCCTTTGAAATTATTACCCCCACTTCACAGAGAAGAAACAGGCCCTGGGCGATGAATTTACCCAGTGGGACACAGTAAGGGACAGAGCTGGTGTTCAAATTCAGGTAGTGAGGCTTCTGAATCCGTTCTTCTAACCACTGCACCCACCTGCTGCTTCTCCTGATACACAAGTGCCACTCCTGCTCCGAAGTGGCAGCTGCCCTGGGTCTCGCTAGAGGAGGAAGGTCTTTATTTCCCACAGTTGTGAAAGAAACCATCAACCATTAGTTGTACCCATAGCTTTCACTAGTTAGCACTTAGTGGACTCACAGTACTTGCCCCTGGTGAGCATTATTGGAGCCAACTTGAACTCTCTTTAAGTCCTAACAAAGCAGCTTTATCTTTCAAACTGCACACTTCTCTAACTTTGCCTTTACCACTGCACGTGAACTATTGGTGAAGTTCAGTTTCACACACCTAAAGAATCAGGGCAGAGACCTTTCTCCCCCATCCATTGACCCAGGAGGAATGTCTGCTTCTAGGACCACCCACTTTCTGCTTGCTGAGAGGCAAAGCCCCAGGGAATGTTGGACCCATGTTCCCCTGAGGGGACAGAATAGTAAAGTCCACCTTCATTGAGTGTCATATAATGTTCCCTGTGATTTCTATCTAGAGCATAAAGCTAGCTAGACCTTCCTTGCTCATTCCTCTCGAGTCCTCTTCCATACGCCCCCTCTGGTCTGGTTGCTGATTTCGTTGGTCCCCAATCCCTTACTGTGCCCATTGGCCAGCTTGATTCTCACAGCTACTTTGAAAAGTTCTATGCATTGTATTTGCAAAATATTCCCATTCCCACTATTTTTTTGGATATCCTGGTTGTTTCTCTTTCATTTTATCCTTTCCTGTGTCGTTTCATATATCCTTCTTTAGCAGTTGTGCTACTAATATAAATGAGAATGTTTTCTTTTGCCGCTTAGCAATTTGGGAAGCAATCATTGAAGATTTGACAATTTTTAATTGACTGTTGATGATTCACAAATGTTGAAGGTGACAATGGAGTCTTTTCCGGTAGATTGTCTTTCATAGCAGAGAAACTTCCTTAGCAACCGTAGAGTTTTCTGGGGAATCCAGGTCAGTAAGAAGTTCACAACCCACCATTTAGGTTAGTTTTATATTTAGACACAAGTCAGTTTGTGCCCAATCAATGCTGTATCTTTTCGCTGGTGCATACAAGTACACTTTACATGGTGTGCAAATTTCCCTTATGACAACACTGGCATGTGCTTCCCACATAGGTAGGCATGAGGGCAGAAAGTCTGGAATGGTTTCCAGGGTGGTCAGTTGGCAGTGTTATCAAAGCCAAGGGACTTGCATTGGACTTGTCTCCAGGGAGGAAGGAGAATCTAATTTCAAATATTCCTTCAACTTTTGTGCTGACCAAGTGTTTATTAATAGAAGCTGAATCCCCAGTGGGGTTTTCTTTGGTTAACTGGTGAGCTTGAGAGAAATAACAATACCAAGAGATTGACTGTAAAATAATTATTCACCATGGCCTGCTGGGCAGAAATTTCTCAACTGGCAGCCTCCAAGGCGCCTCAGAGGGAAGAACTCAGGAGAAGGGCATTGTGGAAGTCGAGTTCTTGAGCCTTGGTTATCAGGTACAGGTAAAACCACAGAGGCCTCTCTGTTAGTGTGGGGCAGAGCTATGACAGCAAATGCTGGAAACATTGGGAATTCTGATCACGAATGCCACTTACAGTCTTCATTTTCTTATTTGGCTTTAAAAAATAGCATCCTATAGGGAAATTCTTCTACCAAGATGCTACTTTTCAGAGAGGTTGGGAAGGCTGGGTGAAAAAAGTGAAGAGTTTAAAATTTGTACAAATTGACAAATTGGTAGTTACAGAATAGTCACAGGGATATAAATTACAGCATAGGGAATATAGTCAATAATATTGTAATAGGTGGGTACTGGAAAGAAATATCACAGGAACCACTTTGTAAACTATACGATTGTGTAACCCCTATGCAGTACACCTGAAACTAATACAGAATAATATTAAATGTAAACTGTAATGGAGAAAAAAGATGCTTCTTTGCCAACTAGCAAACATCTGGCAGAGGTAACTCCAATCCCAACCAGGTTCAATAGTCTCATTTCAGTGGTGATATGCACTTTTCTACCTTGTTTTGTTGAATATAGTAAACACACTTAAAGATGAAAATGCACATGAATTACACATGCATTTGAAGAGTGGAGAAGGTCAGTCCAGATAATAGCTGAGGGTTTTCTTCTTCCTTTCTTTTTGTGCAGAGGTCGAGAACTCAGTAATACTGCAGTCCAGGCCAAAATAAACTCTATATGATCTACTACTGATTTCCTTTTAAGTTCCCCTTTTTGCTAGGACGGACTTCCTTTTATTTTACTCCAGCTTGCATTAATCCCAGTTATAGAAATTGCTTTCCTCTCTCTTTTGCCTTCAACTTCAAACATTTCTTTCATAGGAAACAAGTGACTTAAAAAAAAAGAGAGACCTACTTACAAAAATATAAAGGACAACATGACTTTCGGAATATATTTTGGCAGCCTGCAATTTCAGAGTTCACTTCCGAACAGACAGAGTTAGACTGGGAGCTGAAATGCCTACGTGACCACTGTGGTCGCTCTGAGCCAAACCACCTGCTTATCTGATCCCTTCTGGGAATGAGACAGTTGACACCTACAGTGGTTATTTAATAATTAGATGCACTATTTGTCAGAGGCCACATATTCTTTGACCAGTGCTGCCTCTTTCTGTGGGTTTTCATAATGAGAGCTGGGTGTTGACCGATTGCCCAAAGAGATCGGAGCCTGAGCATGCTTGGGGCCCAGTATTTTTAGCTCCAGTTCACATTTTGTCCTCTCCCCAGCAGCAGTTATTGTCGTTGCTGTCGTTGACTTCCAGTTGAAAGATTGTGCCAGCCAAGCCTACTGACTGAGCTGCTGAGGACTCCCAGCCAAGAGAAGGCAGGATGTGGTTAAAATTGTGCTGTGATCCTGTCACTGGTCTCAGGAAACCTATTAGTAGCTTGGGGATTTTCTGGGAGTTCTTCCCATCCCACCTTCTCTCCCCTTCTGAGGATTTATGAGCTGGGCTATCACGACCACTAAAATCAAGAAGCAGGGCTTCTACTGGCACACTGTCCTTGGTTAGCTCAAGAGAATGTGTTGGATATATTGCATCTTATCACTTTCTGGAGATAAAATAGATTATGATGCTTTCTTATGTATGTTTTCTTTCACTTCCAGCCTCTTGCCTGTATTATTACTATTATTTAAATGCAAATGAGAGGACAAGGTTTAGAGGCCAAATGATGCCTGAATCTTTCAAAGGGGATGGGCAGGGTGGGAGTAGGGACATCAGGAAAGTCAGCACTAGGCACTTCTCTGAGCCCAGGTCCTCCTCTGATAAGTGGGAATCATAATTATAACTGCCTCATAAAATTGTTGTGAAGAATATTCGAGATGGTGTGGAAGTGCTGTGCAAAATTTGATAGATTGGAAAAATTAAAATGTTTTATTTTAATTTTTATTAAATTTATTGGGGTGACATTGGTTAATATGATCATATAGAAACCCGTACCTGAAACCTGTATGATCATAAAATTAAAATATTTTATCTGTATAGTCCTCCAAGAGCCATTATTAGAGCTTTACAACATCTCTGTAAAGTTAGATTGATTGAAATTAATATTCCCATTTGACATATAAGAAAACAGAGGTGCAAAGAGCTGAATTGATTTGCTCAAAATTCTAAAACTTACAGAGTAACACTGTCCAGCAGAAACATACTGCAAACCAGTACATAATTTGAAATTTGCTAGTAGCCAAATTAAAAAAGAAAACACAATGAAATTAATTTTGAAATATTCTATATAACTCAATATAGCAAAATCTTATTTTAACATGTGACACTAGCTATACTTCAAGTGCTCAATAGTCACATGTGACTAGTAACTACCATATTGGAAGGGCAATATATTTATTAAGCACCTACTAGGAAGATACCTATATGTAAGACATACCTTGCATTTGAGGTATTGGGAGCCAAGAAAATATTTTCCCTTAAAATATTTTCTCTTTGGGATACTTCCTTACAGAGACCCTTAGGAATCTATTGGACTTTTCTTTAAACCTGTGAGAAAATTCCTAAATATTTGGGTTTCATTAACCCATATGTGTAAACTCCTGTCATTCATCTTGTTTCTCAGCCCTCTTAGAAATTAGGATTTTCTTAGTTCTATGCAGGGATGAAATAATTTGAGAAAGATCCCACATCTCTATAGGGCCTAGGAAAATTGTCAGCTGGAGCTGAGTGATTCAACTGGTGAACAATTTTTTAAAAATTAGTGACAAATATATAGTGCTGCCTGGGGAATACAATGCCTGTTGGCTGAGATTAATGGCAAGATTAATAAATGGATTGCTTGATGAAAAGGCGCAGGAGAACAAAAACCAGTAGAGATTGTGGAGGAGGCTGCTTATTAATGAACTGTCAACCCAAAGAAAGTTCAAGAAACTCTCCTGTGTTAAATGCAGCAGGCTGGCACTTCTAATAAAAATTGGGGTCCTTCAGGAATTAATTACACTAGCCTTACAGCAAGAATTCGTGGAATTGAGAAATGTAGTGGCACAGACCAGCACCAGCCGCTGCTGCAAACCGGGAAGCTGCAGGAGAAACTAATCATTTTTTTTCCTCATTGATATGTAGGATATTGTAGTAGCATAATAGCCAGCCAGACATGGGGATGAATGATGGGGTCCAGACATACACTGACTAATGAAACTACACATACTTTGAGATTGAAGTCACTTCTCATTTCATATGTAAAACTCACTTCTGGACTCTGATTTCCTCCTTATCCTGGGTTATCTTCAAAACAATTTTCAGAGTGATTATATGAGAGGCAGATGGACTCTACCTTGATTTATCAAGCTGTGCCAAGAGAGAGCACAGTGTTCATTTCTTCCGAGTTGCTGTAATTTCCCAGTTTGGTTGGCCTGACTAAACCTTCTCATAATTAAACTGGTGTTGCCCTGGCCCGATGGATGAAGGCACCCCAAAGGAATGCCATGACAAGATGGAGATTGTCCAGAATTTGCAATCTGATATCGCACATTAGATATTGAAAGCTTCTTACCCTTTGTTCATGTCTGCCGTGAAGGTGGAGCGAAAATGTTCTGTAATGTCTGTAATGTGTTTAGAACAAGGGCTCCCAAACAAACCATTCATCTCCTGGGTTTCACATTTCCTAATTAACCATTTCAGTTCAGGACTAAATTCATTCTTCATAGAGCTTGGGAATTTTAGGAGATGCCTGATGATTGATTTATGTGCTAGCTTTTCTAAGAATTAGATAAATAGAAAATGAATGAATTAATGAAAATTTAAAAACCTGTAATAAACATGCTTAAAAGAGTTGAACATGCAGGATACTTTGGGGTGTTATTTCAGGGCATGGATGTGATAGCTCTTCCATAGTGCATTTAGAGTAATGTTTAAAAACACATGTAATAGAGATGTTTATAACAGTTGTATGTGCAAAGTAAAAGGGAGAGCACAATTTTTTATTGGTTTACATGATAATGTATTTCTCCTTTGGGGTCTTAATGTAAATGATAAGCCATTGTTTTCCCTCATCCAGCTTTATAGAACTGGGTTGGAGGCTTTTAGAAAAAAGCTCCATTTGACTTGTACCAGGGTTATAAAATTTATAGAAAATTATTCCTTCAGTGGTGCGTAGTTCATCCTCTTTCTCTTCCTTGTCACATCCTTGAGTTTGAGACCATCCATCACCCATCGCTCTGACTTTTTAGGCCCTCATAATCCACATGATACTTATCCTTTTGATTAAAACAACTTAATGGCCTTTTCACGAATAATTAATCTGCTGTCTTTTTACTTTCAGCTCCAGGCTTTTAACTTTAATGTTGAGTTATCCAGCCTGTGTTGCCTTTCAAAGTTTCACTCCCTTCAGCCTCTTCCCTTCCAAGGTTTAATACCTCTTTAGAAACTTCAACGTTTACTCTATACTCAGGTTTTTTAAAGGCTTCCAAATTACTCTCACATCCTTTCTGCTGTGTGAAGTGAATAACAGTGCAAAGATCAGTGGGGTGAAATGAAAATTATTTCAGACTTGTGGTCCGTCATTCTGGAAAACATGGACGCTTTCACTGTAAAGGAAAGTTAAAGCTCCATTGTGGTTTGAAGAGACAATGGCCTATTTATTTATTTATTTATTTATTTATTTATTTAGTAGTTATGCATTTCTGACTCTGGATATTTTTCTAACAGTGACAATTTATACCAGATGACCTCCCAGCTTGAATGCATGACCTGGAATCAGATGAACTTGGGAGCCACACTAAAGGGGTAAGGTCTTCTCTAGTCTTTTTTTTTCTTCTCTATTCTTTAAACAGGAACTTATACCTATTTGAACCATTTTAAAGGTGCTTATAATTTATGAAAAGAGTACAGTTTTAGAAGAATAGGCAAGGCTCTTTGTACAATCAAGGTATTTTCTTCCCACCCCCAGTTGGTGGGTTGTGTTCAAGTATTAAATTTTCAGGCATATACGTAGGGAATATTTTTGTCTGGACCAAGGGAGTTGAAAATATTTGAAAAACTTAGTATGGCCTTTACTTTGAATTTTTTAGAGTTCTTCAAAGTTGTGTCCATTCGACCTCATTTTTAATGTTTATGTTTTGCTAGTGATATAACAGATGTTAACTATTACTCTATCTTATCAAACAATGCTTTGTGTTTGCAAAGTTCAGGAAATAAATTTATATTTGAGAGATGATTATTTGGACAATCCAGACTCAAAGTTCTCAAACCTGATTGCTTTCAGTTTTCTAGCAAGTCTGAGTTGATAGGCAGTTGGATATGACACTCATCAAGTTCCTGCGATATATCAGGTGATCTTTTAGGTCAGCTCATCTAATCTTCCTAACAATAGTATGAGGCCTGTTTTGTTACCCTGTTTTCCACAGAAGTAAATCAAGCTCAGGGACTTCAGTAAGTTCCTAAGTTCACTTTGTATGAAGTGATACACCTGAGATTCCAAGCCCAGATCTGATTCCAAAAACCCAGGTTCTTCCCAGCCTCCCCATGGGGTCTTTCACCTCATCCTCAGCTCCAGTGGGATTGGGAACTTAGTTCAGCCCTCTGGTCTAGACAGCTAGCTTTCACATCTCCAGTTGGTGATGTATTTAGTAGCTTCTCATTGGATTCTGGGTTCTGGGAGGCTTTTAGAGCCATGCATGCTCCATTCCCCATCCCCCGCCTCTTCTTCTCTTCTAGAGTTGCTGCTGGGAGCTCCAGCTCAGTGAAATGGACAGAAGGGCAGAGCAAGTGAGTGGAAAATGCGTTGATGGCAAATGCATAGGCCTTGTTGATGGTGCCTGGGGCTGATGCGGGAGTTAGGACTGACAATGGGTAATCAGGGTAGCTATCCTTGCACTGGGATGGGAAAAATCTCTCTTGCTTTCTGCTTCCTCTTATTCATCAAGAACATGCTGTGGATGGAAATGGAGGTGGTGACATTTCTCATCAACATACTCCTGGAAAACAGTTTTTAGAATGATGCAGTAGGAACCCCGCTCATTTCCTTGTGAATGTTTCATCAAATACTAGATTCGTGACATTACGTATATTCTGGTTAGGTCAATCAAATCTTTCAGTCATATGTTACTTGCATTTTCTCCACTTGCCTTTAAATCTTTAAGGGAGAACTTAATTTTTACCCCAAGTTTATGACCGGGCGTTTTACAAAGAATTTTTCATTCCAAACATCTTTGCCTTCCCCAGACCTGTAGTCTGCACCCTGGGACATTTCTATAATTGTTTCTTTTGATTTCATTTTCTCTACTTGAACACCAGAACTGGCCTCTCTCTCCTCATCCTTTTGTTGGCTTAGTTATGCTTTTTTGGATAACCCTTCAATAACCTACAGAGATGCTTTTCATCAACTACTAGATGCTTCTCTCTACCTTCAACCCCAATTTTTCTTTTTTATTCAAATCTCCATTTCCTTTCTCTGGACCCCAAAATAAGAAACTTCCTGTTGATTTGACATTTTTCTCTCCCTACCTCTATCCGAGGGGCTGCTGACAATTTCAGCATTCCATCCTTCTACCTACTCTCAACCTGTCTTATATTTCTTGGCCTCATCTTTCTTTCTGGATATCTTCCTTTTCTTCACTCAGAATTCAGTAACTCCACAAACTAAATGCCAAGAATAAAAAGAACTTGATTGTGAAGTGTGTATGTTACTGTTTAAAAAAATAACTGTATGTTGAGTACATAGTTTGCTTGTTTTTTGCTTAGTTACCAAATTTATAAATAAGGAATCTTGGCATCTATTTGAATCTGAGTCTTTCCATAGTTGAGATGATTCTGAGATCTTTGAAGGTCTTTAGACATGTGATATGAGTCACTTGCTGGAGAGTCAGAAGCTATATTGTAACGATGAAGCACAAAATATGAATAATTTGTTTTTATCAATTCTGCATAAGAAAAAGAAAGCACTAGAATAATTTTTTTCCATTGGTTTGGTGCTTATATTCTGAAAAAGGATTTCTGAAATCCAAATGTATTTCTAGAACACTAACTTCAAAGAGCTGTCGCCCAAGGATCAAATAGCCCCAAGAGATAGTCCTACACAAGAGCAACTCTTTGGAGAATAAAAAAGGTGTACACAGGTGTCCAGTTGACTAACATCTCTCACACTGGATTTCCAAACACAGTGTAAATTAACTGATGTCTGCTTGCATTTTTGAACTGAACATTTATCTAAAAATGGATGTTAACCTTATAGGGCCTTATATGAATGGCTTTACATTTGTTTCCTCTTTTGATCTCATGACAATCCTAGGTTTATGGTTATGCTCATCTTTCAGGTGAGGAGGCTGGAGAAATTAAGCCACCAAACCAAGTCCACAGAAGGAGTAAGTGGCAGAGCCATGTTGGAACCCACCTCTGTCTGACTCCAGATTCTGGGTCCTAGATTAGAATTTCTTGACCTTTTTTTTAAAAAAGCTTTGTATATTGTGACCACAGTAGAAATACCTTTTACTTGAGATCCAGTTTACACAAGTGAGTGTGAATGCACACACACATACCACACAAATGTTCACAAATTAGTACTTACCTTTACACCATGTACATGCTTACATTTTCATACATACTGACATTTTATACTTTATTCCATATCATTTTTTTTAAAAAAATGCTGGTGGTAATATATAGATTGATTTTAAAACCACTATTTTTTTTAAGAAGGAAAAAGCTGGGGCCAGGTGGGACCACTGCCCTCAGATGGAGAGACAGGGACCCAGAGCCAATACAGTATGTTTATTTTATACAGCAAAAACCTGGAAGTTTTACAAAGGAGATATAATGTGCATTCTTGGGTGGGTCCAAGTCGTATTTAGTCCTGGTGCTTAGATTGCTCCTCTTTTAACTCTTAAAAAGAAGGACTCCTTAGCTCTTTCCTCCAAGCCCATGAACAACCCAGAACTGGACTCAAGTGAATCTGTTATTCCAGTAGAAAGTTTGGCTTTTCTCTGGGAAAGGGGGAGGATAATCTGGGTAGGGGTCATTATTTTCTGTGATACCAAATTTATTTTCTTTGGCCATGATATGCAAACACTGATAATATGAAAAATACATTTGAAAAGAGATATTTCATAAAGAAAAATAAAGAGAAATAAGCATCTTTTGCTTTAATTCATAACTAGTGTCTTGACACTATTTGAAATGAGTGGTAAGAAAAACCATGGTGACATGGTAGATATACGACAGGAAGACTGGAGGTTTGACTCATGTTTTGGAGAAGAAAGATAGAATCCCCACATGGCTCATAAAAATGAGGCATTATCAATTCTTTATTAAAAGATCATGTACTTCAGGCTAACCCCCACTAAATATTTGTCCATGTCTTCTTTCCTTGAAAATGTTACTTTTGCACAAAAAAGAATAGGCTTGTTTCCTCATGTCCTAACAAGTCCATGGAGGAGTCTTTCATTAGACATCAGGCAACAGTGATCTAATGGGCGGGACTGGGACTTGAGGGAGATCATGGGGAAGATGAGATGAAAACACGATAGAATGGGGAAGGGAGGATACTCTTGCCACTGATTTACTCAGGTCTCCTTTTCCCTTTACTCATTTTCTAATCTCCCCGTGCTCATTGGGATCAGAATTAGTTTTATGACCTCAAACAGGAGAATATTGTATTTCAATTTTAAGTCAAAGAGAAGATACTTTATGAAACCACTCTCTTAACTCTGATCCTTCTCCTTTTTAAAGTGGGTCACTCAGAGAAAACATTGCTGGGGACCCTTTCTGAGGGTCAGTCCACCTTTATGAATAATCCTGTTTATGGTGCCTTTTATTCCTGGGAAAGAGACTTTCTGTGTGTTCTTCATAAGCCTGCTGGTTTTTTTAAGGGCATTCACAAGCTTTGGCTACTCTGTTAGCCTCTGTTTTGTCTCTCCTGAAGAAAATATCCTGCAAAGTGGAGAAACACATCAACCTTGACTGTGGTCCAAGTTTTTAAAACAAGGAAGAAGTTATTCTCCGGGGACATGGGCAGGGGGAGTGGGAAATCGAACACAATAGAAATGTCAAAGGAGTGCTGAGCAGAATGAATGTCCCGTTGCTGGCCCAAGAAGCTCCCAGACAGTTGGGAACACGCAGTATTTGACCTGTGGATGCTTGAAAGGAAAAACGAAAGACTCGTGACGAGTGATGTATGTTGCAAACGAAGCTGTGCGGTTTGGTAGGGCCAAGGCTGTCGAATCTGGAGAAAATCCCCGCTAGACGTGGTCTCATCCCCAAGAACCTGTGCCAAGAGAGATAGCTGTCTTCTCTGGCTGGGAGTTCCGATACACAGCCCGGCACCTTCCCGCTCCCGCTCATGAACATAAGGTACTCATCCAAGAGATTTACTTCTTGAAAACACATAGCCTGCTTTTTAAGGGACTCCTGGAGCTTGAGATGCAAAAGCAAAGGTGGAGAGAAGCAGCTCTGTGAATATCAGCATTCTATTTTTTTCTTTTTTAAAAGAATAATTTATTGACTTTTGAGAGAGAGGAAGGGAGAAGAGAGGCTGCCTCTTGCCCACTTCCCACCAGCGATTGAGTCCACAACCTAGGTACGTGCATTTTATTCCTTGAAAAAGACTTTCTGTGTGTTCTTGAACTGGCAAGCTTTCCGTGCAATGCCCCACTGAGCCACACCTGCCTGGGCAATCTCAGCGTTTTTGAGTGTACTCCACCTCCATCCCCAGCAAGAAGTTAAGTTCTCCTGTTGAATAAATGGTTACACTGATGCCTGTACGCATCTTTGCCTTGCCATTGGCCTTGGCTAGGGTCTGTTAGCTATAGTATAGAACAGAGCGTGGGACTCCTGGGCTTGCAGGATGGAGATGGAGACTGACTTAGAGCTGCGTCCCCTGTTCCTCTCCGAGTGGACCACTTCAGTTGCTTCTTTTCCTTCACTTCTCACTTCGCTGCTGCTACGTTCTCTTCTCTCATTGTTCACCTTTCCCACCCTTTTCTCTTTAGGCATGTATTCAGTTGATGTCTTTGATTTTTAATTGTGTATGAAATATGTGTAAATTATAGAACAGTTAGAAAATATAAATACATAGGGGAAGAAATTTAACGCTCCCTCCATGAAACTACTATTGATATTGTGTTGCATGTGCTTTTAACCTTTTTCTGTGCATACATACACATTTTGTGTCATTCTCTTTTTTATAGCAAATGATGATCTACTTGGATCTAATTCAGCAAATGCCTAATCTACAACGTTCTGTGTTTCAATCTTCACTGACTTTTTGAAATTGTTGTCAACGTCTTAAAAAAAAATACTTCACTTAAAAATATTTTGGGCTTTATAGACTTACCATATCCACACTAACTGTTTCATTTTAAAGCAAGGAATTATTTTGTCCTTGTAAAGCTGAGGACGCGTGACAGGTTTGTTCAGACTAAGAGGAGAAAGGAGCTAAGCAGGAAAGAGAAAGAGAAGGTGGTGATGAACTTGGAAATGAGGATCATGGTGGGTTCAGCGCAGGAAGATGAGGCGGCGTTAACAAGGACTCCAATCTGTTGATAAAGGGGTGTGCACGTGTGTGTTGGAGGGGAGAGGGCATGGCAAATGAGTGGAAGATAGCTGCCATGAGCTAAAGGAGTTTTAGGACCTCTCATGTCTGTGATCTCAACTCGATCTCCCAGACCTTCTATTCACCATTTACCCTTCTCTCTGCTGTCTATCCAAGAAAAAAACACATCACTTTCAGCTGGAAAAACATTGCTATAGAAGCTACACTCACAAAATAAATGCTTCTGTGAAATAATGCTACTGTATATTTTAGTCATTTTTCCCCCCCTGTTAAAAGCAAATACGTTCATTTATTCTGGCTTTATTTATTTATAACTTCATTTTATTTTTTTTATTTTTTATTTTTTTTATATAACTTCATTTTATATGCATAACCTATGGACAGACAGTAGTGCAGGGAAGGCCTAGGGAGGGGATGGGAGTGCGGTGGATGGAGAAAAGGGGGACATCTGTAATACTTTCAACAATAAAGATAAATTAAAAAAATAAATAAAGTCAAAGCCACAGATGTGATATTCTTAAGGCTGAGAGGGTGACTTTATAAAAAAATGAAAACAACTTTTTCTCTTTGATTATA
This sequence comes from Antrozous pallidus, assembly GCA_027563665.1. Taxonomy (NCBI): domain Eukaryota; kingdom Metazoa; phylum Chordata; class Mammalia; order Chiroptera; family Vespertilionidae; genus Antrozous; species Antrozous pallidus. The sequence goes on from CM050520.1 coordinate 21,498,228, forward strand.
AAATTAACTTAGGCTTATTATTTTTTTTAAAAATTCAGACATTACCAAAACATTATAAAGGAGAAAATAATCTGTTATCTTGCCACACAGAGATAGCATTTTAAAACAAATTGGAGTATGTTTTTAACTGTAGAGAAAAAAGTTCTGGAAACATTTACTATTAACTATAGTTGCCTTTGGAAAGATTAGAGAGAAAAAGCCTGATAGATGGGTAAAGAGATCTTAGCAGCAGATAAATTGGACTGCACTTTCATAGAGTTTTGCTGCAAAAAGGAAGAAAAAAGTGGGGCTTTGGCTCAATGGGGATAGAGGGTCATGCTTTATTTATTTATATTTAAATAAATATGTTTTTATATGTTTTTACTGATTTCAGGAAGAGGAAAGAAGAGGGAGAGAGAGAAACATTAATGATGAGAGAGAATAATTGATTGACTACCTCCTGCATGCCCCCTACTGGGAATCGAGCCATGACCATGAACTGAACTGTGACCTCTGGTTCATGGGTCAGCACTGAACCCCTGAGCCATGCTGTTCTGGCTATTTATTTATATTTAGAAGAAATACCCTCAGTTTTAAAAAATAAATCTTTATTGTTCAGGTTATTACAATTATTCATCCCCCCCCAGCTTCCCTCCACCCAGTTCCCACCCCATCCTTTACCCTTAAAGCCCCCCCCCCATCTTCATCCATAGGTGTATGATTTTTGTCCAGTCTCTTCCGGCACCCCCACATCCTTTCTTCCTGAGAATTGTCAGTCCACTCCCTTTCTATGCCCCTGATTCTATTATATTCACCAGTTTACTCTGTTCATCAGATTTTTTATTCACTTGATTTTTAGATTTACTTGTTGATAGATAGGTATTTGTTGTTCATAATTTTTATCTTTACCTTTTTCTTCTTCTTCCTCTTCTTAAAGAATACCGTTCAGCATTTCAAATAATATTGGTTTGGTGGTGATGAACTCCTTTAGCTTTTTCTTATCTGTAAAGCTCTTCATCTGACCTTTAATTCTTAACGATAGCTTTGCTGGGTAGAGTAACCTTGGTTGTAGGTTCTTGCTATTCATGACTTTGAAATATTTCTTGCCCCTCCCGTCAGAGCTGCATAGTTTCTGTTGAGAAATCAGCTGACAATCGTATGGGTGCTCCCTTGTAGGTAACTGTTTTTCTCTTGCTGCTTTTAATATTATCTCTTTGTCTTTTACCCTTGGCATTTTAATTATGATGTGTCTTGGTATGGTCCTCTTTGGATTCCTTTTGTTTGGAGTTCTCTGCACTCCCTTGACTTTTAAGTCTATTTCTTTCACCAGGTGGAGGAAGTTTTCTGTTATTATTTCCTCAAATAGGTTTTCAGTATTTTGCTCTCTCTCTTCTTTTGACACCCCCATAATTAGGATGTTGGTGTGCTTGAAGTTGTCCCAGAGGCTCCTTACACTGTCTTCATATTTTTGGATTCTTTTTCTTTTTTCTTTTCTGGTTGAGTGTTCTTTGCTTATTTGTATTTCAAATCTTTGACTTGATTCTTGTGATCCTCTAGTCTGCTGTTGGAACTCTGTATATTATATTTTATTTCAGTCAGTGTATGCTTAATTTCTAGTTGGTCCTTTTTCATATCCTCAAGGGTCTCACTAAATTTATTGGCCTTTTCTATAAAATTCTTGAAAAACCTTATAACTGTGGTTTTGAATTTTATATCCAGTCATTTGCTTTCCTCCATTTCTTTCATTTGTGACCTTTTTCTTTGTCTCCGCATTTTGGCTGCTTCCCTGAGTTGATAGAGTGGCTTCATGTGCTAGGTGTTCTATAGGGCCCAATGGCTCAGCCTTCCCAGTTACCTGTGGTGGACACTCTTGGTACACCCCTTTGTGGGCTGTGTGCACAGTGTTGTTGTATTTAAGTCTTAATTGTTATTGGTATCACTGGGAGGAATTGACCTCCAGGCCAATTGGCTGTGAGGATCAGCTGTGTCTATGTTGGGAGAACTTCTGTGCTGTAGACACCTTTATGAGACAAGACTTGCAAAAGCCTCTGCGCTCAGCTTGGATATGGCAGAGTCTCAGGATGGAGCAGACAGCAATGGCTTCCCATCAGCCTTACTCTAAGAGGCCTCTGTGTCTCAGTGTCCCATGATAATCACTGCAAGCACCTCTGGGAGAAAGCCACCCTCAAGTTTTACCTGTTGCCAGATGGTCCAGTTTCTTCCTGAATGAGTCTGGGTTCCCAGAGTCTCGCCCAGAACTAGAGTTCAGAGCTCCTGGGAATTTTTGCCTACCTTCCAATTGAGAAAGCCAGCTGTATTCTCAGTTGCCAGCCCTCTCTGTGTGTGCCTTCATACCTCTGCCCTCACAGCTCCTTTGAGTCTCAGTGTGCTTTTCTCTTTCCTTTTAGTTGTAGAATTGCCACTCAGTCAGCCTTCCTGTGGTTCTGGATGATGTCCATTTTGTCTTTTAGTTGCAGTTTTGAAATTGTTGTGCGAGGCAGTAGTTTAAGTGTTTACCTATGCCGCCATCTTGGTTTCCCCATGGTTTTTTGTTTTGTTTTGTTTTTTTAAATTAAAATGATCAAGAAAAGGCAAAAAGAAAACAACCCAAAACACAATAACACTGAAGATGAGAGGGGATAGAATTTCTGGAATAATGTGCTTGAGAGAGAAGAGGCTCATGAGCATGTGCAGTTTCTTAGTTAGCTAGGAACTGGGATAGTTCATCTAGTAACAATATTGATCTACAAGAGTTCTTTGCTTCTCATATTTACTGTATATCTTTCTTATTTGTATTTTAACTTTACTAATGGTTTTATTCTATCAGAAAAGTTTATTTATATAGTAAATAGTACCAGTTCATGTATCTGTTATATGTATTTTCACCTTTATTGGCATACAGTTGACATATAACATTAAGTAAGTGGTGTGATTATTTGAAACATGCATATATTGCAAAATGATTACAACAGTAGTGGCTTGTAAAATGATTGACACAATAATGGTTAGTTAATACCTTTGTAATTTTATCTAATACACAGAATGGTGACTGTAGTTAACAATATGTATTATATACCTGGATGTTGCTAAGAGAATAAATCAACGTTCTTACCACATGAAAACAAAAGAGGTAATTGTATTATGTATTTTCTATGGCTGCTTTTGAGCAATAATGGCAGAGTAGACTTTATGTTTTATAGTTTTAAGTTTTTGTCTTTTATATTATGGCTAGAAAGAATTTTCCCTATCCCAATATTTTAAAATAATTCACTTCTTTATTGATATGTTTTTAATTTACTTTTTACATTAGAATATTTAATTTATCTTTTCTTTTGCTCAGTCTGTCTCTTATTGCCAAATAGCAGGCTGTTTTTTTTGCTATAATTTTTATAGTCTGTTTAAATATCTGATAGTTCCCTAGCATTACACATTTTTATTTCTCAAACTATTTCTGGCTACTGTGTCTTTTTCATTCTAAGATGAACTTTAGATTCATTTTGTTAATATCAAAGAAAGTCTTTGTCAATATCTGCTTATTAATTGCGACAAATGCACTGTACTACTGTGAGGTATTATCTTAGAAATCTTTGTTTACATCTAAATTCATTTTGAAATAACAAGTTTTTCTTAAATATCTTAATTATCATGTCGAATAGATTGCAGTAGGTTTAAAAATTAGTTTTGGAGAACATTGACTTTTGAAAAAAAATTTTAATCCTTTCTTCAAGAACATGTTATTTCTCAAAAAATTTTCAAGTTTTATTCTGTCAGATGTCCCTATTTAGAATTTCCTCCGTTTTAGTGCCTCTGGCTGCAAAATCTTTTTGAGAGTGTGATTCTGTTAGATACATTATAGGTTTTTCTTTGTTTCTTCACCTTGAATTACTACAGCAGGTTACTAACATCAGTTTGGAGGATTTAGGGCCTGCAGAAAAGATGTTATGCACACCGCCTTCATACCTACAAGCCTTCATTTCAACTGAGAAGCAGGAGAGATCTCCGTCTTAAGAGCTCTGTGCTCGAGGCAGGGGTTTTAGTGAGGACATTTTTAAATGTAATTGAACATGGTTGAGTAAATTTTTTTTTTTTGATTCAAGAATGTGTGAGCAGGCTTGTTCCATCTTTGCTGTGTGAAATGCAGAGTTCATCTATTATGTGGATTTGGGACACCCATTCTTGGGGTGGAGCTAACAGCTGTTTCTGGTTATGGTGCAAAGCTTTGAGTTAGATAAAATTGAGATTTTAATGAATTAGCACCTCAATGTCAGACGGCATCATCAGGGGAGATCCAGATGTTTCTGACACGGTCTGATGAGGTGGTCTATGAGAATATGAGTTCCTATGTGTGTATGTGTTGAAGTAGGAAGGAAAGTCATGCCTAAAAAATATTCTTTCAAATAGTGTAGGGGCCAGTAAACATTGTGGATTTTTTGGGTTGTGTTTTCCCCAAACTGTTGTGAGAAACGATTGAAAATATCTCTTTGCTCTCCTCTGAGTGTGAAATAAGAGGAAAAAGGTCAGTTGAAGGAGGTTTATGTACCGTTGCAATGGTGAGGAAGTCTTGATGGTTCATAAGGGCTGATTTATACAAGCAGTTTTGACAGGCCATTAACCATTCAGCCGGTGTCCTATTAAATAGTTGCCAGTGACTGGGCTGCATGAGAAGTGGAGACATATGAGCTGTGACTATAAAAAAAGTTTCAGAAGAGGAATAAAAAACAGGTTTTAGTAATAATAGCATGGTTGGAATAAGGGAGCGTCTTCCAAAAGGTAATACCTTGAAAAGACCAATATTCATTTACAGGTATCATGTTTTGATGTATTTGCTGAAAAAAATAAATCAAGTTACCTTTAGATAATTGTTATATTACATATTAATCAGGACTTTTTCTATTGAAAGTGGCAGAACACCCCCCCCCCATTTTAACTGGCATAGGTCATATGAGGAATTTAGCAGTTTAGTGGATTGTATTTAGAAACCCCATGTCCAGCCTTGGCTGATGTTATCCATGGTTAGAGCGTTGGCCTGGGCACCAAAGGGTCTCAGGTTTGATTCCTGGTCAAGGGTGAGTACCTGGGTTGCAGGTTCATCCCCACCCTGGATGGGGCACGTGGGGAGGCAACCAATTAAAGTGTCTTTCTCTAACCCTCCTTTACTCTCTCCTTTCTACTCTATCTAAAAATCAATGGAGAAATATCCTCCCCTGAGGATTCAAAACAAACAAACAAACAAACAAACAAAAAAACAAAGCAAAACACAAAACCATGTCTGAATTCAGGGCTTCAGACAGTGTCATTAGAATATTTACATTGTCTCTTGTGCTTTGTGCTGGCTGCCTTCTCAGGCAGACTGTCTCTACTGAGGAAAAAATAACTCAAGAAGGCCTCTCTCTGATGGTTCTTCTTCAGCAAAATACCCAGCAAAAGCTCTGATTGGCCTGGGTTAGGTCATATAACTAGAGGATGCAGTGATCTGATTGGCCAGGCCCTATGTATGTGCTCATCCTTGGATGGAGCCTAAGGGTGGAATTAGAGAGGGGTGGTTCTCTGAGAGGAAAAGAAGTGTTGTGTTAGCAGAGGAAGGTGGGATGGATGTGGAGTAGTCAAAGCAAGAGATACTCAATAGTTTAAAAAGTCAGAGTTAGTGAAAGTGGAGTGAGTCCTCTTTTCTCCAGATATGGTGTGGAGGTGGATGCTATAGAGATGTATGAGACCTGGATAGAAAATAGATGAAGGATGGAGCAGGGAGTTGGGGAAGCCTTGTTTCTAAAGCCCATGGGGAAAGTGTTCATAAAAAAAATTTAGTATTAAGTTAGCCCAAGCCAGTTTAGTTCAATGGATAGAGCCCCAGCTTGCATACTGAAGGGTCCTGGGTTCGATTATGGTCAGGAGCACATCTTTGCTTGCAGGCTTGATCCTCGGTCCTGGTCAGATTGTGCGTGCAGGAGGCAACCAATGGATGTTTCTCTCTGTCTCTAACCTCCCTTCTTCCCTTCCACTCTGTTTAAAAAACAATGGAGAAATACCTTCAGGTGAGGATTAACAAAACAAATCAAAACAAAGTATAATATTAGAATAATTACCATCAGGCAATTTTAAATTAAAATTGACAAAATATATTGTTTTTGTTAAAGTAAAAGATGCATTGTTTTCTTGATCCCTGAACTGAAATGAAATACGTGAGGGAAGGAGAAAGGTAAAAAGTTTTTAAAGTAAAAAAGTAGATGATTTTTTTCTGTAGACTACACTTCTGGGGAACTGTTATATCTATGAATTATCAGATGATACACATTACTAATGTGGTTTCTTTTAATCCAATCAAATGTAAAATGGTTATTTTATTTTTAGGTTTACATTCTATGCTGGATTAGGGAAAGAAACACCATCTTTTGCCCTTTTCTTTTATATTCTCAGGAGCAGAATAATCTTTTGGTTTTTAATGTACCATTGATTTGTTATATCCCTACTATAAAAGATTATGTTACACACAGAGAATGACTAAATGGCAGTGCTGATAATATTTGTGCAGAATTGTGAAGTTTATTTGAATATTATCCTTCGCTATCACATTCAGGCAAAGAATAAAATAACATTCATGTTGAGCTAGAGGTAGCTAGGCTAGGTTGCCACCAGTTCTGCATATGTGTAAAAGGATAATCCATTACCTATTCACTTTTCTAGTTGGATCTTATAAATGGATATGGAAGTGAGTTTTGAAATTACGCTGGCTACAGGGAAATTATATTTTCATTCACTAAAGCTTTAAACTAAGCACTGGGGTGTGGTCAACGAGACTTCCTAGAGGAAGTCCTCAGTTCTTTGGGTCCTAAGTCCTCTAGGCCTGGTTAGTTCAAGTATAGCAGTCTCTGGCTCATCCTTGTGCATGGTGAGCATTTGTGCAGAGGCTTACTACTGTTTTGTTTTATTTTATTGGTTGTCCTCTTTCAATTCTCTTTTATACTGTAACTGCTCTTCCCACCCTCTACCCCTCTTGTGTTCTCATCTCTTGATTTGTTGGAGGCAGCAGGTCAGTAGGCCAGGAGAATAACCCAGATTCTGGATTTGGCAGATTGCTTCCTCTTCAAGTTTTTTAAATTTGGGCCTGTAGTTATCTCTGGTGTTTCCTATACACAGGTAGTTAAATCTAGAGGCTTGATTAGATTTGAGTTCCTTTTTAAAAAGTGTATTTTTATTGATTTCAGAGAGGAAGAGAGAGGGAGAGAGCGATAGAAACATCAATGATGAGAATCAATGATCTGCTGCCTCCTGCACACCCCCTACTGGGGACCTCAGCCCACAACCCAGGCATGTTCTCTTGACCAGGATCGAACTGGGGACCCTTTAGTCCACAGGCTGACGCTCTATCCACTGAGCCAAACCAGCTAGGGCTGGGTTCCTTTTTTGATAAGAAAAACAGAAGTGGTGGTGTGTTTGGCTTCATTTCGAAGCACAATTTCTTAACATGGTTTTTTATTGCTTATGTCCCTCAAAAGCAGCACATTAGACAGGTTTGCAGTAAAGGGTATTTTCAACACCAAAAGGAATCAAACATTTAAGTGTCTGATACATATGCCTCAGCTCAGTACAAGAAAAGCGTGAGAAGAGGGGTTGATTGGTAAATTCTCCCCCCCTTTTTTTTTTTGAGACACAAGAGTTTGAATTTTCCCCAGGTGCTTTCCTTCAATCTGATAAACTTTGCCAAAGTGAGAAGAAAGAGGTGAAGATGGGGGTTGCCCCCTTGGCCAATGACAAGGGGTGAAGAGAGAAATGGCAGGCCAAGGTTTTCCCTTTTTGAATATTCATATCAAATGCTAATTTTATTAAAAATGCTCCTTGTCCTTCCTTTTATTTATTTATTTATTTTTTTACCTCTTCTGTTGATAAGGGATTTCAGGGCAGCTCTGGTTTTCCTCATCTGTTAAACCTCAATTCCTTTTTATTAATCTTCTTGTGCCTGTGGAATATCAAAATTAATCATTTCTAGAGAAGCTACTCTTCAAATGCTAAGTTTTTTCTGGACCAAACCTCAATGTACAAGTATTTAGAATGAAGAAGGCTCATAATTTGTGTTATATGAGGAACATTTTTCTCTTTTTGCAGACTTTCTAAGGACAAGTGGTTATGTATTTTAAAGCTGTCTAGGAAAAGCAATTTCTCAGGATACATTTTTATGCATTTTAAAGCTGTTTTGGAAAATGTACAGTCCACGCCCACTGTCAGAAATGGAGTCACCAAGAGTATGCTTTTGCTTAGTTTATTTTCCCAGTTAGGTAGGAAGATTTTTAAAAATAAAAATTGTGCTCAGTTTTTAAATCCTTATGTATGTATGTATGTATGTGTGTATATACATATGTATGTCTTGCTTTAAGAGAGAGAGAAAGAGAAACATCAATTTGTTGTTTCATTTATTTGTGCATTCATTGATCGTTTCCTGTATGTGCCCTGACTCACAGCCTTGATGTATTAGGAAGAGGCTCTAACCAAATGAGCTAGCTGGTTAGGACTATGCTCAGTTTTGACTGCTCTAGCACACATAAGTGGTCAATTTCCATCAGCATGCCTCATGCTTTCTTTATGCCAAATAAATACAGAGCCTCAGAACAGAAGATGAAGCATATTAAAGGGTAAATATTTTGAACCCTTTTCTTCCTCATTGCTCTCCCTTTTATTCCATTTCTACTGTATTTTAAAAACTTCAGCTGGCTGAATTTAATTTACACCCCTGGATAAAAGAGCTTAGAATCATTCAAAAATCTCATTAGATGTGAACCCAGCATTGGTTACAAAATCAGAATTGTCTCCCTAGTTTTTGAAGGAAGAAGAGCTGAGAGCCCCCGCACTCAAGCCCTGTCTCTGCCACTTGCCATCTTTCTGACTTTGGGAAAATAGTCTCTCCTTAAACTTCAGTATTATTTGCATTAAAACGGTGTTTATACCAGTAAGTAATGGTTAACATTCACTGAGGGCATGCCAAGTACCGAACATCGTGCTTTACTTATTTTATTGGATCTTGTAAAATAGTGACAGTGGTGGGGAGAGGGAGAGACTGTTTCTAATTTTACTTGAGGAAGTTAAGTCATTTGCTGCAGGTGATACACCTTCGTGACTCCTGGGATTGTGCTGAGGATAAAAACTATTTAAGTTTTGTAGATCTCAATCATCAGGCTTCCGAGAAGCATACAAGAAATATTTTTGTGATTGTTGGTCGCCTATTACATGTAACCATTGACCTGAACATTTTGTAGGGTTAAAGTTGCTGAGTGATTTTAAAATTTACTTCCCCAGAGCTTACCTGTTTGATTTTGAAATAAATATGTGAAATAGATTATTAGCTTCATTTTGCAGATGATAAGAGGTGCAGATGATTCACCCATTACCACAGAGCAAATAAATGATAGAAGTGGGCCTGGACCACAGGTCTTGAGGCGAGGAACCCCTGTTCTTGTGGACTAGTCTTTCAAATGAGTCTGAAGAGAAAGGATCCAGATTAATTTAAGCTCTTTCACATGTATCTGTAAGAATAAATCTGGTTTCTTTTGTGTGGTGAATTGAATAATGACCCCCAAAGACATCCAGGACATAATCCCTGGAATCTGTGAATCATCTTGCCTTGTGTGGCAAAAGGAACGTTGCACCTGTGATTAAATTAAGGATCTTAAGATGGGAATATTGTCCTGGATTATCTTGGTGGTACCTAAATGTAATGTGTCTTTATGAGAGGGAGACAGGGAGGAATTTTATTGCAGAAGAGCAGTAGGAGATATATGACAAAGGAAGCCAGATGTCAGAGTGATACAAAGAAGGGGCCAAGGAATGCAGGTGAGTTCCAGGAGCTGAAGAAAGAAAGCAAAGAAAGAGATTCTCCCCTCAGACTCCAGAAGAATATAGGCCTGCCAGCACCTTGACTTTACATGGGGAGGCTGATTTTAGACTTCTCCTCTCCAGAATTGTAAGATAACAGATTTGTGTTGTTTTAAGCCACCAAATGTGCAGTAATTTGAATTAATTGGGTAGTGAATGTGGTTTTCTACCTGTAATTTCAGTGCTTGCACCTACTTTCAAGTAGGCCAGTGAAATTTAGAGGTAAAACCAGATATCTAAAGATGATAACTTCCGGATTTTGCTCTAACACCACCGACCACTCCTGTTGTACAAGTACAGCATCCTTTCAAGTTTTCTAGCGTTTGGAAGGTTCTAATAGTTTTCAAAAAAAATCAGGCACATCCTCAACTCCACTTCGGTGCCATGCGGGAAGAGACAACAGAAACAAGATGGAATTTTCCAGTTTCCAGCTTGAACTTCACTGCTCAGTCTTTAAAGCAGAGGTTGTAAACTGGTGGTCCTTAGGTGAGAGGAATGTTTATATGACCTGACACTGACTCTATACATTTTCAGTTATTTGCCACAATTGAAAACTCAGATGATCTCCTATAAAAATCCAGATTTTTATCTTTTCTTGGAGAATGGGAAGATATGGCGATACTGGGTTCGTAACTATTGCCAGTACTTGGCAGAGCCCTGGTTACCTCCTTTGGATAGGAAATGTGCAGCCAGTGTGGCTGTCCTCGCCACGTCAGTGCCATCTTGCCCTCCAGGGCCTTCTTTATTTATTTTTCTTGCTTGCTTTTCTTACTTATTGAGTGTATGGCTCTGCTTTCAAGAAGAAAGAGCCAAATACATATTCTGATTAGTTTAAGAAAAACATAAAATAATTTTGCCCTTGGGCCAATAATCTGGAAATTCGTGGAGAATAAGAGAGGTGACGAGAGAGTTAAGACAGGTAAATGTCTTAGTTTTCAAATAGAAAAAACACACACAACAGTGAATTCTAGAAACCAAAGAGCAGTGAAGTTAGCTTGCGTTCTTAGGAAAGTTATCAGGCCAGATCTTTGGAAGCATGTAGAAAGAGAATGATCATTAGGAACTAACGTATTTTAACCACATACAAAACGATGTTCAGGTAAATTTTTTTTTTTTGTGGTAGAATTAATCGTCTCATAGGGGAAGGCTGGGGGTTTTCATTGACAAAATACATTTGATAGTCACTTTTGATGTCCTTATGGGCAAGACAGGGAATTATGGGCTAAATACTTGAATGAATAATTTGTACCTAGTTACACAATAAAACCAAACGTGCTTCTTAAGTGTGTTTATCAAGCTGTTGAGTGATTTCTAGTGCAGTGCTCTATGGCAGGAGAAAGAAGCAGTCACGTTATTCGTAGCCTCCTTCCCACATCTGCACCAGACCCCACCAGACCCACCGGCTATTCTCTGAACCACAGCTGCCCTCATTCCATCTCACTGTAAATCCTTGTGATCCCCCTGATGGTGTTGGCCAAGGCATCATCAAATCCCTTTTCCCTCTCATTCATTTGGAAAAGTATTTTACCTGTCAGAGAGAAGTTTACTAGGCAATAAAACAGAAAACCATGAAAACATTTTTCAAAGCACTAATTTCTTAGCCTAAGAAAGTCCAGCTTTACTCAGGCTTGGGTCATGTGCCTCACTGTGCATCGCTCTGGGCTTCCTTTACTTTGGTTCTCATTATCTGCATGTGAAGGTGGATCAAACCATTACACGCATGTCCACCCTAAGGGAGATTTGGGTCTTTCAGTGGCTTGGTCAGTGGATTTACACTTCCCTTTGAAACCTTCTTTCTGATATCATTCTATGAATGATAACTCCTTTTATCTCTGGGGCATGATGAATTTTTACCCCACAACTGTCCAGGGCTCTGTGATTCCTTTATGTGCATATTTGATTCCAGAACTCTCTTCATTGGGCTAGTAGCCTCTTGCCCTTTTTGGAAGGCCTTATGGTTCCAGACTTCTAGAAATCTTAGCCGCACTCCTATTTTATTCATCCACAGCAGAGTAACTGGGCGTTTTTAAGGCTGGTCTCTCTTGGGGTAAAGCTTGGCTTTACTTGTCCATCAAGCCAGTAGCTGGCTCTTAACAGTGGCTCTTGTTGCAGTGGCAGCCACCACCTTCCTGAGCCTCTCTGTCTCAGGTTAACTCCTGCTGATGACTTATGCCCTGTTCAACTGGACCCCATACACATGACTAGGTTCTCTGTGATGTCTTCCCTCCAGTTACCCGCTAGAACCTTGTCAAATTTTATCACTTCTCTATACATATCATAAATACAAGAGTTCCCAACAACAACCGGGAAGATCCTTTCCTCTTATGAAAACACAGGAAAGCTGCTTTTCAAATGTAGAGATAACATGAAAGAGGAATGAAAGCAAATGTTTGGAAACCAAATCAAGAGTCAAAAAGATTTCAACATTTGGGAATTACTTGCTAAAAGAAATAGAACTGAATTTGAAGGATACATGGGTAGTCCTGAATTGCAGCTTGAAAAAATCATGTCTTTAGGCTCAAGATTGGAGGCACCTGCATTGCTTGCAGTTCATACTAGGGTGGGTGCTGTGGTTGGAGATATTATTAGGCTGAGGAAGACCACTGTGGCCTGGGTGGTAGGAAGATGTGCTTTCAGGTGTGGACCCAGCACTGCTCTGTCCTGATTGAGGGGGAAAGCCCCAGGCCCTGGAAGCCTATAGGCCTGATCCATTGTATTACGTATGACTAGCATATCAATTTTGAAAAATTTGAAATGGAACCCTTTTGGGTGAGGCATGTACTTCCCAGTCTTACTCATTGATGTTTCTTCCTTGATTCCAAAGGCTGTGTGTGTGTGTGTGTGTGTGTGTGTGTCTTAACTCCTATAGAACTTCTCTTCTGGAGCATAGGGATCCATCCCAAGCCCACACTTTGAGAGGCACTAACAAATTAAAGGGGATTTAAAAAAGGAGGATCCAGATAGTAAAGGAGTTAGATACCAGTTCCTGTTGCAATATTTCAGAGAACCACAGTTCTGTAGCCTGGAGAGCTGCCTTCAAATACCTGGAGGATTGGCTGTGGAAGAGGAGTTAGATTCAGTCCATCTCATAGAACATTTATGGACTATGTGCCTTATGTCAGTCACTAAGTTGAGAGGAGACAGAGAGAAGCAAGTTGGTCTCTGTCCTCAGAGCCAAGTTTACCACAGAGCAGAAGAGATACACAGAGATGGCTGTAAAATAGTAAGACTCACTCTGTGGTTCTTCAAAAGACGGAAATGAGGAGACCAATTTCAGCTTGGTTTAGAAAGGCTTTTCCAAATAATAAAACCTTCTCCAAATAGCATGGGCTGTCTTGAAAATTTGTCACTCTTCAACTGCTGAGGATGAGCTAGAGGCGCTATGAATGGGGGTTGGTGTAGATTACTCTTCTACCTCTGTTAGCGGATGCTTCCAAGACCACCGACTTACTTTCCTTTACCCATCTAGAGAGAGTCATTACTGAGCCCACTGGTTGTTCTCGGGGTCCTGGGCAGACCACATGGGGAAGAGTGTTGGGTTGCAGGGTTTCCACAGTGTGGAACTGCATTGTGTGTTTGTCCTCTGTAAACACAAGAGCCAGTAGGCAGGGCTCTGCTTTTTTTCTGATTTGTGAACCTGGTAGAAGAATGTGGTGGCATATTTGGCAGATACACTCTTGTTGCTGATTGCTTCTTTTGTTTGCTGGCTTGCATCAGGCTGTGAGATTCAAGTCATTCCCTTTGAATGACACAGCACTTCATTTCCTGGGACAAGTATCCTATGTAATGCCTATTCTCCATGTCCTCCACCCTCCAAGAACCCAGAAACATCCAGAGATCAACTGCCAAGACGGGAGATTCCTACTTCTTTCTTTCCCTTTGATGGCAGAACTCTAAAATAATTCGTATTCCTATTGCTTTGTCCCTAGAGATTCTTCAACCCTGGAAAGTGTGTAAGCCACATTTTGGCTGCAGGCAGAAGGCTAAAGCAGGCAAAGACAGCATCTCTTCACAACTTTTGAGGCAAAATGTTCTGGCAGCAGCATTCTCATCCTGTCTGCTTTCTACTACCCCATCACCATCGTCATCAGCTCTCACTTCCCGACTGTCTATGTAATTGTAAGGAACGCAGACACGGTCTCTTTTTCTTGGCAGACACATTCTGAGGTTCAGAAAGACAGATACTATCTGGACTTGGCATGTCTTTCCAATTTTTACGTGTTTGACCCTAGTTTAGCTCTTTGGGACATTTCTCTTCAAAAATCACCTGGAAGATGTGGAAACAAGGAGTATACAGTAGGTTATGGGGAGCAACCTGCCACCCACCTCCCCAGACTGCCATCATAGCTCTGTGCAAAGGAGACAGGCAATCTTTTCTCAAAAGTTTGGAGTCAGACCTACATGTGACACCCCACAGCTGCCGTGGCCACAGGCTGTGTAGACATGTCAGGCGTCCTGGCAGACACTCTTGCCTTCCAGGAATTCTCTTCCCTGGGTGAGCGAGAGTTGAGCCAGCCCCAGGCTTCCCCATACCTTCAGATGGTGTGGGCTCATCAGCCAAGCCACCTGCCTCCTGCTCCGGGACCCCTGGAATCTCCAGAGTAACAGTCAGAGGGTGGAGGCTCTCCGCCCTGACAGCCAGTTAATTACACTTAGAGGCTTAAAAAATGCTGGTGCATGGACCCCATTCTGCAGAGGTAATTTTTTAAAAGCAGCTTTACAGGTTTCATATATCACACAGCTCACTCATTTGGAGTGTACAACTCAATAGTTTTAGTATATTCGGACGTGTGTGACCAGTACCACACAGTTTTAGGACATTTTCAGCAGTCAGTCTCCATTTGTCTTTCCCAGCCCTAGGCAACCAGCCACCAAAATCCACTTCCTGTCACTGTAATTCTGCCTATTTCTGGACACTTCATAGAAATGGAATCACACAATAGGCGGTCCTTTGTGAGCGGCCTCTCTCACTTAGTACAGTGTTTCCAAGGTCTGTCCACATTACCAGGTAGCAGTATCTCCTTCCTTTTTATTGCCAAATAGCATTCCATTTTATGAAGGCACTGCATTTTGTTTACTCACTCATCAGCTGATGGACTTTTGGGTTGATGCCACTTTTTAGCCAGGATGACTAAATGCGGCTCAGAAACAGCGTGCAGAGGTTTTTGTGTAAACATATGATTCATTTCTCCTGGGAACATACCTGCACATGGAATTGCTGGCCCTGCAGGAACTTTAAGTCTAACTTATGGAAGACCTTCCAGGCATTTTCCAAAGCCACTGCACCATTTCATGGAGGAATTTCATAAAAGCTCTGCATGATGATTCTAGATGTGATTGCAGTGTACCTCTCAGAGGGTAAGAACCCTCACTCTGCCTCGTTTGGAAGTAAAATAACTGTAGAACAGATAATCAGCTTTATCCTGGAGGAGAGAATACATTTAGAGCAGAACATCCACCCCTTCCAAGTGACTCCTTTTCAACATTCCACATCCCTCAGCTCTCACTAGTAGTCCACGGTTAACCTGAGCATCGACTAGGGGACGACTAGACAGTCTACTGCTGGAGGAAGATTATCCGGTGTCTGCTTTTGGCACGGGTTAGCTGCCAAAAGTTAAGTTGATCTGGAAAAACTGATCTCTAGGTTAAGTGGAGCAGGGCCGCAGATGTGTCACCCCCCACTTCTGAGGATGTGACATCTCTCTTGGTGTCATCACTTTCTTGGCGCTATCTGGTGAAAACTGAGTCATGAGGTGCCGACAAACATCCATGGCACTTGATGCGAACTTGAGGCATCTGCTCATTCCTGAGATATTTGCAGCTGTCAGCCCTGCCATCTAGAGGGTAAACAGCGTGCTGGGAATGAACTCCTGCCACTGTGACTGTTCCCGGCTTGTCTGAGAGAGGCAGAGCCCCAGACGGTGCAATGCCTCTGTGAGAACCTACGTGTGAGGGAAGGCTGCGTGCGTAGTGGTGACACCAGGATTGAGCAGCCCTGCTCTTCGCAAAACCCTACTTCCAAAGTAGCCCCGAAGGAGGGAGGCAGAAACCAGCTGTTGTCCTGTGAGCTTTAAAAATCATTCCTTCTGCTCCAGATGCACATATCAAATGGTGCCTCTGGACCAACCCGAGCCTTGTTCTCTCTCCTTTGTGTTTGCAGCCACGGCACAGGGTATGAGAGCGAGAACCACACCACACCCATCCTCTGTGGCGCCCAGTATAGAATACACACCCACGGCGTCTTCAGGGGCATTCAGGTGAGTACTTGGGGCCCTGGGTGGAAGTGCACGTCATGGCTTCTTTTCCTTCTCAACATCCACCACCCTCTTCCTTGCTGATGGCCATTTGATCCTAGCAAGTCTGTTCCTAACTGTATGCTCTTGGGACAGCAGGGACCCCTCCTCTTCCAGGGGGCAGATAGGGCAGCCTCCTCCTCTCCAGAGGCCAGCCTGAAGGGGGCTGCCTCCCTGGCTTAGGCCAAGATGCTTCCTGTAGAATCCCGTTTCTTTTTGTTTGTTTGTTTTAATATATTTTATTGAGATTTTTCATAGAGAGGAAGGGAGAAGGACAGAAAGTCAGAAACATCGATGGGAGAGAAACATAAATCAGCTGCCTCTTGTACACCCCCTACTGGGGATGTGCCCGCAGCCAAGGTACATGCCCTTGACCGCAATCGAACCTAGGACGCTCTACCCACTGAGCCAAACCGGTTCAGCTAGAATCCCATTTCTTTTTTCATGGTTCAATTCGCTTTCTTCATGGTAGGCTGCACAGCTTTTATATTTGGGTCTAAATGGGCTTGAATGAATGGCCTGCGTTGACTTGGTCTGCAATGTAAAGTGCCCAAAGGTAGACTCTATCTTGTCAAGCGTTGCTAATAATTAACACTAACATCAGTAACTGCACCACCTATGGCTGGACACTTTGCATATGCCAGGCATTGTGCTAAGTTTTATACATGGACTTTTTTTTTTTAAATAGACTTAATTTTTTACAACAATGTTTTAGTTTCAAGGGAAAATTGTGCAAAAAGTACAGAGAGTTCCCATATCTCCCCTCTCCCCTGTTTCTCCCCTGACGTAGTCTCTATGATTATTCATATCTTGCTTTGGTATGGGGCATTTGTTACAATGGATGAGCCAATAGGGACACATTATTGTTAACCAAAGTCCATAGTTCACCTTAGGGTTCACTTTTTGTGCTGTGTGGTGCTGTGGGTTTGTTAAATGCATAATGCTGTGTATCTACCATTATAATATGATACAGAGCAGTTTCATTGCCTAAAAATGCCCTATGTTCTACCTGCTCATCTCTCCCCCTTCTCCTGCCCCCATAACCAGTGATCTTTTCACCGTCTACAGTTTTGCCTTTTCCCAGAGTGTCATATAGTTGGAATCATACAGTACATAGCCTTTTCAGAGTGGCTCCTGTCACTTAGTAATACACATTTAAGTTTCTTCCATGTCTATACATTGACCCCTCCCCCTCCACTTAATCCTCAGCACACCTTTATGAGGTAGGTACTGTTATTAGCTACATTTTATAGGATCTGAAGCCTGAAGAAGACGAGTGGCTTGTCCAAAACCACAAGGCTGATAAGAGGTGGAGCAGAGATTTACAAGACTTGTCTGACTCCAAAAACCCTGTTTTTAACCACCTCCTTATATCGTCTCCTAGGGGACAGAAGTTTGTGAACAGTTAGGGGGAGGAGGGCATCTCCAAAGACAATGAAGGGGAGCTTGCCTCATTGTTTTCCTCTAGCTCTTGCTCAGGCAGGACTGACAGTACGCGTGCACTCACAAGATAAAGGGGATCAACATACTGCCCTGTGAGGATGTATGTGGTGCACAGAGGGCAGACTCAGTGTTTTCTGGGGTCACTGTGAAAGCACTGCAATGCAGCCTCTGGTTTCAGCTCCCCTTCACAAACAGCACCCACAGATCTCAGGGGGTCCTCTTCCTTGTCATTTACTCACACATGGAAGGTCTGGTTGGTTGGAGCTCATCTGTATCCCACATGCTTCTCAAATAAGGACATTCCCACACATTGCAAGTCGGGCCTCAGTCTTGTGGCCATGCACCTGAGTGGGAGGAATGCAATAGGCTCTGGGACTTTTGCTTCCAAACCTCACTGCATCCAATGGAGAAGCTGAGAGACAGGCTGGACTGGGAGTCCTTCTGGATACTCTGGATCAGCCACCCCAAACAGACTTCAAGTACTGGTTCTGGCTGGTCAGTATTGATGATATTAGAGCACTACATTGCAGAATGCACTGATCCGTCATCCATTAGTGATGTCTGCTATGGGCATCTAGTGTGTGAAGGGAAGCGATTTTAGGCCTTGGCTCTGCCATTCCTTCTTTGAGTATGTTCCAATGCACGCTTTCCCCGGAGACCCAGCACGCATGTTCACATGTGGCTAAAGCCTGCATTCTCTTACACTCTGCTTGCAGGATGTGCGGCGCGTGCCTGGAGTAGCCCCAACTCTTGTCCGGTCGGCATCTGAGAGCAGTGAGAAACGCCCCTTCATGTGTGCTTACCCGGGCTGCAATAAGAGATATTTTAAGCTGTCCCACTTACAGATGCACAGCCGGAAGCACACTGGTAAGTGTGTCACCGACCAGCGTCGGTACGGTGACCTTTGGGCAGGGTTGGTTCCAGAGTTCCGGCTCCTGGGTCTCACACTGCTAAGGACCCAGGTGATTGCTGGAATGGATCATAGGCACTACTTTGAAAGATCTGGCTCAGGTGATAGAAAAATGGCTGCAGGGCTATTTTGTATACTGATTATCCATTCTTTAATAAAGAAGTCAGTAACTTCTTAAGGAAGGGCTGAGCAGAGTGGTGGAAAGAGAATCACATAGAGTTAAAGAGCCCTGTGTTTGAATTCTGGCTTCATCCTCAAGTGGTGAGACCTGGCCAAAGTTCCTTTACCTCATTTGCTTCATGTGAAAAATAAAGATGATAATGCCTACCTTATATAATTGCTAAAAGCAGATTACATTTTAACATTAAATTGGGTTAAGGAAATAACAGGTATGAAACACCAAGTGCAGTGCCCTATGGCAATAGGTCTGAATGCATAATAGTGTTACTATTAGAATACTATTAGCATCTCTAAAGAGAGAGGAGCTAGCCAGGGAGTTTGGTAATCAATTTTGAGAGCTTAATGAGCAAGGTTATCCCAAGGTTAGGAAGAGATGGTTCAAAGACAAACTTAACTGCTTGGGTTAATAATCAAATGAGAATGGGAAAATGGGTTGTAGGTTTAATTTTTGTTTTCAGTCTTAAAAAAAAGAGATGGTAATTTTTGATGATGTGTCTAGGAAAACTTGATTTTCCCCACAGGTCTGCCTCTGGGAAAGAGTCCTTGTGTGGTTGTTGGACACCTCAAATGTGAACAGCCGTTTTGACAAATATTTGCTCTTGACCTGTGGATGGGAGTAAGGTTGGGTCTCCCCTATA
The DNA here is from genome assembly GCA_027563665.1 of Antrozous pallidus. Classification (NCBI taxonomy): domain Eukaryota; kingdom Metazoa; phylum Chordata; class Mammalia; order Chiroptera; family Vespertilionidae; genus Antrozous; species Antrozous pallidus. Next base: position 21,517,532 of record CM050520.1, read on the forward strand.
GGAGAAGGGGGAAGAATAGGCTTCTCCACAGGGCAGCTAGTGCCATATTTTTTCATTAAATATTTTTTTAAAAAATTAATTGGAGAGAGAGAGAGAAAGAGAGAAACATTGATGTGAGCGAGACACATTGACTGGTACTTCCCACATGCATCCTGACCAGGGATCGAATCTACAACCTGGATATGTGGCTTGACCAGGAATCGAACTTGCAACCTTTTGGATGATGCTCTAACCACCTGAGCTCCACTGACCAGGGCATTCTTTCCACAATTGAAAGACAGCTGTTGTGACGATAAGTGTAATTATTTAATATTACTGCTGAGGTTGCTTAGGGGAGGCTAGAGAAGAAAGTGATCTGCTTTTGGATCTCTAGCCCATTGGACGTTGCTACGTCATTGCATGTGAAGGATGCAGTTCCTGCTTAAACCTGACTTTGCACTCAGTGCACTACTGACTTTGAGGCTAAAGATGAGAAAACCAGTGGCATGTTCTGTAGTTTCCTAAATGGGATCATTTGGAAAGTAAATGTTAAGGTTAGAAGGGAGATGGTAAGTAAAACTCTGCTTGGAAGAATGCGAGAGAATACATTCAAGATGGTACAGTTGTAGAAACGTTTAATGGGAAAGAGATACTTAGAAAACAATGAGGGTTCACCGAAACTGGTTTGGCTCAATGGATAGAGCGTCGGACTGTGGACTGAAGGGTCCTGGGTTCGATTCCGGTCAAGGGCATGTACCTTGGCTGCGGGCATATCCCCAGTAGGGGGTGTGCAAGAGGCAGCTGATTGATGTTTCTGACTTTCTATCCCTCTCCCTCCCGCTTTGTAAAAAAAAATCAATAAAATATAATTTTAAAAAAGAAAAAGAAAACAATGAGGGTTCGATGTCTGTGTGAAGGGAAGACAGTAGACAAGATTGCCAAGACTATCAGACCTACTAGGGCAAGCTGGTATATAACAATTCCGTGGCCCCTTTCTTGAAAGAGTACAATTTGTAATAATAGTGCAGACTGTAATATCAAGTAATTCTATTTTAAATGCTTTCTATGTGTCAAGCTCTTTACATGAATTATTTCATTTAATCCTCACACATACAACAATTATCAGGTGAGTAGAGTACAGCTGAAGCAGGACTCAAACTCACGCCTTTTAATTTCAACTCACAAGCCCCTAGTTCAAAGCCATGTGGTCTGTTTTGGATCTAGGACAAATACAATTGAAAAGGGACTAAGAAAGCACATGATAATGTACTAAACCAGAGGCTGGAGGAGTGGGAAGGGTTGTTCAGAGAGTATCCATTTGAGCTAGGGTCAAGCAAGTTTCTTGGAGGATGATGGGCGTGGGCTGACCATCAAGGTTAAGGTCAGGCAGCAAAAGGAAAAACAGGAATAGAAGCAGAAAGGGAGGGAAAAGAAATGATACCAAATATTGGTATTGTCCTCCCCAATTGTAGAGGTGAAGCTAAGTCACTGGGCTGGGGACAAGTAGCAAGTTAAGGAAAAGCTCCTGCCCTCAGGAATTTCCAGTCACTGGGAGAAGGCAGACCTGGGTACAGCCCACCACGTTTGATGTTATGTAATAAATTCTGTAAGGAGCGAAGGAAGGGCTTTCAGTCTGCACGTGATGTTCCCAGGAAGGATCACAGACGAACAGGCATTTGTGAGGAACTTAAACAGCAGTCTTCTTGCTGGGTAGGAACGTGGGGTTAGGGACCAAGGGTGTTTAGTGTGAGCAAAGTGTGAGGCAGATTTCGGGAATGGTGAGCTCTGGTATAGCAGAAATAGAGATTACTCAGGGGAGACAGATGAGGTTATGGGGCTGGAAAGGTAACTAGGGACTGCCCTGCAATGGAAAGACCCAACAGAGCCTGGGGAATGGGGGGACTTGCTCTCCATCCCAGAAGTCCATCCCAGAATGCGGGTGACTCAGAATTCTCATACGAAGGTGGAAAGGCCCGAGGTCACTGAGTGCACTCTTGGGGCTCAGCTCCCAGTGTTTGGCTGAACTTTCTCCAGTGAGGACAGGGTGGGGCTTCTCCATTCTGAGACGGGATGTTGTGAAACCCCACTACTGACTGCTCGCTGATAAAGGGATAGCAAAATCTCTCTAAGCTCCTGGTTTAATGTGAATGTCTCACAACCATGGAATTGTTTATTCTTGACTCAGGAATGAGAAGTCAGTAGCAGAGAACACCAAATCTTCAGGCCATAAAATATGTGGCCTGCTCCAAGGCAAGTCCATCCCAGGATTCTGCCTCAGACTCAGTCTAGGAGTTAAGAGTTCTTCAGTTTATTATTTGTCTAAATATTCTCTGCCAGTGATTTTTGAGCATGCTTCTTTGCTAGGTACTGGGCTAAGCCCTTTATGTAGATGGTCTGGTTTAATCAGTTTATAAATCCTCAGAAGTTGTCAGATTATTGGGCCCATTTCACAATAAGGAAACCACACCTCAACCAGCCCTTAAAGTGCCAGAGTGGGATGTGACCCTGGTCTCAGACTCCAGAGCCTGGGATTCCGTTCACTTCTAACCGGGAGGTGAGGGACCCTCCTCATTCACCTAGCCCCCCAGTCTGCAGTCACTGACAGCGAGGCCATGGATAGTTGGGCCTTTAACCACACACTGCATTTGGCAAGGCCACACTAACGTGCTCCACCGAAGTGCCTGAGGCACTTGGGGATCCCTTCAGTCCCAAGAGGAGAGGTTGCCTTTTATGAGATCCCTACTTCCAGTATCATTTTCAAATGGAGTCTGTGTCTTCCCCCAAGGTGAGAAACCATACCAGTGTGACTTCAAGGACTGTGAGCGAAGGTTTTCTCGTTCAGACCAGCTCAAAAGACACCAAAGGAGACACACAGGTTTGTAGGTTCACTTCTCATTGCCGGCAGTGTGTTCCCTTGCATTACAGTTGATGTTGTGATTCCTTGTTGTTAAATATGGATGTGAGAGGGTCAGCCATTTGTTTCATTTTTTCCAAAATTTTTTTCTAATTACTGGGATTTTCCTTCTCTTAAAAAAAATAAGAAAAAAAAAGAGAGAGAGAAAGAAAAGGAGGAAAGAGAAAGAATCACCCCATATGTATCATGCAGACCACAGAACAATGAGATTCCACTAGCTACTTGCTGCTGATACACCGAGTACCAGTAGAGATGATGGGCGGTGGAGATTGGAATCCCATCTGTGGTGTCTGATCCTCTTTTCCAGTCTTGGACAGAGTTGAGACCTCGGTCAGAAAGCTGGACATCTGTGGTTAAGAAATAATTGTTTGCAAGAGCAGAAGCAGGTCTTCCAGGGTTATGCACAGAATCGGGTGGTTCCTGCCGGGCCTGGGGGAAATCTGAGGGTGAGGCAGATGCTGCAGGCGTGGCTGGAAATGCCCGGCTCCTCCGGCCCCCGGGAAGCAGGCCTCGTGGGCCTCGTCATGCCCCACGTCGTTAGGGCTGCGGTTAGACCTTCTCTGTCCGTCTAGGTGTGAAACCATTCCAGTGTAAAACTTGTCAGCGAAAGTTCTCCCGGTCCGACCACCTGAAGACCCACACCAGGACTCATACAGGTAAAACAAGTGCGTAAACTTTTCTTCACATTTATTTTTCATTATTTTTTAAACTACTGTTGAATGAAGTTGTTTATGATGAGAGAGGTTGGGAAAAAACTAGTGTAAACCGGTTCTAAACAGGTTTAGGCTCAGATAAGAGAAAGAACATTCTATGACTATCATTAAACAGTAACATTGTTTAAGAAGGGGCGAGGGATTGATACAGAATAGAAGAAAGATGTGAAAAGAACTTTTCATGAGCATCCAGAATAAAAATAAAGAGATAACGTAGGTCCCTCTGTTCCCAGTTTGTTTCATCATTTTTTTTTTATCACTCAGCTTGATAGGATAATCAACCTCACAGAAAAACAACAGAAATTCTAGCAAGCCCAAATCTAGCACGCTAAACATTTATTCTCTGAAAGTTCATGTTTCATGACACTATTTTCAGAGATCAGAATTCTTTCTCTGCTAAAAGTTAGTGCCCCGGGAGCTGCCATGGTTTCTGTCAGACTCACATCAGCGTGTGGATATTATTTCCTTTGTACTAGTCGAGAGAAGGGGAGTATAGCATTTATTCACTGGCTGCTGAAGGCTTTTGCTTCTCTGTAAGGCTGGTGTGATTCATAATGAAAATGGCACCATCTTTGCTGTGTATTTCAGAGCTTTGGAAGAGGGCCAATGTCTAGGTTATCTTACCTTATCTTAACATCATCCTTGTAAGAAGAGTAAGGTAGGCATGTTTTATCCCCATTTTATAGATGAGGGGACTGAGGCACGGACTGATTAAATGACTTATGTAAAGTCCTAAAGCTAGTAAGTAGCAAACCCAGTTTTATCTCTTCCCGGCTCACCATATGTCTTCTTTGTTGGAGAAAGGTTTGGGGGGTTGGGGTTTACCTCACAGCCCCTGGAGGAAAGAGAATCAAGTAGAAAATCAGCAGAGTTGAATACCATTGATAGACTGAGGAGAATGAAGACAGCAAGAGAAGGGTTGGACAGGACTTTGGCTGGGGATGGGGCCCGGGAGCAGGAGCCAGATTAGAAAGAGCAGAGAAATAGTGAGCAGGAGGTAAAGGAAGGCATGACATCATGAGCCCTTTGTGCAGTTCCGGATTTTCAACCCAAACGGCCTGAACTTACAGAGTCAGGGCACCTGTGCCCCAGAGTTAGTGAGATGGGCATCTTGTTGGCCCTACTTGGATGCCTTTAGTGTGCTTCTTTGCCTTAGTCCTGAGCTCATAATTTGGTGGGAAAGAGTTTCTATTCCTTCTACCCCAACCCCTAAACCTGTGCATATCTGCATATGTGCTGGTGACCTAGGTTATCAGTAGACTGTTGAATGCTATACTTGATGGCCCTAGCTCTGACCCTGGGTCAGCACCTCCCATGGGACATTTCTCAGTGCTTGTCTTGACCATTAGTTCCCAGAAAAGGCCAAGTGGGACCAGCGTTACTGTGAGAAGATCCCCTATGTGGTACAAGGGATTGGCTTCTGTGGCATTTGTACTTAGTGTGAAGTCACAGCTATATTTTCATTGTGGCTAGGCCCAGGAGGAGGTGGGATACAGCAAAGTGCACAGGTTTTGAAATTAGACTGACCTGAATTGGAATCTTGCCCAGATCTGCCTTGCCTAGATGCCCACCGTCATCTGTAGAGTGGGGATAATAACACTTCCCTTACAGAGCTGTTCTAAGGAGTACATGAGGCAAGTCGTGTATATACTAGAGGCCAAATGCACGAATTCGTGCATGGGTGGGGCCCCTTCACCTTGCCGGCAGTTGGGGTCAATGGGGGCATCTTGCCCAGTCCTGATTGGGGCTGCAGGAGGCCAGCCAGCTGGGGGGAGACGCCACAGGAGTTACCTGTGGGAGTGCACTGACCACGAGGGGGCAGCTCCTGCATTAAGCATCTGCCCCCTGGTGGTCAGTGGGTGTCACAGTGATTGGTCAACCAGTCATTCTAGCTGTTCATTCATAACAGTCGTTTATTGTTGCAATGGCCAGCACAAAGCTTGGCATAAATTGGTCATTTGATGAAAGCTAAGTATCTTCCCTGTACGGAATGAGGCCTGGAAAGAACGTCTGAGGGTGCCTTAGATGGGGACGGCTTCATCTTTTGGCAGACTTGTTAACCATCTCAAAACTATGCCTCAACTAGAATTTTCTGTGTAACACAATTATGCTCTGAGTAACACTTCAAGGAAATAGAAGCAAATACCATGCACACTAATATCAGTAACCTATTGAAAAATACTCAGCCTGTCCACAATCTCTTATCTATACAGAGATAGGAAAGCTGCAGTCACAGCTCTATGCTGGGTGGCGATTAATCAGTAATATCCAGAGTGATGATCCTGAGGCCCTTGCAGATAAGTTCAAGGCCCTACTTACCCAGTTCATAAAACAGTCTAACAAGAGAGGTTCAAATAAGTGTTCTGCCTCCCTTCATTTTATATAATTACCTAGACATTTCCATTCATAGTCTCTTATTTCCCAAATCTTCTGACTTAATAATCTTATATAACAAAAGGCTAATATGCAAATCGACCGAATGGCAGAACAACCAGTTGCTAAGACGTGCACTGACCACCAGAGGGTAGATGTTCAATGCAGCCAGGCTCATGGCTAGTGAGCACAGTGGTGTAGCGGGAACCTCTCTAGCCTCCAAGGGAGTCGTAAATTCCCCAAGGGCTCCTGGACTTTGAGAGGGCACAGGCAAGGCAGAACGACCCCCACTCCAGTGCACAAATTTTGTGCACCAGGCCTCTAGTATTTTATAATTTGTTACAGTATTGTAAGGCCTGAGAGGTGCTGCCATCTCAGAGCTGCCCGTGAAGTGAGTCTAGTGTGTCAGCTTAGGGACAAAACCAGAGGGAATCTGGAGTGGGTGCCTTGCGGAATTAACTCAGGCCTTTGAGAGTTAAATATACACCATCTTTTCCACTGCAAGTATCTGACTGGCGATTGTGTCAACAGGTGAAAAGCCCTTCAGCTGTCGGTGGCCCAGTTGTCAGAAAAAGTTCGCCCGCTCAGACGAATTAGTCCGCCATCACAACATGCACCAGAGAAACATGACCAAGCTCCAGCTGGCACTTTGAGGGGTCCAACCCCGGGGACAGGGCTGTGTCCCAGGCAGGACAGTGTGGGAACTGCTTTCCAATCTGACTTTAAAATCCCTCCTCACTCACCTCTCTAAGAAGGAAATGGCAGTTCGCCTTCTTCATCCAGCTTCCAAGACAAGATGCGTGTACTACTGGATCCCACCAGGTTTCCCCGGAGAAGGTGGCCTCCACCCTGCCAACGTATAGTTGACTCACAAGGCCCCGGAGAGGTGGCTAACGAACGTCCATCACCGTTTGGTCTGGATTTCCCAGTGTAAGAAGAGCCATTGTTGAGAAGGCTCCCCCACCCTCTTCTTTCACGCTCATTTTCACTGGGAATGGAGTCATTGTACCATTTTCCATCATAGAATATTTATAGGCCAGGGCATGTGTATGTGTCTGCTAATGTAAACTTTGTCATGGTTTCCATTTACTAACAGCAATAGCCAGAAATAAATCAGAGAGCAGGGCCCTGGGGGTGAGGCCCGTCCGACAGTGTGGAGGTTAGGCAGGCTGCGCACTGCCAGGCAATTTTTAAAGCCCGTGTGTTTCAAGCAGCTGAAAAAAAAAAATCAGAACTAACTAGCAACTCTGTAGAGAAATATGAAAGAATATTACCATTCAGTTAATTCAATGTTAACATTAACACAATGGTCTTAAGACACCGTGTTTGAAGATCTGAGATTTTGGGTTTGTGTTCATTTTTGACTTTCTGAATTGTAGTCATATTCGTCTTCAGAGATGTATATATATTCTCCACAAAGGAAGTGGAATTCATTTTTATCATGTGGGGTGTCCTTAGAGTCCTTCAAGTGTACAGGCCACGCTGGTTATGTGGCTTCAAGTTGTAAAAATTAAAGCAACTCGAAAAGAAATAGGGCTAATCTGGGATCTCACTGATAAGACTGTTCTTAAGTAACTTAAGTAGCTTTGGGTCTACAAGCATATGTGCAAAAAATGATACTTAACTGGGGTGAGGAAATCCATTGTTTAAAGGTAATTGGGTGTGTGTGATTTTTTTTTTCCGGATTTTTTAAGGGAGGGAGTTTATTATTTACTGTTGCTTGAAATTATTGTGTAAATATATCTATCTGATAATGATTTGCTCTTTGACAACTAAAGTTAGAAAATGTATAAACGTTAGATGCATCACTGTCTTGGTGTTGATCTTACAAACGTATGGAGAACACAAAATGTAACCTGCATTTTTTTCACTTCGCTCTCAATTAAAGTCTATTCGAAAGGAAAGTGGCAAGATTCTATCAGCCCTATTGAGCTCAAATATTTAAGCCTCTTTTAAATAGACAAGAAGCTACCCTCGACATTGCTGACCACTAGTTGAGCCTGCCCCAGGTCCTGACCACTATTTACTTCCTCCTGTGGAAACTCAGGGGGCAGATACCCCTCGGAGAAGCAGCCGGAGAGGCCTCTCTTCTGCTGGAATCTTAAGGGGACTGCGTGGGAGCTGGCTGAATGGGCTTGTGGACAGCATGGTGGGGATTGTGTTTTAGGGGTCATTTTAATCAGGCTACCATTCCATCACTTCTTTTTCCAGGTCAGTAAAAGAGAAGAGAGAGATATTAGCGATTATGAATCTTTTCTGGAAAGTTCACAGTTACACACTACCATCAGGCGGGCATAAGCTGAACACCTCGCACAAGTGCATTGACCGCCATGGTTGCCGTCAATCCAGTGTGGCCAAGTGTGAAAGCCAAGATCTACATTATCTGTAAACTCTCCTTCCGGGTCTGGCGTAAGGTTTTTCAGTTGTAAATAAGGAGATTAATTTGGTGTGGCCTTCTCAGCTCCATTATCTCAGAGCTTGCACGCATTCCGGGTTTCATTTCTCCCCTTTAAATGTATATTGAGCAGCCCGCGGCTGAGCCACCGAGACTGTTTTTCTGCGTTGAAGCGAGCTCAAAGTTCCGGCCGCTTAAAAGGCAGGTCCTGAGGCCCCTCTTAGTTTGCATCTGGCTCTTGCATCACTGTTAATTATAGCGAGTGCGGTGACTCATCTGTATCAGCCCTTTTTATCTTTTCCTGCCAGAAGACAGCATTTCTCTGGAGAAGCTCAGGACAAGCATGGCAAACGTCAGCGAGTCAAGGGAGCCAGGTTTCACAACAAAAGCAAAGTCACATTGTTTCAACAGCACGAGGAAGACCAGCGATTCTCACACTCCCCTAGCAGTGTAGCTTGCGGTTAAGGTCATGGGCTTTGGAAAGCAGACCAACCTGGGTTCTAATCCTAAATTTCCAGTTTCCTCATCTGTGATGGAGGGACAAAAGAGTCCCCTGCTTCATGGGGTCAGAGTGAGAATTAAATGGGAGTAGCGTGTGGGGGGGGGGGGGGGGTTGTCGGGAGAGGTTCTGAAAACATCTAGTACACAGTAAAGGCATAAGAAATATTTGTTACCTAGGAAACCAATTATTCACCTGCTGATTTTCTTTACCTCCCACTCCCCCAGGCATTGCCTTGCAGTGTCCAGGCATCTTCACAGGTCTGCTCAGCAAAATATCCCAAACCAGAGTTAAGGTTTGTAGCCATAGGGCTCTTGCCAGCCTCCCCACAGAGATGGCCTCCACCTGCTTCCTGTCTTCAGTAAAACACCTGGTGGCATTGAGTGTGTGTTTCTGAGACCCACGTTGTCGATTGTTAGTAAGCTGTCAGGATGAAAATTAGTCAGTAGAAGCTCTATATGTAGCTTGGGCTAGAGACTACATTAGATGCAGTTGTCAAAATTTGCATTTTTCCATCTTTATTATAATGCCAGTTTTAGGGTATGATGCAATATTTTTAAAAGGCTACCTCCAGCCCCCCTTTCCTGTCCCCCAAGGATCTTTTCAGACCATTTTAGTTATCCCTAGCCCTCATCTCTGAACTTCTGTTGCCCTCAGAGTACTGGCATGTAAGTACTGCCAGTACTTACACATATGACTGTATTATTTTCCCATCTGAGACAATCTGTAAGCTGGACAGAACAAGCATTATTCCCATTTTACAGTTGAGACAGCTAGGGTTTGGCGATAGTAAGTGGCTAAGGCAGGACTTGGCCCTGGTGTTCTGCCCTCAAGTTTCCTTCTGAAACGTGCTTGATGATTTGACGTGCTCCATTGTTTCATATCTATGAGTCATACCTTCCCATGCTCCATTGTTTCATATCTATGAGTCATACCTTCCCAACCAGAGTGTGAGCTTCCAGAGGGAAGGAGCAGACCTTTTCTCTTTACTGAGTTACTAACATCAGGGCTTCTCAACCCCAATAGTCATAGACATTCCCTGAAGGAATTGGTTTAAGTGTAGTCTCAGATTCAGAACTTATGGGGCACAGCCTGAGATTGTGCATTTCTAACCAGCTCCCAGGAGATTCCCACCCTGTTGGCCAGTGGCCCATACTTTGCATAACAAGGTCCTGAAAGATGGGCTCATAAATACTTGCTGAAAGGTGACTGATGGGGTTTGTACTTGACATTCCTGAGCTGCACTGAGCCTTTCCAGAAAGGCCAGCGCAGATAGCCTGGGGCCCTGCCTTGATGGTCCATGGGACTGTGGGTCAGGACATTCATGCTGAATGCAGTCAGAACCTCATGAGTTAGCCCAGGCGAATCCACCCATGAGATTTATTTTCAAACAGTTTGCCCCATCCTCTGTCAATTACTTGCCACAAGCAGGGGAGACCTCCTCAGGTATGATAAGATAGATGTGGAGCATGGTCACACCTGCATATTTAGTCTTTGTGCCTCGTTCGGTCCACATCTCAACAATAGGCCTCTACCTCCCTGACACCCACACACTGAAATGTTACAGCTTTGGGGACTATTTAGTCCCTGTGAGCTGGCAGCAGGAACTCCCACATCTTGCTTAGCTCTCTTGGGTGCTGAGGAGCAAAGGCAATGACTCATGAAGGCATCTTCTCCCTGCTGGTGTTTGCACCTCTGATCTTGGGCTAACAGGTGTGTGTATGTATAGAACAGTGGTTATTAAACCAGGGGCATTTTTGTGTAAGCCTCCCAGCAGGCAGAGTGGCTTGTAGGAATGTCTCACATAAATGTATACGAACCACAGTAAAGGAAACCAATCCCTAAGAAAACATGAAGGTCTTGGCTCTTTTCAGGCAGGTCTTTGCTTCTAGTCTGTTTATCCAGTGATTGAAACTCTGTGCAATAAATCCATTGAAATGCTCATGATGATAACTACCGCATTTGGCCTAATTCCTTGCACTGAGGAGAAAGCAGTTGCTTCATTGGAGGGCTCTGGGCTTTTCTCGATTTTTCAAGCAAAATTTTGATTCTGTTAGTTTTAAGACTGGTCTTGGGAAGGAAAGAAAGAGCCAGCCAGACAGCATAGGAAGGGTGGGCTCTGAGAGGGCTGGAAGCCCACCACACAAACCAACAGACAGCCATCCACAGTCATGCCCTCCTGAAAAATGGGATTCAGAGACTGGTGAAGGGGTGGGACACACTCCTGAGGATCAAGACTCTGCCAAGTCAGTGCCTTTAAGCACAATCTGAAGATCAGCCAGCTATGAGCAGAAGCCTCAGTCAGAAAGATCTCAGATGTAAGCAGCTAAGGCAGGACACACGATCAACTGTGAGTTTAAGAGAGAATGAGATGTTTTTATGGAGCAGGGGAGGGTTGAAGGATGGTCCAGGGAATGGGGCTGAGATAAATGTAGAGGGTGCGTTGGTTGAAATAAGTGGCTTCTCCCCCTCACGGCATCCCTGGAACATTGGTGATGTTGACACTGAGCGAGAAGGATTGCCTGAAACGGCAGGGATTCCGAGGGCCACTGAGGAGGCAGTTGGACTCCAGGAGAGAGGGGAAGGAGGGGTGGAAAGAGGGAGACAACTCTGGGAAGAAACATGAGACAGATGAGGAATGGAGTGCGGATGTCAGGGAGGTCTGACAGGAAGAGGGGGCTTCTGTCTGACAGGGCCTGACCCCCATGTGAACCCATACCAGCACTGTGAACACACACCCAGGGCTGTCCCGAATAGGAGATGCTCAAGTGCTAGCATGAAAATGAAAATAATGTCATTTATTGGACCTATATGTGCAGGCCAATGCCATTTACATGAACTCTCTTATTGAGAGTGATCCCATTTTACAGATGAGGAGGCTCATACCGCTCATGTATGACAGAGTTGAGATTCTAACCCAATGCTGACTCAAAGCCCTCATTGTATGGTATTTATGCTCCTAGTCTCAGGGCACGTTGGTCCTGTGAACCAGAGGAGCAGGAATGCCGAGGGAATGCCTTCTTGCCCCCTTGCTTGTTTGGATGCCAGGGATGTTAGTCAAGTGCTCAGAGAAAGGATAGACATGGTTGGCAAAATGTTCCCTCCTCCCATATCCAGTTGTGTAGCTTGTTTGTAAAATATGTTTTCATTCAATATTTTATATTAAATACCGGAACTTAAGAAATGACATAGCATAATATTAGCCGGACAGTGATAAAAGGGGAAAATTGAGAAACACATTTAAAAGTTCAAGGTCAATGAGTATTTTTTAAAGGCAGCATCCTGCTTTCCCAAGAAGTTCTGTGTCAGAGAGAGGGGGCTGAGGAGGAAGCTGCTGGTTTCCAGTGATGGTGGGGGTGGGGGCAAATCTTGTGGCTATAGCTCTTCTTTTTTCCAAGATGCCTCTAGATCTTTACCATCCATACAAATAAATCCAGAGAACCTATCACAGACATCTCCTGGCACAATTTTCTGAAGTTTCAAAGTATAACGACCTAGGTAGGTGTAGGCGGCCTTTATCACTCATTGTAAGCACAGCCTTTCTTCTAGGCCCCATCCAAGCAAGCTCCTCTCTACTGGGGTGGAGAGCATGGCGCTCCCTGGTGAGGGCTTACGGAGATCTCCCTAGCGGAAGAAGTCCAGAGGGCTGCCTGGTCAGCATCTGCTTTCGCCCAGCACCAGGTTGAGTGGGGCAGAGTTTTCCTCCCGATAAAGATGCCTTTGAATTCACCAGGTGGGCAAGACAAAGCATGTTTTGAGGAAGATTCCTGATACTGCCACGTGGAGGCAAGTTGCCATGGTCTTTAGACAGGGATTCTTAGGTCTCAGGAGAAGCAGCTGAGGAGAAGTGAATTTTGAAAGACCCTCCCCACCCATAAGTTCTAGGAATATCCAAACTAGTGGCAAGACACATGTGTTTCTGTCTGCTGGCCCAACTGCTGGCCTGCCCCCCTGTTTACCTCTGACCATGAGCAGCCTAGGAAGGCCCAGAGCAAAGGATAAGGATTGTGGAAAGAGGCTGTGGGGTAGACGTGTCCTCCTAGAGGCAGGAACATCTCAGCAGTGTGATACAGAGGCTAAGAGAACAGGCTTTGCCATTCATACCTGAGAGACATGAAACACCTTCTGAGCCTCAGAGTTTCTACTCAGATCATGACACTGTTCATGTTCATGGGGCTCAGGATTGTCCTAATACAAGGGTGCCACAGATGCTTAGCCCCCATACCCAGCCAAAGGCAGCCAGGGTCCCTAATTCAGAGCCATTCAAAAAGAACTGCTCTTGGGGCCTGGCTTCCACTGGCCCTGACCACCTCCATCAGCAAACCATGGTCCTGCCTTATAGGGGAGCTGGGCTGCACCAGGTGAAGCCAGGAGCTGGTGCCAAACTTCTCTTGTCACACAATTGTTTCTGTCTTCCTCATCTGATCTGCCAAGTCAGGAGGTTGAAGGGACTGGGCATACAGGGCACTTCCCCACCTCCTCAGAGAGGAGGCTGCTGTCGGGCGGCACTGGCTGGGACCCACCTGATGTCAGGCCAATGCTCCAGGTGTGCTGTGGCATCCTTCCCATAAAGGTCCTCTCTGAGCCCATCAAAATGCCTCCTGCTGGTTTCAACTTCCGGAATGGGAGCAGGGAGGATTGAAGGATGGTCTGGGGAATGGGGCTGAGATAAATGTAAAGTAGTTTCTCAGAAAGCACTCAGAGGGCTTGCATAGGGGCACCTCTTTTTCACCCAGAGTTGGTTGACAGGTGGGACAGTATCAAGGTATGGCGAGGTCTGAGGATCCCGGTTTTCAGGCCAAATTTGGGCCTTGGAGACACGTTGCCTCCTAAGTTGTTGGCTTCATTTCTTGGTTAGGTGCTCCACACTAGTAGATTGGTGACTCGAATAACCGAGAACAGTGGTGATTAAAAACTCTGGAACAATGGGAAGGTATGTACACAAGTGGTACCTTAATCAATAAAAATAAAAATAAAAAACTCTGGTACTGGGTTCTGAGAATAGTATGTGTCTGGTTTTTTAGTTTGTTTGTTTGTTTTAAACCACAGTGATAATTTCCCCAATTATGGTCATCTCCATGGTGCTCCTAAATCTGAATGAAACTGGAAAGTTTACACATCTATCTGACCATCTACTGCCAAATCTCCAGCTATTTAATGTCATTTTGCCTCTGTTCCTCTGCACTTGTCCTTTTAGGATTACAGGATCTGTGGATCCATGAAACTCGGTGTCATTCCTGGGATCTCCCACTTAACAGCCCTATGACTCTGGACAGGTTAACTTAACCCTTAGTTTGCTCATCTATAAGGCGAGTGTACAGGACAGTATTATGCGTTAAGTGAGTCAAAGCACTTGGTGTGGTGCTTGGCCCATAATTTCAAGTTAATAAGCAGCAGTGCCTGTCCTTGTCATTTTGTTCTTGACATTGCGGACACCCCCTGGATGTGTGGCTTGGCATGCCCTAGGTGGCCTCTTGGCCATCCTGGCTCCCAACCCCCAACTGGAAGTCAGTGAGGGGACCCAGGGTGATGTCATATGGCCCTTGTTCAGGCAGGGCAAGTCTGGCAGCCCTTCCTGCTGTAAGCAAGCATTCCTAGCCGACTCAGTGGGGCAGAACACAAACACCAGGAGAGTTCGGTACCATGCCCCAGACTGCCAGATGCTCTCCGAGAAGCAGATATGTGGAGGCTCCAACCCATCAGAAGAATTCATTAGGACAGTCTGTGATATGGTGCTGAAACCGGAGGCTCATTCAGGCTGCCAGGGATGGGGAAGTCTCGTCCCTGCTGAACCTCTACAGCTGATAAAGGCAGCCTCTGCTGGCAGATTTCATTTTTCACTGGGCCATCTGCATCCAGTCAAGGATAACTTGTCTTTCTGAAAAAGCTCCTCATCAGCGTCAACCCTGCACAACCTCCCCCGGTGAGTCAGGCACCCCTTCTGGTGCCTGGGGGTCAGGGGGATGGTGCCCTGTCAACCAACCAGGTTCATCATAATATACCCGGAAGGAAGCATTGAAGTGGCCTGGGTATTTATGTGGCTGATGCTCTGTTGCTTTTTATCAGCCTGTCTTATTGCTGATTGAGCTCTGTGTTAGCTGATCTGTCTTTAGAGCAGTGTTTTTATTTTCTTAATTTTGTCATTGTTATTGTTAGCTTATACCACCTGTTTATGTAGAGAACATTACTACTCTCTCCAGTCATTCTTGTTCTCCATCCTTCCTCTCTCATTCGCTCCCGTTTCACTCACTCCCCGTCTTTCCCTCTTACAGGTTAGAAATTCCCAGTTGGAGCAAGTCAGTCTAGCCCTTCCCCCTGATGCTTGGGTTCTCCTGGCAGGTCCTGAGGGGACATCCTGGGGAACACTCTTCCTACCTGCAAACCATCCATGTGGAAGGCTCATAGGTTTTGGGGAACTTAAGAGAAGGATCAAGTTTATGTCTTAAAAAACCCACCGAATTCCTTTTTGTGATTGCCCAAAAGTTTAAGGCCAACTATAGTGGTCTGGGTCTGCCCAGAACATCCCCTCAGAGCTGAGATTGACACAAGGGGGCTATGATTCTGTCAGTTCCTTCCCACAGTGGCATGAGACATTCCTTGCTAGCCACTGTTTCCCAATTACTACCATTAGAACTGCTTTTAGGGACATTCTGGAGACATGAACATTTTATTTATTTGTTTTTTAAATCTTTATTGTTGAAAGTATTATATATATCTCCCCCCCTTTCACTGACTTCTTCCAATTCACCCCTCTTCTGCCCGCAGCCCCAGGTTCTCACCACCCCACTGCTTGTGTCCATGGGTTGTGCATATATGCATACAAGGTCTTTGGTTGATTACCTCCTAGATTCCGCACTCTGTTCCGTGCTTTCATGTCTCCGATCCACTCTGTTCATCAGTTCATTTGGTTAGTTAGATTCCATAGATGAGTGAGATTATGTGATAACTTGTCTTTCTCTGATTTAGTACATTTAGCATGATACTTGGAGACATGAACATTTAAACTAGCTTGAGGAGTGATGTCATTCAGGACCTAACTTGAAATCAGAGATAAGTTTGTAACTTCATTCATTTAGCAAATATCTACTGTGAGCCTCCTATGGCTGTGGCCTCCGGTTCAGAGATGAAGCAAGTGTGGCCCCTCCTCAAGGGCTTCCCAGTTTAGTAGGAAAAGCAGAAACTTAAACAGATAATACAGGCAGGGACAGAGGACCAAGAGTGAGCTTTGACTAAAGAGGCTAGAGAAGGTTTAATAGTTAGGTATTTTTAGCCTAGTGTTAAAGGATGTATAGGAATATCTCAGAAGGAAGAGGAAGAGAAGAACTTTCTAGTCTGAAGGAACTATAAGAATGAAAAGGACAGGGAATATTTTGGAATGCCTGGAGCTATAGTGGGGAAGGAGGACACTGGGCGATTGTCCAAAAAGACTCCTGCTTTCTCAGAGAGGGGTACCCTCTGAGCTGGATATCCAGTGGTATACAGAGCTGGCTTGTTAGCCGATTGTTAACTATTTAGGAATTTTGCAAGCTAGTGGTTAAAGCATTAGTATTTTGAGTTGAGAGCATTTATACATGGAAATTGGCAGGTGCTACAAAGCAGAATTGCTTGTTAGCCTATTTTCTATAGGCCAGTTGTTCAGCACACCATTGGGGGATACTCCAGGTGGCGACACACAGTTATATCCCGAGAGAGCAACATGCCTCCTTGTGCTCAGAGTCAGCTATTCTCTCTGCCAGGAAGGCCCAGTTATGTGGTTCTAGTCTGGTCTTCAGAGATGGGGTCCAAAGAGAAATAGAAATTTTTTTTTTCTGTTTTGAAGATGGCTTGGTTGCACAGGCCTTCTCCCTGCATCAAATACCATACACACACACACACACACACACACACACACACACACACACATATGTTAGTTATTCGGTTGAAAAAGATTTATTGAGCAACTATTATGGATTATGCATGATTTAAAGCATTATCACACCATATTCTTGGCCCACCTCCCACGTGTTTATTCTAAAGCCTCTTGGGATCCTGTACAAGTCCGTTGGCACTGAGGTCAGTCCATTGCCCTTGACTCTTCCCTCATGGGTGGGACAACACTGTTTGGGAAGAAACCTGCAGGGCAGGGACTGGGCCTCAGACCCAAGATGTCTCAGTTCAGTCAATGCCAAGAAAGGAGTGACTTTTTTAATGAATATTTTTCTTTTTTTCCACTGAATTGACCAGTTATTTTATTGTCAACTTGGCTTTAGTGAATGTGTGTATGGTTGCTCTGGCCACAAACAAATTGTCCTAATGCAATGTGGCAGAAGCAAACGAAGCCGTTCAGATTACGGCTTTGCTGCTGACCAATGGTGATAAGTGTAATACAAGTGGCTTACGCTCTTTGAACCTCATTTTCTTCATCTGTATAATGAGAATAGCAAGCTCACCTCATAGGCTTGTAGTAAGGATTTAAAACACCATGCATATAAACTGCCTGTCTTTGCTATTAAATGCCCTTTTCCCTCCCCTTGGGCTCTAACCACCTCCCTGACTACTTTCAGCCCTGGCCTGCCTTATCCTCATACAGTGAGTGGAGGCTGATGTTAACTTAAAAAATATCAATGATGGACCTACCTACATTTCTTCTGCTGGACCCTATTTGCATATTTGTCAGGTTAGGGAAATGTCAGTGACCTGTTGGAGAAAGAACTCAGAGCTGTGGCTTTATTATCACTAGTCTCTAATCTTTCTGAACCTATAAAATATGGATTCTAATAGTGCTCATCTCACAGCTTTGTAGTGAGAATCAAGTGAGACAATGCATTAAAAGTGTTTAGCAATTTGCCTGGCACATCATAAGCATTCAGTGATGGGAGGTGTGATTTAACTTACTATGACTAAACACAGTTGATTGGATTCTGAGAGTCACAGGACACAGAGTGGGAAGGGAGATTAGAATCCAGTCCTCTGTGTACAGACAAAGGGCCCCAGGATCAGTGGCACAGCTAGGACTCAGTCCAGGTATCCTAACTCAGCATCCAGAGTTTACCAGATCTAACCAGCAGGACATGGTTACTCTTTGTATTGGACTTATTTTTCTTTCTCACTAAAGCTGCAAGATCAGAACCGCCCTCAAGAAAGATCATTCATATTGGAGTTTGTTACTTTGAGACTAATTAGGATTCACATTGCTTTGTCCCCAAGGGAGAAACTGTGAAATGAGGCTGGGGCTTGGTTTCCAGAAATATGGAAGCTGTTCCATGTTGCCTCCGAACACAACCCCAGTGGGGACCAGGGTCCCTGAGAGCTGATGGGACATACATCATCCAGGAATCTGGCTGCTTTGGGCCAATACAAATCCAGGCGAGACCCCAAATTGGGATTTCATCTCTCTTCAGCATAATGAGACATTTTAGGAGATAAGACAAAGCTGGGGAAATTGGCAAAAATAAAATAGCAGACTCCAAATAAATATATTTGGAGCAAAATATTGACCATATGTAAAGTGTGTAAAAAAAGATTTTTAAGTAGATCTCCCCCTATTTTTCTTTTTTCGCATGTTTATCTTGGCCATTAGCTCAAGATGACTATTAGAATTCTTGACTGTTGAAAAATCTTCCTCTCGGAACTGGCCTCAGTTTTGCATTTTTTTGCCCTTGTTTTAATCTGAACCACCCACGACATATAAGCATGGGAAAAGAAGGGGTGAGTGATACCATTGCTCTGTCTGATGTGGTATCTTTATTTTAACTTTTAATTAGTGTAGCAAAGCAGTGAAAATCAAAGTCCTTGGTTTGTGTCCAGCTCTGCCACACTCCTCATATTGTTAAATATGCTCTCACATTTGTCATTTAGCCCCTCTAAATTTCATTCCTTCATGTCTAAGAAGTAAATAATGATAGTACGTGCCTGTGTTAGTCTGGGTCCAATCAGGAGACAGAAGCCACATAGTGACCTGAACAGGGTGGTTTAATGTAAAGTATTAAACTCCGATAGATGAATAACTATAAAAGCGTAAAGAGAATTCTAATGGGTACCTAAGGGCTGGAGAAAAGTACCCAAGGAAGGACAAACTTGGGATGGGAAGGCCTTCACTGAGGCTGGGATTCAGATTTGGTTGGAGAAGGTGTGATTGCAGCTCACTGGGTGGCAGAGAAGTTTGCTGGGTTGTTTGTCCCAATGCTGGTACATAGTGGCCAGGTTGGAGGAAGTAATCCTCCCAGGTACAGGTGAGCCAACGTGGGTGGACAAAGAAAGGAGGGTGTTGGAAGTCCACTCCTTGGCAGGGTGACACATGGCTTAGTATTCGTGGGCTTGATGTTTGGAGCGCTGGAAAACAATCCTCCAGGGTATAGGCAAGCCAGGGCTGGTGGACAGGTGCACAGGGAAGTGAGGGAGCCTAATGGGGGGGCTGGAGTGCCTGCACCAGGGAGGCCACAATGAGGTGGTCACTGGGCTCCTGGCAGGGCTGCAAGATTGCTGAAGGACTGGGAACTCTGAGTGGGGTAGAAACCACTGGATGTGCTCACACATGCACAGGTGGAAGTGTGGAGCAGCAGGAGCAAGCAAAAGCAAAAGAGCAGCAGAACCAGAAAAATTTCTTCCTCCTGTAATGTCTCTCCATCGCCCTCTACTGACAAAGCTTAAAGCTCAATGTCAAGGAGAAATGCTACAGACCAGTCAATCATTGCAAAGCAGGGACTGAAGGATGAATTTGGAGGTGATTGGCAATAAATTAACTGGCACATGGCTTGAAAGAGATGTTTGAGGGATTATGTGACAGAAGCCATGGAGGGTTCTTAGCACAATGTCTGGGAACTTTCAGTAGATGGAGTCGGTTCTTCTGATGCTGCTAGGAAGTATCAATCCACATTTTCCAATAAGTGTGCTGAGGTCTTTAACTTATGTGGTAATAAGCTCCATTGTTTAACAAGAAACTGGCTCAGAAGAACAGCCTGAATACCCCACAAAAGCCACAGATGAAAACAGTCTCACGGGCCAGAGTCTTTGTATGGTGATAATTAGGAAGTGACAGTTTTAGAGGGGCTTTCTGGGTAACTGGGCCTGGACTGCTCCGGAATATGACTGTAATGACTTGTCCCCAATCCACTAAGATTTACAGTGATGCTGAGGTGCTCCCCAACCTCTGGCATTGTTCCCTGGTGGTTCATTCCTGCATTTCTCTCAGAAAGGAAATAGGTCCTTAAAAATTGTGACTAGATACATTGAAAGGGACCTGAGATACCACCTGCCCGGACTTTATTTTTAAGATGAGGTTGATAGATTGCTCATTGTCACCCAGCTCTAGGCAAGACAATGACTGGAATCCAGGTCTTCTGAATGCTTCACACTATCTTCAAAGGACAGGCAATGAATGACATGTATGTTCTATGAGTTGACATTGAGTTTCCAAAGATGAACTAATATAGGTGTGTGTACTGGCTTGGAGAGTCTCTCCCTAAAAGTCATGTCCTTCCCAGAACCTAAGAATGTCATTTTACTTGGGAGTAGGGTCATTAAAAAGGTGGTTAGTTAAGATGAGGTCATACTCAAGCAGGGTGTGTTCTGAATCCAATATGACTGCTGTCCATTAAGAAGAGATAGAGACACAGGAGAGAGTGGCATGTGAAGACAGAGGCAGAGACTGGAGTGTCACAAACCAAGGGTCACAAAGGGTTTCTGGCAATGGCCAGAAGCTAGGGAAGGCATGGACAGATTCTTCCTCAGAGCCCCCACCAAGGACTTCTCAGACTTCTGGCCTCCAGAACAGGGAGACAATAAATTTCTGTTGTTATAAGACACCTAGTTGTGGGAGTCTTAATACCGTGTGTAAAGATGAATATCCAGAAAGTCTATGTGCCAGGGGATAGTGTACTGACTGTATACCCACTGTCACTTTCAAGGCAAATATTATCCCAAATCATTGGTCTTGCCATCAGGAATGACCAGGCAGGCGTCTGTTATCTATTGCTAGGTGCTGTGGGAGATGCTGAAGTTCAGAGAAGGGGAGTCACTTGTGGGGTCTTAGGCTAGTGAGTGGTTGACTGATATTTGAAGCAGTCTGTTTTCCTCTCAAGTCAATGCACTTTCTTTTGTACCATAAATAATCCCTTTATTGCATAAATTATTCCAAACTATTTGGTGGTATGAATTGAATTTGTTCTTGATCCTTAAATCTAACAAGGACACAGCACTACCTTTACCCTCCTTCCTCACCACCAAATCATTTAAACTAATCTCATATGGAAAAAGATGCAAACACAGAATATGAAATTGTGTCAATTATAACAAAACAACACATATTAAGAGAATTGTTCACTATGGCAATGTGAGGTTTATTCTGGGAATGGAAGCTATAATTTGTAGAAATTATTAGTTTCCTATTTGATAGGGGGGAAATATTAATAAATACAAGTACCTTAACTGAAAATCATTTTCCTGATCAAATTTCTAAAATTTTTTAGGAAGAATTTCTTCACACACACATACACACACTTGCAAATTAAAATAACAATGAGATATTGCTTCACATTTGCTAGAATAGCTACAACGGAAAAAAATTGATAATACACATGCATCAATCACTCCATTATAAAATACAATTGCAAAACTGGTCTGTCAATTCTAATAGACCAAATTCTCTTAACTCTACTCTTAAAATATCAAATATGTACAGATGTCTTAACACACAAAGATAATATATTTGTTTGATTCTCTTGCCATTTTCATATTTATATATAAAACATTTCTGGGTTTTAGAAGTAAGGAAGCTTTTAACCTCGGAGGGAGCAATTTCATTGTCATAAACATTTTTGGGATTACCTTTGGCAGGTGTGAGTCTGGATGCACGAGACTGAGGACCCACTGAGCTCTATTTATGGTCCCATATCTCAGGCTCCCCTGCATTCCAGCCACACAGCTCCTAACCATTCTCTCTACTCTCTAATGTCTGCACACCTCCCCATCTGCAACTTCACTTGACTGAATTTTGCATTTCTTTGATTCTTAAGATATTTAAATGTCTCTGGTCTAATTTTAAAGACCTTTAAACTCCAGAGAATTCGTTTTAATGTTTTTCCAGTCTTGAAGTCCAACAGATCTTAAAACAACACCCATCTGGATTCTGGATATTTCTCATTGCATTGTTTGGCCTGTAGTCACAACGTCCGAAGGTATCCTGACAATAAGGACGAGACAGGAATTCAAATGCTTTAAATATTTAGAGGTTAATGTTCCTTGAATTCCATTTTTCTCTTACAAAGTTGCTACGTTCATAATGATAATATTTAAAGGAAATAAATTGCCCCTGGGGCCTCATCCATCATAAAACTTTTCCTTGTGCCAAACAGTACTTTGCCCAGGAAAATGAATTCCTCTCCCTGAGGGGCAAGTACTCAGATTAAACCACTAGGAGAAATTTCCCCCGTGCCTGTGTGCCCAGATATGTACACAGAGAAATCTCTTTTTTTGTGGCAGTACTAGGCTGAAATCAGAGGGAAGAGAGGGATCCACTCATTGCTGATGTTACTGTTGTTGATATTTTTGAGAAAGGGCTGCCCCCACCCTTCACGCCCACGGAGCTTCCTGTTAGAAACAAACCAGCCTGGCGTTAATCTTAGCAGTCAACCCCGATTTGCCCCCTGACTCCTCCAGGGGACATCGGGGAACTCTGACCCTCGCTAGAACTGCAGAAGCCAGTGCACCCAGGGTAGTTTTGTTTCTTCTTTATTTGGTTAATATGTTAATTGACCCCATTTCAGCAGGCAAACTGCCTATCTTCTCTGTTAACCCATGGAACTTGGAGTGAGAGTGTGGACATGCATGTAGCTACAGAATAACCTTTTCCCCCCAAATCTCCCCTCTTCATTTGCCTTCCACTCCCTTCCCCTCCCCTCATTCCCCGGCTCTCAGGGCCTGGTTTATTGAATCACATAAGAGGCTTGAATATAAAACTAATAAAGAGTAACAATAATACCTTATATTCATTAAGCACTTACTATGTGCCAGCTACTGGGCTGAGTGGTTTTCACTTATTATTTTGTTTAATCCTCACAAGAACCCAGTGACATGGCTGTAGCCAGCTGCTTCCTAGGCATCTTCCTCCCACTGGCACCATCAAGTCAATATGATCAAAACAGAACCTGTCCTCTTCCCAAAACTTCCTTCTCTTCCTCAGTGGCTCCAGCAGAAACCTGGGAGGTCATCCTGGACTCCTCCTTCTCCCTTCTGCCCCCACTCAACATCCAATCAAACACTAAGCCTGCCAGGCTTAAATATAAATCTATCTCCACTGCCTCCACTTGTCTTTAGGTCCCCACCCTCATCATCTGTTGCTGGATTATTAACAACCTCATAACTGTTCTCTCTGTCACAAGCCTTACCCCCTCCAACCTCTACTGGCACGGCAGCCAAGAGGGACTTTTCTAAAATGCAAGTCATTGGAGCTCCCCACCCAATCCTCTTAGGAGAAAGCCTAAATGTCCCAGGCATTCAGAGACCTTGAAACACCCGATCCTCACCTTTCAGCCTTGTTCAACATTTCATGGCTCCAAAGATCTACTTATTCTGAATTATCCTTGAACAGTTGTTCTAAACTTTGTCTGGATTCCTCTCTCTGTAGTCTCCTCTTCCCATTTCTCCCAAATCCCGAACTCTTACCAATATTTATCCTTCAAGCCTCAGCCTAAACAGATAAGTATTTCCTGATCCTCAAATCTGTTATCCCTGTGACTGCTCATACAACCCCACATTTCTCCTATTATCAGGTATTCAAACAAAAACTTGCACAAGAATGCTCATAGCAGCACTGTTCACAATAGTCCAAAGGTAGAAACAACAAAATATCCATCAGATGATGACTGGATAAGTAAAATGTGGGGCATCCACACAATGGACTATCATTCAGCTATAAGAAAACAGCCATGCGTGAGACATGAAAAGGTGCTAAGGGAAAGAAGCCAGACAAAAAAGATCACATATTGTATGATTCCATTGAAATGAAATATCCAGCATGGGCCAATCCAGACAGATACAACACAGATTAGTAATTGCTAGTGGTGGGAGAAGGGAAGAATGATTGGCAGCTTATTGGGTACAGGTTTCCTTTTGGGAGGATGCAAGTGTTTGGGGACTAGATAGAAGAGATGGTGGCCCAATGTGGGGAAAGTACTAAAAGACACTGAAATGTATACTTTAAAATTTTTAATTTTATGTTAGATGATTTCTTAACTCAATAGTAAAACTTAGAAGGACCCTTCAGGGCACATTGGTGGTCTTGGTTGAGACGACCACTTTGATATAAACACTGTGGAGCTTGCTCCACCTACTCTGGACTGAGGTGACGCAATAGTATTACCCGTCACCTCAGTCCAAGTCCATGCCTAGGTGGCGCTGTTGTATTTACCATTGACTTCAATGGGCAATACCACTACTGACCAGATGCAGAAATGGACTGAAGTTCAACAGACCCGCCCAGTTATTGAAGCCACGCCTACTTTTTGAAGCCACGCCTACTTGGATATGCTCAGACAGACATCTTTGGACCTTGAGAGCATGAGACAAAAATGGGGGGTTTCAGGAGGGGTTTCTTGTGATGTCCCCCCATTTCTGTGTCTTCAGCATTATCTTTATCGTCGGACGGTTTTCCGACCCCCCTTGTGGGGAATAGACTGATGTGGGGCAACGATAAAGATCAGTGAGGAAGGAGGCAATGATCCAAGTTGAGGTGACTTGGACAGGCCAGCAGTGGTGTAGGTGGTGATAACTAGGCAGGTTTGGATATAAAGTTCTCTTTGGGGCTCAGTTCTCCTGGAACCTTATGTGCCTTATGCTTCCTGCAGCCCTGGCAGTTACTCTCAGCATTGAATATGACTAGATTTAGGAAGCTGGGTGTTCCCCGTGTTAAGGCAAATTCTGAGCCTGAGGATGGCCACAGTGATAGGTGCTGTGGGCCACAGAGGCTTCTTTGCCTGGGACACAGTGTTGGGGGTCACATTACCTCCAATGAGCAATTACACTCCACTTAAGAGTGAATAGTATGCTAAATCTCTATATATACTGTTCTCTTCCGTCCCATCAATAAACCTTGCTTTGAGTGGGAGAGCCAAATGCACGTATGGGTCTTAATTGTTCAGCACAGCGACTAAGCCTCACTTGGTCAAGGATTTTTTGACTTAGCAGCTGTCCAGAAAGTGGCAAATTTATGATTTGAGAGCAATTTTATTTTTCTGCCCGAATCATACAATAATTTGTGGGAATTAGCTACCTGATAAGATAAGGGGTGGGGGGCCAGGAGATGGGGAGGGAGAGGAGAGGGCATTCAATACCCCTCAGTGTTCCAGGGAGGGCTGTGGAATTTTCGGAGCAGCCCTGGACACACTGCAGGGACCATTAAGGGATTAACCAGCCCGGCTGGGGCAGCTGCAGAGCGGTGAGGTTAGTAAATCATGGGAGGCCTGGGTCATTATCCGGGGAATTAGTTCAAGTTGTATCTGCAGAGACACCACTAACAATCGGAGTCCCGAGGAGAACACCAAAGCCCGAAGCTGAACTCGGGACCTGAAGAACCGAGACACCAGGTCACAGGCGCTGGGGCTTGCTGTGTCTTCTGGCAAAATCTTAAATCCCACCTTTAATTATCAGCACATTTTTGTGGGAGCAATCCATCACAAGCTTATTTCTTTCTACTAGATCTTATTAACTTTGTGCTTAGCTCCTCTAGGGGGAAAAATTGCTGTAACAAGACAACAAGCATTTATTGGATAAAAAGAAAGTTTTCTTCCGAGGCATCTGTCAACCACAAAGGCTTAGATTTTTTGCCTTTTTTCCTTTCTTTGTATGTGGTTTTCCTTTTTATTTGGCGGAGGGGGAGCCTTATTTTACTTAAACATGGAACTATTAAACACACACACACACACACACACACACACACACACACACACATACACACACACACCCTAATCCATCTGACCTATGGACTATGGTGGTTCTTGACAAAGGCAATAGCGGAAATAAAAAATGTAGTTGAATTGCTTGTGTTTCACTCCCCAGATGCCCAGTGAAACGGCAGCAAATCTTTTCCCCTGACCCTTTTTAGGACATTTATTAATTATGCTGCAGAGTGAGCCTCTGTTTGAGGAATCTGTCTCCGTGTCCTCATGGAGTTTGACCACCATCTGAAAGAGCAATTTTACAGAAAGAGGGGATTTTGTGGTGCTGGTTTAAGGGCTCTTAGGCCCCTAATGCGCTATCGCTGAAGGAGTGTTAACAGACGAGGTGGAAAGTATTCAGCTTGGTTCAATCAACTAACCTGCTACCAAGCAAAGGTCCTGAGGGTGGCAGAGCCTGGGGTGGATTGCCTGATTAGTGGTCTGATGAACAAGGGCACTGGGGGAAGGAGGTATGAGTAGGAGGAAATATGGTGGTTGAGTTGGGACCTCCGCAGTCCCACAGCCTGAATGAAATCCTGGCACCACAACATTTGTCTCTGACTGTGGGCAAGTCATCTGAGCTTCAGATTCATCATTAATAAAATGATAATGGTACCTTCCACATAGAGTAGTTGTGAGGATTGGGTGAGATGATATTTGTGGTTTGAGCGTTGCCTGACACAGAATAAGAACTAAGAACATGAAACTAGCTATCGTTATCTTTGTTCTGGGGCAAAGGATTGCTTCCTCTGCTAAGTCCAGGACCAACACAGCTCATGCCCTCAGATGCTTTCTCGTTCAGAGCTGGATTGTGACCAGTTGCCTAGTCGCAGCTAGTGGAGTGGAAAGAACACTAGACTTGGGGTCAGAAGACCTGGTTTCAAGGACCTTCCCTTCCAGTAATGAGATGAGTAGATCTGGAAAAATTTGATGTGCTAAGCTGTGCAGTTTTGTGAAAAACCTCAGTTTCCTAATCTGTCAAGTGGGAACACTGACTGGGGCTCCCTGATGTATTGCAAGGATCAAATTTGATAACTGGTTCATGTGGCTATGCCGTGTGAAGCACTCCATCAATGGAAGACAGCAGTAGTTACAGCTGCTAATAATGAAGTCTCATGGCCCGCTGATGTCAAGGGCTTCCCATACTCTCTCATCGCCTTGGTCTCAAGGAGGGACAGGGAACGGAAGTCAAGAGAGGTAAGAATGATCTCAACCACAAAATGCTTTTACTCCCTGAGGGTGGGACAGAAGTGTCATCCTTACCCATAGATGGGCCAGTCTCTGCCTTACAGCAGCTCTGCCTGTGTCAGTAAAATCATGTTAATAATAGATAACTGAATCATTTCGTTCCCCTGACTCCAGAGGAAGAGCCATTCATTAAGGCTCTGTCCAGTTCAAGCTCAAGAGGAGCAGACAAGTGCACAGCAGACGGAGTGATCCAGTGAATGTCGTTAGCCTCTGTTTCCCAAGGCCAGGGGCCATGGAGCAGAAGCTGCCCAGGCCTGCTCCCCACAGCTCATGAGTTCACGATGGGAGAAAGCAGCAAAGACAGGCCAGGGTTTAATTCAGAGGGGGACCTGGTCCCTTTCTTCCTTGCATGGCTGAGCCCTCTTTCACATGCAATGTGATATGCTAAGCTATACAGTTTTGCAAAAACCTACCCTTGGAGCAGGAAACGATTCCTGAATGCAATGTGCTTTATTTAGTATTTTTTATGTGTTCTACTCACCAGGTCAGATGGGAAGACAAGCCATGATTTGGAACATGATATATCCGATTTCTATACTTCTCTGTTAGGATCCATGCACACATGATCCAATATCCCACAAAGGTCAGCCTTCCCTGAGGACTGTGCCCAGGCATGGAACTGAGAGTGCTGGGTTTATCACGCCCATTTTCTCTTTCAGCTCTGCTCTTTTCTGGTGAGGACTCATTGTGGGTGACTACCGGCACCAACCTCTAAGGACAGAGATCTTTGATCAAAATGCTTCACGTGACAGCATCTGCAGTGTGGGGGGTCTTATGTATCCTGAAGTGGTTTGATTTTTCTTTATTTTAGGCAAATGTTTTCAGAAATACATTCCCATATGTCTCCACGGCTGCCCAATTGAACTCTTTTATATCCACAACCCTACATCCAAAGTGCTCTGAGATAGACCTTCCCTGTGACTTGTATTCCACCCCTTCTATTCTGGCCCACCCCACAGCCTTCCGGATATATTAATTCTCAGTCAAGATCAGCTGCCCCGTGAGCACACTGTCACTCAGTCATGGTCCTGGTTTTTACTTTTGAAGGCTTACTTTTCAAGAAAATTATGATTGCAAAGGTAGCGTGTTTGCTGTATGAAATATTTCAAAATGAAGTCTATAAAATAAAAGCTAACAGTAATCCTTTTGCTTGATCCCACTCCCCTCAGGCATCAAATGCTCATTTATATATAACATTTAATAGAAAATGGTATCACTCTGTATATACTGTCTTCTATTTTTTTCACTTTATATATGTTGGATAGCTTTCCATGAATATAAATTTTAGAGCAGGAACTTGGGGTCCATGATTCCCAGGGGGACCCCCTTTGTGGACTTCATGAACCTGAAATTTTATGAGGACACATGCATGAGCATTTTCCAGGCATTCCACAGGTATCAGAGAGTTCCATCGCCCCCAAAATGTATAAATAAAAAGACTCCAACCCTGAGTTCAAGGCTTTAAAAAAATTTTTTAATACTGGCTGCTCTAAAATCACAGTGAAAACTTTTAGACATCATTGTTGAATATCCATTGTGATATATTAGTCTAATGATGACTTTTATGAAATTGCCTTTAAATGCTAAGTGTCTTCAAGCACAGACACTCTAACTCAGTAACTTGTGCAGTAGACCACATTGTACTTCTCTATGCTCTGTAAATTTTGTAGCAGCCTTGAGCCAAAAGCAATAAAATCTGACCTGGACCAATCTGTGTAGTAACAACCGTGCTATTAATGGGGTTCCTGGGCTGCAAGGCTGCATGATGTCCCATCCAAACAAAATGGAAAATGTAAAGAGGGCAAAAGGTAGTCCTTGGTCAGGTAACCCTTTAAGAAGAATGATAAAAGAAGTTAAAGTCTAAATTACAAATCAGTTTCTCATTCTTTGCTTTCTCCAACCAGAGCTCAGATTGATGGGTAAATATGCTCATCATGACTGGAATTATCCTGATAATTTATGTTTCCTTGTTGATTATTTGTCTCCACTGGCACACCCTGGATTGTGAGCTCCATCATTGGTCTTGGTTGCTGATTCCTCAGTGGCCTAAACAAGTGCCTGGCAAATCAACAAATAAATGAGCAAGTAAATCAAGGGATGAATGCTGCTCAACCACACAACAAGAACTGAGCACCTGGAAACTCAGGTTGGAGTTTCTTATGCTTCCTAATTTTTTAAAAGCTCTATCTTACCCTGAGCCACAGGCCCAAGTTCCTACAGGAAGAACAAACATAGAAAGATGTGTATTTGGAAGTTACAACCCAGGCCTGCAGCATGTCAGCGCTCAGTAAGCCATTAACTGCGGTTGTTGAGGGGATAACAATGACAAACATCTTTTCCATTCCCTGATTATGGAATAGGAGAATGCAGCTTTTTTATTTTTAACCTCATCTTTGGTTTTAGGATGACAAAATGCACCAGCGTGTACCATGCAATGATTTCAGCCTCTGACACCAGTGGAAGGGAGACGCAAAGCAGCTGCTATGCTATTCACTGGCACCCTGATCCTGTTCTGACCCAAAATGGTCAGCAGCCTGTCCTCTTGCCTTGCCCTGCAGCCTGAAGAGAGGTTAGGCAGCCAAGGCTCTAGAGGGAGAAGAGGCCGCCCCCCGACCCTCCACCACCCCCTCTCCAGCACAGCCATGTCGTTTCTTGGACTCATAAATCCTGAGCCAGTATTTGATCCCACAAAGCAAGATTGTGGTTATCTGGGTGGATGGGCCTGTCACGGGGCCTGTAGACAAACCGCAGCCAGGCTAGGCCGGGCTGGATCATTAGTCACCAGGACAGAAGTTCTGCATCGGGTCAACCCCAGGGCCCATCCAGCTCTGTCCTCAGACAGGGCCCCAAGAGGACAGCTCATTATTGTTCTCAGGAACTCAAAGTCAAGCCTTCCTGTTCTTTTGGGAGGTGAGGGAGGAGGTAGGTGAATAAATAAATCTCTTGCATCTGCCTAAACTCTAACATGCATAGGAATTGTCCTGGAGAGTATGTTATAAATACAGATGATATGACTCCATCTCCAGACTCCAGAGATTCAGATTCTGTAGGTCTTGTGCTAAGATGACCCTTAAAATTGAACATTAGCCACCTTACCAGGTCTGTGCTGTATCCCAAACACTTGTTTCTTGCTGTCTAGATATTGCTTCCCTCCTCCCGACCCACACACCACCAGTTCCCCTGTAGGAGGCTGGAGAACAGTGAAGGGGGCTCTGGAATTCTGGCTCAGTTAATACAACTTCCTGCTTTAGGACACAGAAGGCACCATGCATTGAGCAGGACCAGGACCAATGAGCAATGAGGGCAGAGCCTGGACACCCCTGGACTTGACACTGGGAAGCAGGTCAGCTTCTCAAATGATAACATCATGAATAATAATAATAATAATAATAATAATAATAATCCTATATAATAAAAGAGAAACATGCAAATTTGACTGTACCTTCCCTATGCTACCAGCCAATCAGGAGTGGTGGGCGGGGCTGCACGGTGCGTGACCCCACCCCTTGCGCCACCTCCATGCAGCCTGGGGAATGGGTGCCTCTGGCCTGGGGAGCAGATGCTGGGCTGGCGGTCCTGACAGGCCCATGGTGCCCCTTCCCCAGGCCGTGTGGAGGCCAGAGGGAAGACCGGCCACTGCTGTGCTTCGCCGCGGGCGCCAGGGGTCCCAGATCATGAAGGGCACGTGCGCGGGGGTCTCAGATTGCCATGGTAGCGGGGCCAAAGCAGAGGCCGTTAGGCGTGATCAGGCCAGGAAGGGAAGGCAGTTGGGGGTGATCAGGCCAGGAGGGGAGGGCAGTTGAGGGTGATCAGGCTGGTGGTGGGGGGCAGTTGGGGCTGAGCAGGCTGGCAGAGGGGACAAGTTGGGGCAATCAGGCCAGCAAGCAGAGTGGTTAGGGGTGATCAAGCAGTCATGCAGGTGAGCGGTTAGGAGCTGATTGCGAGGGGGTTGTCCAAGTGTCAGTTTAGGCCCTTCCCACAGGGGTCTCAGATTGGAGAGGATGCAGGCCAGACTGAGAGATAGCCCCTCCCAACCCACACACACATGAATTTCGTGCGCCGGGCCACTAGTAATAATAATAACCATTAATGGGGCACTTCCACATTCCCGGTACTGTGCTGAGCATTATATCAACAATCCTACTTGACAGATTCCACTGTTATGCCCACTTTTTCACATGAGGTACTGAGAGATTATATAACTTTCCAAACTCAGCAGTGTGACTACAGAGATTGTGTTCTAAGTCCTTGCCTCTCCAGATGTGAACTGAAGATCATCAGCAATGGTCTGTGTGATGGTTATAAAAATATGTCCCCACAAGGCCCTGGCCAGTGTGGCTCAGTTGGCTGAGCGTTGTCCCATGCACCAAAAAGTCACCGGTTTGGTTCCCAGTCAAGGCACATACCTAGGTTGCAGATTCAATCCTGGTCAGGGTGTGTGTGAGAGGCAACCAATCCATGTTTCTCTCTCACATGGATGTTTCTCTATCTTTCTCTCCCTCTCCCTTCCTCTTCCTAAAGTCAATGGAAACATATCCTCAGGTGAGAAATTTTAAAAATGTTCCCAAGTGTGTTGCTTTTCTTTCTGTCAGGGGGTGGGGCTTAGTTCTTCTCACTTCCAGTGGACACAGCAAAAAGGAAGGTGTGTTGCTTCTGGGGTTATGTGTAAAGAGACTGTGGCTCCCATCTCAGGGAAGCCACACCCTGAGCAGTCCTGTGGAGAGGCCCACGTGGTGAGGCCACTGAGACTACCTGCCAACAGTGACTGGCACCAGTGAGCCTGTTCCTTCCCAGACTGCAGCCCACCTGCCAGCTTGCCTGTCACTTCCTGAGAAAGCCCACACCAGAATCGTCTGGCTAAGCTGCTCCCAGACTCCTGCCCTGGGGGACTGAACCTGTAACTGTGTGAGATGATAAATATTTGTTGCTTTGTACTGCTCAGTTTTGGGGTAATCTGCAACAACAGATAACATGGTATCATCTGGGAGCTTCTTAGATATGCAGACCTCAAGCCTCACCCCAGATGTACTGAACCGGAAGCTGCAGTTCAGCAGGCTCCCTGGGTGAGGTACATGCCTCTGAAGGTCCAAAAGCATTGCCCTAGGCCACACTGTCCTCACTCACGTATCCTATCTAATAAAAGAGTAATATGCAAATTTGACCACACCTTAGCTACACCCACAAGCCATTCCCACCAGCCAATCAGGAGCAGATTATGCAAATAAACCCCAACCAAGATGGCTGCCACCACTGAGAGCATGAGGAAGGCTTGGGTTTTCCCGGCAACAGAGGAAACCAAGCTTTCTGCCTGCCTCCAGCCTAGGCCTCCACTCAATATTACAAGGTTTCAATTATAAAAGGTACAGAAATGGCAGCAACAACTGAGCTGGAGAGAACAGAGGCTTGGGTTTCCCTGGAAACAGAAGAAGCCAAACTTTGAACCTGCTGTTGTTGGCCTAGGCCTCCACTCTAGGTTACAAAGTTTTAAACAGAAGTGGCTGCCCCTCACCCCAAGGGAACCCCCACCCTAATCTGGGACACTCTTCAGGGCAAACCAGCTGGCCCCCACCCATGCACCAGGCCTCTATCCTATCTAATAAAAGAGTAATTTGCAGATTGACCGTCACTCCAACACACAAGAGGGCTGCCCCCATGTGGTCAAAGATCCTGCCCCCAGGTGGACACAAGATGGCCACTACAATATGGCCAGCAGGGCAAGGTCGTTGGGAGGTTCCAGGCCCTGTAAGGGAGGGCAGTTGTGGGCAATCAGGCCAGCAGGGGAGGGGAGTTGGGAGGGACCAGGCCAGCAGAGGAGGGAAGTTGAGGACAAACAGGCTGACAGGGGAGCAGTTAGACATCAATTAGGCTGGCAGGGTAGTGGTTAGTGAGTGATCAGGCTGGCAAGCAGAAGTGGTTAGGGGCCATCAGGGAGGCAGGCAGGTGAGCAGTTTGGAGCCAGCCTGTTTAGGCCCGATCCTGGTAGGACATCCTACCAGGATCAGGCCTAGACGGGCAGTCAGACATCCCTTGAGGGGTCTCAGATTGGAGAGCGTGCAGGCTGGGCTAAGGAACATCCCCCCCCCCCCCTTTCCAGTTCTTTGTGCATGAATTTCATGCACCGGGCCTCTAGTAGAGCTATAAATACATATATATTTCCCAAGGCAGGTCTTTTAAGCCAGCACATCTGGTGTCTTTCCTCTTTTCTCTGTCTTTCTCACTCCAATAAGGAAAGCTAGCAGCCTCTGCCCGGGCCCCACCCAGCAGCCCTTGCTTGGTTTGCTGAGCATCCTTCCTCTGTTCCAGACCCAACACGTGACAGGTGCCTCCCAGCACAAAAATCTCCATAGTGGTTTACAGGAAACAACTCAAGAGAGTGCTTTGGATAGGAACCCAGGGAGAGTCCCGGAGGCCAGATAACACACACATTGGGAACAGTACCCCAGGCATATCAGGTCACAACATAAATGTGTGAGTTTGATTCATGTCTTTGACATGGGGCCAACTCGCCTCTAGGGATCTCCTACTTTGGGGAGTTCTTGGTAACATCAAAGACCAAGTCAATGCGTTAGAGAGGGGTATAGGGGAGAGGACAGAAGGAGGCATTTTGATTTCAAGTGATGAACATAGGGTCACCAAGAGAACCCCACGTTCGGATGATTGTTTGTTTCATGTCGTTGTTTGCGATGTGCACCTGCTCTGGGTTTGGGGGCATAGGTACTTCATGGAGGCCTGAAACTGGCTGTGTCAATCTCCAGTTTCTGGCCAATCTCCATTGTGAACTCTTTAACTACAACCAAATGGAACTATTTTCCATTCTCCAGAAACATTATGGGTTTCCCACCTAGACCTTCAAACACATTCCTCCCTCTGCTTGCAGTCTCCCCCTCCTTTTCATATGGATAACTTCTACTCATCTTTCAATTTTTCGCTAAAGACTCACCTCCTCTGGAAAGCCACCCGAGATTCCTCCAGCAGGGCCGGGTGTCCCTCCTCTGTGTGCAGTCCTTCCTCATACTGTTCATCACTCTGCAGTCGAAGATTTACTTCTTTCTCCTACTAGGCTGGAGACGCTATGAGCGCCCGGGTCTCATTCAATGTTCCCTCTGTCAGAGTGTCTGATGCAGGGTAAGTGCCTCATATTTATTTGTTGAACAAACGTATCAATGAATATTCTCTGTGCCTAGAATGGTGCCTGGCTCTTGGCAGGTGTTTTATAAAGGGTTGTGAAACGAATTGGTGTCTTCCGATCATTTCTTCGGAGAAGTTAGAAAGGTGGTGGAGATGTGGAGGGAAGATTCCTGGAGACCCCTTGGGGGCCCCTGGAAACTGCTTTGCCTCAGTCCCTCTTGCCTGCCCCGGAGCCGACAGCAGCCTATGCCAATGCCTGCTTTCCTCATGCTTGTTGATTCTCTCACTTCGTTTGACGTGATAAATAGAACTGAACTTTCTGGTCTGAGAGGTGCTGCCTTATTGATTCAAAAGCTGGCAACAGTGACCCCAGCACAGAAACATTTCCTGAGGATCAAATAACCGGCTGCTCTCAGCACTCATCAATCTGCAGCCTGGCTACACGTCCACTTACCCCAGGACTTACTACCTGAACCCTAACCCTAAGTCCCCCAGGCCAGGGGATGGCCCGAGTAATTTACTATCATCTTGATTTCCCAGGGCTGTAATTTAGAAGGGCTTGCTATTTGAGGGAAAACTAAGCAACACTTCGGTTCACTCCGGGTTCTGAGTAGTGCTATGCTCACAGAATGGAAATAATAAACCCATATCAAAAATGCTTTTTACACAGCTTTTCTTATCTGGCTTACGTAAAATGTTAGAGATACCATTAATATCTTCAGTTCAAAATACATGGAAAAAAAGCTCAGAAAAACTCAGAAAAGCTGAATAACTTACCGCAGACGGTCTTCTAACCAGGGCCACTGTACACTAGAGGAAACGCATAAATAGAATGGTACTAATCGCTGTTTCTTTAGTGGTTACCGTGTGCCAGGCACTGCAGTTAGCACTTTCCCTAGGTCCATGGTCGGCAAACTGCGGCTCTTTGGCCCCTTGAGTGTGGCTCTTTCCACAAAATACCATACCTGGGCGAGTCTATTTTGAAGCAGTGGCGTTAGAAGAAGTTTATGTTTAAAAAATTTGGCTCTCAAAAGAAATTTCAATCGTTGTACTGTTGGTATTTGGCTCTGTTGCCGACCACTGCCCGAGGTAATATGATTAAATTGTCGCACCCAGCTTGCTGGTTATACATGATGATTATTTTCACTGGACACTTGCAGATTCCGAAACTTAGAAAAGTTAAATACTTGTGAAGCAAGGATTATGAAGCAAGTCAGTGCCCGAAGTCACACTCTGGTGCACTCACCTTCTGAGCCCAGTCGCCTAGCTTCTCCTCGGTGAGCGCCTTCAGGGCTCGGATCACATCTACTCGTCAGTACCTAACTCTCTCCTGTGTTCGAGTCCCTAGCAGATGACAGGGAGCAGTACATACTTTGCTCTTCTGCTTCCAAATCTGACGTTCTTTCTAATTTTCTGTTCTGCCTCAAACGTGAGAAGGCAGATCTATGCCAGGTGTCAGGTCAGTCAGGCCCATTTCCCACCCAACACCAAGGCTTTGCATTCCTGGAACCTCAGTGAGCTCAACATCAGAACGACCCTAACTCCAGTCACCGTGCATGAAGCCCTTGCTGCCTGTGCTTCGCTGTTCCAGGCACTCTGTGGGGTCTGAGCAGGTCCCCCTAGCTGTTCCAGGCACTCTGTGGGCGCTGAGCAGGTCCCCCTGGCTGTTCCAGGCACTCTTTGGGCGCTGAGCAGACCCTCCGCACCACCTCACAATGGGAGCCCTCACCCCTTCACAGAAAGCTGAAGCAAGGAGGCTCAGGTCATGCAGTGAGTGACAGAGCTGAGATGGAACCCACAGTCATGCCCAAAGCCGACTCCACAATGTAACCTCTCTCTCTTTTTAAAACAGCTTTCTTGAGCTATAAGAAACCACACAATCGGCCTACTTAATGTTTAAAACTCACTGGCTTTTAATCTACTCACAGGGTTGTGCAACTATCACCACAATTGATTTTAGAACATTTTCATTACCCTGCAGAAGAAACCCCTGACACTTTGGCTATTTCCCACATCAACTCCACCATCCACCCCTTAGCCTTAGACAACTGCCAATCTGCTTTCTGTCTCTCGTATACATTTGCCTCTTCTGGACATGTCATGTAAATAGAAGCATATAATACATTGTCCCTTGGGATTGGCTTATTTCACTTAGCACGATGTTGTCAAGGCTGGTCTTGGAACACGTGTCAGTACTTCAGTCCTTTTTATTGCCCAATAATATTCCCCTGGAGGGATATGCCACATTTCTTTTACCCACTCATCAGGTGATAGACATTTGGGTTGTTTCTGAGGTGACCTTTCCCCCCCACCCTAGTTGCCTCGCAGGGATGTTCTGCAGAAGAAATATAACTTAGATGAGAAGGCATTTTCAAACTCTAAAGCATTGAGCAAGTAGGAGTTTGCTGAGTTGATGGAAACAAAGGAGGCAAGTGGTTTATTTGTTGCCAATGCAGCGCTGTGCATCCTGCAGTGGTAGCTGGAAATTGAGTCCTGGAATAAGAGCTGTTTGTGTCCTTATCCTGCTAGTGCCTCCTCAGCATGCCATTCTGTGATAATAGTTTCTATCTTGACTTTTATTTTTTTCCTGTAAAACAAATGACAGCAAGTGGCTCTTTAAGGGAATGGTTTTTATTCCGAGTGATTCAAAAGTCTGGCATCTAACTTTTATGGAAAACAGATATATCTTCTGCCACTAAACTAGGGAATTGTTGACTGGAAATAATCTCACTAAACCAATTAAAAAGAAGTCTTCATGGATCTTTCTCATCAGCAGTTCAGCAATTCATATATCTTTCAGATATCAGAAGGGGCTAGTCATGTGTGTGTTGCTAAGGAGTCCACTGTGTATATTTTGTAAACACACTTAGATGAATCCAAGAAGAAAACCAGGACAGTTAGGAAACTTACACATCCTCTTTTCATCCTTATCCTGGGGTGAAATGAAACAGAAGCGGGATATTATGTTCTTTCCCCCATCTTAATTTAGCAAATTGGGAGTTGTTTCAACCAAGTCCTACAAAGATTGCATACAACTGCACAAATATTCCTCGTGCACAACACTTGGAGGTGAGGTTTTTCAGCAGCCAGTCTGAAGGCTGCTGTGTAAAAATATGCCTGTAAAATCTTTCCTGTTTTCATCTAAAGGCTGCCTCCAACTATTTTCAAAGGGGCCTTTACACAATTCAACAGATTTATTGAGTGTTGCCTGTGTCTGGCAAAGGACATGGAGACAGGCATAGAGAGAGGTACCAGTGGAGCATGAGAAAAGTGATCAGTAAGACAGGAAAAAGGACTAGTGTAGAGCAGGGGTAGGGGCAGGGGCAGGGGAGTAGTAAGGGTGGGACAGCAAATACAAGGACTGAGAGATGTGTAGGAAATACTAACAGCTAATATTTTCTTGTCCAGTCACCATAATTTAACAATAGTACCATAAGTAGGTACCATTATTAACCCCACTTTGAAAATGGGGACTTAGTTACCCAAGTCATTCCCTTGGTAAGTGGCAGATTTCAGGCTAAGTTCCTAACACTGCCTTACACCTCCTCTCAACCCTACAGAAACCAGTCTACTCAGGCTGTTTCATATCAGAAAGTAGACATGATGGCTTTTTAGAGGAAAAGGAAGTCCAGTTTTCTCACTGCAAAGTAGATAATTCAGCTCTGAAATCTGAGTGTTGAAAATGAATAGATCTAAGTTTTCATTTTCACCATTGAACACTCTTGGGATGACCATGTTGTTTCCGTGGCTCTAGGTGAGGCAGGGAAGAGGGTGACTTTTATCTTTGACACTTTCACAGCCTCCCCTTCTCAACTACTTTTCAAGTTACCATTTGGCTGCCCTTTACATCTAGGTTGTCCTATGTCCCACATCTGATATTTGTTTCCTTAGGTAGTAGAGGAAGTAGGTTCTAGAGCTGGAAAAGATAGCAAGATGTTATTTGGCTTAACCCTACCATTTTGCAGATGAGGAAAACTGAGGCCCAGAGAAGTTAATCATCTTAACTCACAGAGCTGGATAATAGGTCTCCGATGAATTGTTCCTTTTTTAGTGTAACTGTGTTGGTCTTTTTTGGGGGTAGGGTGAACCTGAATGGGGCCCACAGAATTCCCAATGCTCTGGGATGAAGACCATTGGTGGTTCTCATGATGATTTAAGTGATATTCAACAGCATTTCATTTCTCTGTAAATCCTTCTGGTTTAGGTCAAAGAGATAATCTTCATTTGGCCCTGTCTTTAACACCTAACCCTTGGTACTCTTTTTAATAGGCAATTAGCCAGCTAGAGTCTAAAAGTATTATTTTGTTTTCATTATATTTATTATCATGCTTTAATTTATGACAAGTAATATTGACTTTTCATTTGTAGCACGGATATAAAGTTTCCCCTAAAATATATCTATTTATGTTTTTAAGTTGATGTAAATTGGTAAGCAAATAATAGTGTAGAGAGTACAAAAATAGGATAAAAATCTCCATAATGGTAAGAAAATGATTTAAAAGCAAGAGACATAACTAGAAGCCATTTAAGTGGCAAAGAGTAATGATTTGGGATCCTATTCAGGCCCTGAGGTAGGTATATCTCAAATCACACTGCCTAGTCCCTTGCCTACATTGTGAAGGGTCATCTCTGTGTGATGATTAAGGATAGATTCACATTGATCAATCACTTGGCATCGTCCATCTCTGGCTCCATGATTCTACCATCCCCTAGTCTGCTTCTTCATGATGTGGCCTTTCATTCCTCTGGCCCTTCACACTTCACTTGCCCCTCCGATACCACAATTACTTCCAAACTGCCTCCTCTTCTCCGTTTAGACTCTGACACTAAAGGTGACAGGTGATTCCCAAAGGATTCCATCACATTGAGGAACAGTGATGCACTGTGGCCTCCTTGACCAGGCTGGGGTGAGAGAACTGTGTGGACAATGGAAGGGTGCTGGTGGGTCCCCACAGCTGAGGAACTTGGTGATCTTTGTGTGGCAAGTCACTCTCTGTCTCTAGGCCTCAGTTTCCTCACCTTTTCGGCAGTTGTTCCACCAACCCTGAGAACTCTAAAAAAGGAAGAAGAAAAAGAAAGGACATGCAGAGGGAAGCAGGAACCACCTGATCTGTGAAATGAGAGAGATATGCGTAGTTAATGGGAGGCCCAAACTCATAAGGTTGTTGTGAGTATGAATTAATAAAGATAATATATGAGAATGCCTTACCACGATACCCAGCACACATGATGTTAGCTCTATGGTCAATGGGACTGCTGAAGAGGCAGCGATTTCCTAGAGGCATGGAAGGACACTGAGGGACAGCAGGCTTCTCCGAAGGCAGACACTATTAGCCCAGACCAGCCTTTCTGGGTTGGACTGGAGAATGGGCCTATTCCCTTCCTCTGGGGGCAGGGAACTCAGTCAGAAAAATAACACCAGGAGGAGAGTAAAGAGATTGGGGGCCTCTGTGCAAGACAAGAAATGACAAGGAGCCAGTCAAAGGTCAGGAAATCCATTTTTTTCTCCTTACAGATCTATAAGTTTAGAGGCTTGTAAAGGTCAACGTTGTCTTTTTAAAGTACCTCTAGGATTTACATCCTGAGTAACACTTGGTTTCCTCTGTGGTAAACATGAAGATCCAATTAGTTTTCCCTATAATTCAAAGAGATCCGAGAAACAGGGACCTTTCCGGTTGGGAGTCAGTTTGGCTATAAAGTTTCTTGCTACACTATTCTGAGGATGAACTTTAATCCATATCTTATCTCCTGTTTGAAAATGAACATCCCTTCTCTTCTTATCACCATGTTTCTGCTTTCTTTTTCACTGCCCCCCCACCCCCCTTAAGAGCCTTGGCCATATTCCTTTTTGGCAATTAGAGTGAATTCTTCATACTTAGCTATTTGCTGCACTCAGTTACCTTAAGAATTTTTCTTTCTGACTTGGCTCCTGAAGGCATTTTAAGGTCCTGTCAAAGCAGAATGTTTCTGGAACCCAAGCTTTCTGGGCCCTGATTCTGAGTCTTTTACTGCGACATGAAATGATCACTGACGGTTTCTCTCTTTTATGGCATCCCTGACAGAGGATGAGGTCACTGGTGCAGCCGTCTCATGACCCTGCTCACAGAGGCTGCTTCTCAGTCTGGTCTCTCTCTTTCCCTCTGGGTTTACTAATCCATCCTGGTTTTTCTTGTGGGCTTATGGGGTGAGGTGGGCAGTGGCCAAGGACAAACACCCACCAGGTTGAGCTTTCTCATCAGGCTGGGCTATCAGGAGCAGGGCTAGCTCTGGTTCCCTGGGGCAAGGAGATACCTTCACCTCCGTTCATGGAGGCTGAGAACCAGTAGCATTTTAAGTGCTTCAGGCCCTTCTGAAAGGCAGGACTTAGCTTGGAGTGAGATATGTGTTTGTGAGCTAAGGGGTTGTGGAGTCTTCTTGGAAATCTGGAGGAATCTTATTTTGCTTTCTTTTGGGAAAAAAAATAAAAAGAAAGAAAAGAAAAAAAGAAAGAAAGAAAGAGAAAGAGAAGTAAGCTTTTCAACAAGATGGTGTCTTGTGATAGATCATTTGAAAGATTTGGCAGGAGACATTGGTCCTCTCTAGAATAATCCCTAGTTAACTGGGGGTACCTGATAATCATAATAACCAGAATCTACTGAGTGTTTGCTATGGACAGGCCTTGTTAGAGGCACTTTATGTGAATGATCTCATTCAATCTCTGAGACAGATACTATTACCACCTCCATTTCACATACACAGAAACCAAGGCAGGTTAAGTAACGTGCCCCAAGTCCCCCAGGGAAAGTGGCAGGGCACATAACATGTGATAGTTTGACACATCATTTTTGTCTTCAGCTTTGAGGAGTGAAGAAAAGGATTAGTGACTATGCATTTACCTAATATGGTGGAGATAGGGAGGGTGCTTCTGCTTTTGCTTCTTAAAAGATTGCCATTTGTTTTTTCTCTTTGCCTGCAGTCTAACAGTCCAGATAGCAAGTACAGTATATCAAACCAGAACATGTTCTAAAGTTGCAAAGAACAGATCCAACTCAAATGGACTTTAATAAAGGAGATTTATGAGCTCATGTTATGTCAAGTCCAAAACGAGGGTGGCCTAGCACCACAATGACATCAGCATGGACTTGGGTTCTTTCTGTCTTGGTATTTTGCCTTTGGCAGTGTCTGCTTCTTCCAATGGCAGCCTCATTACTTCATGGTGGCAAAGCGACTGTCGCATTCTAGACTTCATTTGTGAGTCATTGAGGAGGTGAGAGAGCACTTATTTTCCAGCATTCTAAGCAAATATCCAAAGATTCACCTGGTTGGACAACTTAAGTTGCAACTGACTCTTGAATCATTCCCCATTCAAGGCCAGGGGAGTGGAATTTATTGGATAAATTAAACTAACCACCAATGATCATCTCTGGAAATGGGGGCAGAATCTGTTTCCACTGGTTATTTGGGATGCACGGGAGACTGGATACCCAAATGAGAATCTGGGAACAGTCAGGAAGGGGAAAGCATAGAATGGTTACTGGGTAAATAATTCATGTCTTTGACTTATTTGAAGGTAAAGCATGCCTTTGATTAAAAGTGATAGAATGCCCAGTGGCTGAAATGTAGGAAATTATTAATCTCACTTTACATGCAACCTGAAGACAGGCCATTCCAGTAGGTTTCGGGCTCAGTGATGTCCCCAGTGATCTGGGCTTTTCCCCCTTTGTCACAAAATGCTGCCAGAGCACCAGGCATTACATTCTCAAGCGTGACACAGACAGGAAGGAAGCAGGAAGGATGGAAACAAAAGGGCTTTCTTCCTAGGCATCTTGTCTTTGAATGAGGTAGGAAAGTCTTTCCCCCAGTCTCCTAACCATCTGTCTCTTCCATCCAGCTGGCCTAAACTGAATCATATGGCCATTGCTAGCTGCAGAGGAGGCTACGGAAGTAAATACCTGGGATTCTCAGTCCCTGTAGCGAGCAGCCGGAAAAGAAAAAGTGGAGTGAGAATAGCTATGGGTAGACATCCAACCATATTTTGTGTTGGTAATTTTGTGCTAATGAAATGAAGGCCATGTTTTAAAAATTTGGTTAGTGTCCATTACAGACAATATTACCAGGATTGGGTCTGAGGTCTTTTCAGCAAAACTCAGATTCACAAGCAGTTGGCTTTCATCCATTCTATCTTCAAATACAGAGTTCAATATAGCATTAGGTATTCAAGTGTTGACATCAATGAGAGATTTATCAGAAGCAGATTTAGGCATCAGCTTATTTCACACTGTCAGCAGTAAATGAATGCCTCACTGCTAATTAAAACTCAGACATCTAAAGCAGGCTTATAGGCTTATAAAAATGAGAAATTCTAATACAGACTGTTAAATAACCTGGTTTGTTTTTTCTAGATGGTAAAAATATTTCTCCACCAATTAATTGCCTAATCTTCAGGGCTACCCACTCAGTCTCAAAGTACATTACAACTATCCTATCACTCAATAAATTGCTGCTAGTATCAGCTAAACATTTTTGGCTTGAGGATTGGTGCAACAAGGCCAAGAAAGTGACTCAATAGATTAGAGAAACGGTAGAGTGAAAGATGCTGAGAACAATCTGATTACACACACATAACATCCATTATGTTTTCAGTTTCGAACTATTCCAACTTTAGACATTTTTTTCTCTCCTGACTTCCTTTGAAAAATGACATGAGCAAATTTTTCACTGCTTGTTGGAACCAGACTTTGTTAGAAGAAAGAGGCCAATACCCGGGGAAACAGTGACAAATGAATCTGTTAGGAGGAAAGAACAACTTAAAACATTCAGAGAGTTAAGGATCCAGGAGTAATTGCAGTTTGGCTGGGCAGGGCCAATGTGGACTTACATTCAGTCCTGACTCACAACCAACATTTCATGGTGCTTTAGCATTTATGAGGCATTTTTACTTATACTGCCAATTTGGCCCAGGCGCTAATAAATCTCCACTAGAGCATATTTGGTACATACAATTATACTAGGATGTAATAGGTATTATTTTTGGCAGTTCAGCTGCTTATTCCCCATCTTCCCTTTTCTGGCAGCTGACTTAGGCCTGGCCAATCACAACACCCAATCCCTGGAACCCATGGAGGACCAATCAGGGTCTTCCCCTGGAATTTTGATGTATAGCCAATGTAGTTACCCACTCACCCCATGCTAGAAGGCTAGAACAATGGAGTTGGAGAGAGCTTAGCAACACTTTTGGAGCCATGATCAATCTACCTGAAGCCAGGCCCCACGGGATGTCCTAGTTAGGTGAGCCCAAAAGTTCTGTTTCTGGTTGAACTAGTTTGGGTTGAGTATCTGTCACTTAGATAAAATGTCTTGATTGATACCACCATACACAAGCTACAAATCAGGTTCAGCTTGAATTGAGCTTCTTTGATAAAGCCTTTGCTGGATGCCTCTCCCCACTGACCCTTCCTTTTCCGGTAGCCACACACTCCCCGATTGTACCAAACAATGGGCACAGTGTTGAATGCAATTGTAACATTCTCTGATTTTTTTCAAATATATTTTTGGTTGTATTGAAAGTCCTGTGCGAAAGGATAATACAGTTCCCAACTAATAAACAGGAGTTAAGAAAGTTTGAAGTCATTTGGTTAGAACTCCAGAGAAGTAAAGTAAGCATTGTTAAGTTCCCAAGCTAACTCAAAGAAAGCCCATTTTAGGAAATTGTGTACAGTGGCAGAGAATAATAGAGAAGTTGTACAGAAAATTATTGCAGAAACAGACTTTCCTGGACTATCTGGAGAAGCTTTCGAGTTGTGTTTTTTTTTGTGTGTGTGTGTGTGTGTGTGTTTTAATAAAAATTAGTTTTAACTTTTACCAAACTTATACATTCACACCATTTAAAGAGGTGAATAGTTCACAAAAAATAGCAGTTTCCAAACCACTCTGCCTCCTCAATTTTCTTCCTCTTGGAGGCAACTGCTTTTAAATCTTTTAGTTGTTTATTTTGGGGGGATTTAACACTAATACATATGTCTAAGCCACTTTTTGACTTTTTAAGGCATTATCTTAATTTCCACTAAGGCATATAAGAATTTAGTTTCCATCCTCACCCTGGTACACATTGCTCACACTCTCATCTTCTTGATGCAGTTCTATCATAATTTTGGTGAGATCAATATTTAGTGTTCACATTAGTATTAGTAGATATATGAAATTCACTGCTGAGCCATATACCAAGATTACTTTTCCTTTTTATCACAACTCTAAGTTTTCTCAGAAACAATTATCTTATATTTTGTTTGTTTGCTTGGGGTTTTATGTAATTACTAGTAGCCCTGCACACGAATCTGTGCACCAATAGCTCACCAGTAGATTGCTGCCACCCTCCAGTAGCTCTCCACCCACTGCTCTGCCCTCCTGTAGCTCCCCCCATCCCCTTCTTTCCGCTCTCCCCTCATAGCTTACTGCCCTGCCCCCTCCTATAGCTCTCCCCAGTCCTCTTGTAGCTCACTGCCCTACCCTCCTGCTGATCTGTTACACGG
Source organism: Antrozous pallidus (assembly GCA_027563665.1). Lineage (NCBI taxonomy): Eukaryota > Metazoa > Chordata > Mammalia > Chiroptera > Vespertilionidae > Antrozous > Antrozous pallidus. Next base: position 21,562,199 of record CM050520.1, read on the forward strand.
TTGGTCCTATTGCTTCATAATGTAACCAACATTCGCATATTACATCTTTATTATATAGGATTCTTTGAACTTCAAGTTCTCTCCTTGTTGGCTACATATCTTCTCAATAAGTTAAAAAAAATGTTATGCTGTCTATCTACTTCATCTTTTTGGAGACATGGCTCCTGAAACCTCCCACCTGTTCCAATTGGAATGGTTGTTCGCTGAGTCTACTGCACAGCTGCTATCTTGGGATTTCCCTTCATTGTTATCCTGAGGATTATCCTTGCTCTTGAATTGGCTTTCTTGATTTTTGAATCCCAACTTGCCTTTTTCTTGCTTCCCTCCCTGATTTTGGTGGCGTGTCTTCTTCTCTAGTACATAAAATTCTCATCATGACATAAAATTTACCATTTTAACCACTTTTAAGTGTACAGTTCAGAGGCATTAAGTACATTCACATCATTGTGCATCCATCACTACTATCCACCTCCAGAACTTTTTCATCACTCCAAACTGAAACTCTGTAACCAACAGCTCCCCATGCTCACCTCCTGGGGTAGGAAGACAGGAGACTCGGTGGAATCCTATTTCCTTTTCATTAGCAGATAACTGAAACTTGGCCTAATTTATAATTCTAGGTTGGATATACTTTTCCATTTAATGTAAAGGCATGGATCCTGTGTACTTTATCAGTTAGGATCATGGACTCTGGAACAAGACTTGCCTGGTTCAAATCCCAACTCTACCATTTATTAATTGTGTCACATTGGGAAGTTACTTTGCTCCTTGGTACCTCAGATTTCTCATCTGTAAAATGGAGCTAATGACAGTACCTAATTCAGAGGGCTGTTGTGAGAATCATTTGCGAACATAGTACAACATAATACAGTACAATTAAAGTTGAGCTTAAACATGACCTACTATTGCCTTCTAACTTTTAGTGTTGCTCTTGAGTAGTCTGAAGTTGTTTCAATTCTTGACCCTTTTTAAGTCAACCATTCATTTTCCTATAGAAATAGTTAAAATCTATTTGTACCAATATTCTGAAAATTCCTATTAATATTCTTTTATGTAGGCTTAATTTCAACCATTGTTCTGGGTACTTAGGAGGTCCTTTCATTAGTCATTTAATTAGGAGAAATCCTATAATTAATTTACTCATTTATTTAACAATAACCTCTTCTCTATTTTTTTTTCTGTAATTGTAATCATACAGTTGTTATAGTCCATCTTTTATTTTCATCTATGCCTTTTATCTCTTAGTTTTTTTTCATAACAGGGTGGGCAAAGTAAGTTTACAGTTGTTCACATGGAAAATAATACAATCTATATATATAAAAAGCTAATATGCTAAGTGTCTCTGACCATCTGACTGTTCACTATGACACACACTGACCACCAGGGACAGACACTCAATGCAGGAGCTGCTGTGACCTGCTCTGGCCATTTACAAAGAAATGACACCATGGTCCTGACGCAGACAAAGCAACACTATGGCGCAAAATGCGGTCCACAGCCCAACCCAGCCCAGAAACGGTTGCTGTGAGCACTGGGTTATGACATAGTAACTGGTCTCCTTGAATTTCTTCAGCCCAGGAACACAACTTGCTTTATAGCCAGGTGCAAACATTTTAGACTTTAACCAAATGTCTGTGAAGTGTTTCTCCATGCCTCATCTTATTTGATCCTTATGGAAATCCTGGAGTAGGTAGATAGGAGACTTGATGGAATCCTATTTTCTTTCAATTAGCAGGAAAATGAGATTAGAAAGTTTAGAAACTCGACCCGATGGAAAAGAGGTAAGAAATGTGAACCTTGAAAAATGACTTCAGGTTTTCTCACTGCACAGAATAGAGCCAAACACTGCTATAGTTAAATATTTTACTTTTGTTCTCCCTGTGTGATTTACAATAATAATATGCTTCATGTTGATATTTACTGCTGTGTTGCTGACAATTACCTGAAAGAGAAGTTGGGGTGCCTCATTGGGCTGGAAAAAGTTTAGCTAAACCAGAAAGCACATCTAAGTAAGCAAGTTTATTCTATCCTATCTAATAAAAGAATAATATGCAAATTTGATCATACCTTCACTATACCCACAAGCCACACTCACAGCCATGCCCACCAGCCAATCAGGAACAGATTAGGCAAATAAACCCCAACAAAGATGGCTGCCACCATTGAGAATGGGAGGAAGGCTTAGGTTTCCCAGGCAACAGAGGAAGCCAAACTTTCCACCTGCTATTGCCAGCCTAGGCCTCCACTCTAAGCCACAAAGTTTCAAACAGAAATGGCTGCAGCCACAGAGCGAGCAGAAGGCTTGGCTCTGCTCCAGGCTACAAAGTATCAATTGTAGAACATAAATTAATCCCAGATCCCAGGGCCTCTGCTTGGGTCGCTGGGGGGCATGGCCAGCCTGCAAACCTCCACAGGCCCCTCGCCTAGGCTGCCCCTCGCCCCAAGGGGACCCCCACCCTAATCTGGAACACTCTTCAGGGCAAACCAGCTGGCCCCCACCCATGCACCAGGCCTCTATCCTATCTAATAAAAGAGTAATTTGCAGATTGACCATCACTCCAACACACAAGAGGGTTGCCCTCATGTGGACACAAGATGGCTACCACAAGATGGCCAGCAAGGGAGGGCCGTTGGGAGGGACCAGGCCTGCAGGCAATTAGGCGTTACCAGGCCTGCAGAAGAGGGAAGTTGGGGGCAAACAGGCTGGCGGGGGGGGGGTTAGAAATCAATGAGGCTGGCAGGGTAGTGGATAGCAGGTGATCAGGCTGGCAGGCAGAAGCAGTTAGGGGCCATCAGAGAGGCAGGCAGGTGAGCAGTTTGGAGCCAGCAGTCCTGGACTGTGAGAAGGGTCAGGCCTAAACGGGCAGTCAGACATCCCTCAGGGGTCCCAGATTGGAGAGGGTGCAGGCTGGGCTGAGGGACACCCTCCACCCCCCATGCACGAATTTCATGCACCGGGCCTCTAGTATATATATAAAAGCTTAAGTTGACTCTCGCATGCATAATACATATAAAGTGCTCGCTGGCACCAATTGCATGCATATATTTTCATCTGTCATTGTCGATTGGAATTTGGTTGACACTTCTATTACAGAGAAAAGGTAAATAGCAATATTAAAATATTTCTTCTAATTAATTTCCTTTCAATGTGCACGAATCCGTACACTGGGCCACTTAGTAATTAATAAGTAATAATACAAAAATAAACTGTTTCGTACTAACAACAGTAAACCCTTCTTTACCCCTGTATTTAATGTCCAAGGATTCTTGCCTTGTTCTCATTTTCTTTTCCTTTTTAATAGCCTGTTCTTGTTTCATGTATGCATATTTTCCTTTATCTCTCTGAGATTTTAGTGAAAAATCGACAACAACCCTGGTTTTCTTCTCTCTTTATAGCCTTGTTTTTTTCTGTTTACTCTTACGACATATTTAACATTAGAATCTTTCTTCTAACATCTGGTGATTCTTGGTATCTGCCAAGTGGGACAGAAAAAATCAGACTAGAAGTTTTGTGTGTTAGATAGGGCCTGTCAGCCTGAGGTTTCTTTGCTCTGGGGTGATCTTGTTTGCTCATCAGGAGCCCATTCTGTCACTATCTTTTCTCTTTAGCTGGCCAGAGTCACCAGAGAAGAATCTTGTAGTCTCCTCTCTGGAGAGAGTGTGTCAGGCTTCTATCCTGCAGGGGAAGAGGGCTTGGGCAGTATTTAAATTTTCATTGGATCCTCTTGTTTATAATGCGCTTATCCTCTCCAGAGAATAAACCTTTACTGTTTTTGTGATGGGGACTAGTCCCCCAGATGTCATGAGTTGGGGAGGATATCTAACTGCTTCTTCAATAGACTCCCTGCTAAAGCTAGTTCTCTTTTCTGCCCTGTTTTCCAGTTTTCCAGTGCAAGTTAGGATTCTTTCCAGTCTTCACTATCGCCAGCTTAGGGGTCTGCTTTCTTGGCTCTTCTGTCAGTTACTACTGGACTTTAAAAAACTTTTTTAACAAGAAAGGGAACGGTTGTAACAACACTTTTTGAAGCTTGTTAAAAGGCAGCTCTCAGGTCTTCTTTCCTCTTAATCTAACTCAGCAACTATGGTATAGGCCCTCAATCCTGAACCCATAACAAGGATTCCTTGGGAATTTGAGTAGGTGGTCCAGGGACCACAATTTGGGAAACTAGCTTAGACAGCGTTTTGCCAGAAATTATCAGGGTTCCTTGAATCTGGAAATTTCTCTGAAATTCCCTTGTTCCCTGTTCCTGGCCATTGGGGTTAAGGCTGAGAGCACTCTTTCCCATAGACAGGGAACCTACCCAGCTGTGCTGTGGTGACTCACTTTGGGGTGTTTTTATGGAGCCTCATGTGTCAGGCCAATGTTTGGGATGGTAAGGCTTTCTACAAAGCCTTCTTGTCTCCCTGGCGGGAGTGGCTCAGGGGTTGAGCCTTGACCCCTGCACCAAGAGGTCCCGGGCTAATTCCCCATCAGGGCATGTAGGTGGCAAGAGTATTTCTCTCATGAATGTTTCTCTCCCCGTACCTCTCTCTGAAGTAATGAAAAAAAATATTATATATATATATATATATATATATATATATATATATAAATATATAAATTAAAAGCCTTCTTACCCGGATGGCTAATTCATGTAACCCTTTCAGGAAGCAAGGCTGTCAGGCTACATAGTACCTGGATTGGCTTTTGAAAACAGTAACTAGAGACAATGAAGAAGCAGGCCCCGCACACCCTTTGGTTCAAGAAGGGACAGGAAATGGGCACTCAAATTCTGGAAGAACATTTTTTGGGGTCCTTGTTCTGCTCTGCACCTTAACTTTTTGTGTCCAAACAATGCTCTTCTTTCATCCGAGGTCCTATCCTAAAAACTAGTCTGATTAAAGCACCCACACTCATATCCTTGACCCGAGTAGTAGCCAACGCCCTCAACCTAGAGGCTGGGCCTGGAGTTGGGGGGTTCAGGCTGCTCAGGTGAAGCTGTGTAAGGGGTTCTACTTAGAGCTCTTAGAGGCACCAAATTCCTTGCAAGAAGGCCCCACGGCTCTCCTAGATCTGCTTTCAGGTCAAGGCGGGGGACAGTAGTCTCAGGCCAAAGGTCGCAGATGGAGAAGCCCACCAAGGACCCCGCGCTGCTGCGCAGCCTCCGGTCTCCAAAAGCTAGGCGCTTCTGGGCGGCTGTCGGCCCCGAGGGGTGCGAAGGACGCTCCGTGGCCAAGGTCACCACGTCACTCGCGATCTGACCCGCTGTTCCCGCCCCGGTTTCTGGAGACGCGAGCGACACGGGCCACCGAGGGTAAGCGCTGCGCGATCCGCGGGCGTTCTGGCACCGGGGCCGCCGGAGCGGGGCCGCTCCCGGGACCCGGGGGGCTCCTGGCGGCCCCTCTGCGCTCCCGGGGCGCTGGCCGGGCGTCTGGCCCGAGCCTGCCGCCCGCCCGCCCGCCCGCCCGGGTTCCTGTTCAGACAGGCGGCGGCTCTGCGCTTCCCTTCCGCCTCTGCTCTCCGCCCGGGAGCGCTGTGGTTCTGGGGCCTTCAGGTGCACGCTCCCCGGTGGCGGGGCCGGGAATGCCCAAGCCCCCCGCCGCTCGAGTCCCCCCGCGGCTCGAGTCCCCCCGCCTCACTGTCTGCCCTTGGCCGCTTTGCACAGCCAGGCCGCGGGCCTGCCCTGACCAGTCCACTCCCGGCTGCCGGCCCCGGACGAGCTGCCAGCTTTCCCTTTGCTCTGCTCGCCAATCCCCTTTTGAAAACACACCGGAAGGGGGAGCTTGGGCTCCCCGAGAAGGCTTTTCTGTCCCCAAAAGGGCCAGCCTCCCGCGCATCTGGTTTTCATTAGAGCCCAGGGAGAAATATGGCCCGGGCCTGAAGGATCCCTAAGAAATTCTGTCCGCAGAGAGAAGGAAGCGTGCACGTGGGTTGTACGTGAGCAGGCGCACTCACTGGACAAGGTTTGCAAAACCGCGTGCACTTTTCAACTTTAACTGTAGCTCGGAGAGGATGTAGGGGGTCTCGATGTTAGGAATGGGATGCAAACAGCAGTGGAAAACGTTACCACGGAGGACAAGGAGATTGCACCGTTATTTACAATGTATTCCTTTCTTCTCACTTTTCATAACAAAAAAGGAATATTGAAAAACAACCACTGCCTGATTTATACTCCCACCGCGTTAATCCTCGGGCACACATTCTTTTTTTTTTTTAATTTACAAAATTGCAATTATAAGCACACGGCATTCTTATTCAAATTCTAGAACAAGGGAGGTAAATTACATCCCAACAGAACGGAAGTCTTCATTAATTCTGAGGGGGGGGGGGGAATGCGCTCTCAAATCATGAGCTGAAAGTTAAAGATTGTATCATGTTTTCAACCTACATATTATAAAAGTTTAAAGGATAAAGGACATGAAAGGCTTTGTAAAAAGTCCCTTGTGGGACATAGACATATATATTCTCACACATTCTTTTTTCCCCCTTCATTTAAAGCCAAGGACAGATTTCTTTTCAACACAGCACTTTTATCTTTCTACTCTTAAGAAAATAACTTGCTCTGCCTTGTACTAGGATTTTGAGGACACTAATTTTTCATCAAACATTTCTTAAAGCCCTAATCATCATTTAATCAGAGGCTGAGGGTCTTGGACTTCTGTTCCTTCAGCGTGGAATTGTTTCCTCTTGTCTTTGCTTTGCAAGACCCTTCTTATTCACATCTCTGCTCAAATATCCATTTATCTGCCCACCCCCTGACAACAACAATATTTCATTTTCTTTCAAGCACTAACCATACTCTGAAATTATTAACGCGATTATTGCCTGCCCTCCCACCTCAATGATATAAGGGACCTTGCTGTTTGGGTTGCTATTATAACCTAGAACCATACCCCCTACTCCCCATGTCTACCAGGACTGATTTTTAGCAAATACTTTTTTACAAAAAATTTGCAGTACAGAGTTGTAGTCTTGGGAGCTCTTGCTAAGCGAATGTGACCCTTGAGAAAATACGTTTAGTGTCCTGTTCCCCCACCACTTGCCTTTCCAGAAGTGCTGTCCCTTCTTAGGTCCCCACCCACAGTGACCCAGGCCAGCCCCAGGAAGTAGACCCTAGAGGCAGCTGGGGCCTCTGGCATTTTTTTTTTTAAATCTGGGGTTTTGGACTAGAGACCGACTGGGATTCTCCCCCAGAGGCCTGGGACTGCTGGCTGTGCAAACCCCCTGACCCTTTAGCACTTCCCAGTGCTTGGCTGCACGCATGAGGTTCCAAGGTTCCTGGTGGGAGCTGCTCGTGAAAGATGCTCTGTTATTGTTGGACTCCAGGCACAGGGAATAATTAGGGGAGTGACATGAGCTAAAGGCAAGGCCTTTCCTTGTGGGCTGGGCCACGAGGCTGCAACTGGCCTGCTCTCTGGCAAAGACCATGGATTCCTGCAGATTCCTACGTGGTTCACTTCTCTGAGGAAGCCTTGGTGAGGAAGAGGGTGGGAGTGGGGGCAGAAAAGTTTGGAATTTCCCATGGCTCCTTGGGGATTGATTGTTGTTGAGAATTACCCTGGGCAATGCCAGGTGGAGTGTCTGGGCCTGCTCGCCCTTTCCTCAAGGCCACGCAGGGCTCCCAGGGTGTTACAGGCGGCCCCTGGCCAGGGCCTGCGTGTGGAGTGGGTGGAGCTGGAACAGCAGTGAAAAGAACCCCGTGTTCTGGGAGCTGTCAGTTGCCAAGAAGGAAGAAGCTTTTCCTGAAGTTCTGCAGAGCCCAGCATGGTGCCTGACACACAGTGGGTGTTTAATAAATGTTCATTCAGATAGGAAGCATGCAAGTGTCCTTCAAACTGTGTTTCAAGCCTAGATATCTTTGTGAACATGGGCTCTGCATGGATTCAAGTCCTGGTGGCTCTGCTTACAAGCTGTGTGTGAGCATGCTGTTACGCCTCCCTGTGCCTCACGCTACGCATCTGTAACAGGCAGATAATGTTATCGCTTCCTGGGGTGGTCATGGATTAGATGGAGTAAATATTGGAAAGCATTTAGAAGAGAACCTGGCATAGGAAGCCTCATGCCCAAGACAGACACTGGGTTCTGGAACCCGGGTCAGTTTGCATTTGCCCATTTCTCCAAGCTCCTGTTCTAGGTCCTGTTTTATCATGCCTCCTATTTATAGCATATGAAAAGTGCAATACCAATGTTGAAAAGAAGATGAGTGTGAATTTTCTACTCATGTCTGAAGGGTTGGGAAATTCTGAACTTTTTAAGAAATACTTTACACTTTCTCCTGTATGCCTGGAGGAGGGGGAAGCCCTGTTTCTATCACTGTTGCTCTTGCTACTGCAATTGTTTAGATATGTTTCCTTTCTAACAGCGTCCTTGGGTTTTAAAACCCTACGCGTGTTCCTTAACACTGTGTCATCCACATCGACTCATCTCTGGGTCTGCTGCAAGCTGTCCAAGTGACAGTTAGGACATGACTCTAGTTTAATTAAAGGCTCCCTGACCAGAAAGTCAAACCTGTGAGTTTAAAAATTTTTATACATAATATAAAATTTACCATTTTGACCATTTGTACACATATATTTCAGTGGCATTAAGTAAACTCACATTGTTTTGCAACCATTGCCAGCATTCATCTCCAGAACTATTTCTTCTTAAACTGAAAATCTGTATCCATTAAACAGTAATTCCCTACTCTCCCAGGCCCCAGCAGCCACCATTCTACTCTGTGTCTGTGAGTTTAACTACTTTAGGGACCCTATCATAAGCGTAATCATACAGGTATGTGTCCTTTTGCACCTGGCTTATTCCAACAGGATCATCCATGTTGTAGCACGTGTTAGAATTTCCTTCCTTTTTAAGGCTGGATAGTTCTCCATTAGATGTACATACCATGTTTGTTTCTCCTTTCATCTGGCTATACCAGTAGACATTTGAGTTGTTTCCACATCCCTGTGTTCTCGATTAAATTCTCTAAATACTGCTTGTATGAAACGCCCTTCTGTACAAGTTGGAGATGTCTTTTGGGTTTGATTTTATTACAAATCCTATGTAATAAAAGCCTAATATGCAAATAGACTGAACGGCAGAACAACTGGTCCCTGTGATGTGCACTCCCACGGGGAGTGAGCAGTTGGGCTTCTGGCTGGCGAGTGTGGTAGCATGGCTGGAGCCTCTTCTGCCTCTGTGGCAGCACTACGGATGTCCAACTGCCAGCTTATGGGGAGCAGGCCTAAGCATCCCCTGAGGGCTCCTGGACTGTGAGAGGGCGCAGGCTGGGCTGAGGGAATTTCATGCACCGGGCTTCTAATGTGTTGATAATAGAAAATTGCAAGCCATCTCACTAAATTAAGATGGAAATTTGGCTCATCAAATTTTAGAGAAAAAAATGATTTTTCAAATACCAATTTCAGGAGGGCTTGGATAGCAACAGTTCTGTACTTGATGGGGGGTGTGTTGGGGGGAGAGGAGGGATGGAGTTGATCCCAGGAACTAACTAGTGATTCCTGGGAGAAGAAAATCCCTTTTAGTTTGGGAAGGGAACAGGACTTACTTAGCAGTTAGCCCTTCAGTGAAGGGCCAATCCCCCCAGTGCTTTCCTAGACCTTTGCAACGCAACGCCTCAAGCACTTGGAAAGAGGGTGGAAAAGTCAACAGGTTGGATGGAAATCCAGACCCAATCACCATGAACAGTGCTGCTTAGGAGGTTGATGTTGGTTCTTAGCTTTGAGTTGGAAATATTAGAATGGGGGGACTTGGCAAACATTAGAGTCCTGAGCTCAGCCTGGTTTCCCACACCATCCTTTTATCCTTCCCAGAAGACTTTGCTTGAGGGAAAACAAAATAATTTTGATTGAGCTATTTGGTTGGAATAATTTCAAAGCTAATTTAATGAGGTTTTCCCATTGCCAGCCTCACAGGGAACCAGCTTTATTATTTGAATCTACTGGTTCCCAAATTGTGCACCCAGGTGCCACACAATAAATTCACAGGGGTGCTATATGATATTTTAAATTTTTGAGGGAAACACAACTATATTGGACATCTCTGGGATACCCAAGAACTACTAGTTCTAGGTGTGACGTGTTCATGATTTCAACATTAAATCGTGGCACATTCCTTTCATATCATTGGGAAGCTGGGGTTTTGGTGGTGAAATTAGTGTGGAGCAGGAAGTGAGGGGAGCAGTGTACAATCTGATTACAAAGTTGAAGACGTTTATAATGCCCAAAAGATGTACATAGTCCATTAATAAGTAATTGTGATTATTTAAGTAAAAGAATATATATAGTCTTTCAATTTGTGTATATTATTTTTTTCAAATAGTTGCTAAATTGTTGGGACATGATACTTATTAAGTTGTTTGGATTTCACAACTTAACAAATGGAACTATTAGGAGTTGCTTTCATCCTAAAGGTGCTGTAAAAAATTACTGAGACACTAAGGGCACCATGTACCAAGAGAGTTTGGGAAACTTTTTTTAATCTATCAGAAATTTCCCAAAGTTGTGTGTTTACATTTAAATACATCATACACGGAGTTGAGATTACAAGAGAAATAAAATAGACACTTTTCTTTGAGATTTTCTAAAGTAAATTGCTTTATTTTTCTGATCACAAAATTAATACGTATGGGTAATTGTTAAAAGTCCAGAAAGGTGCAAAATAGAAAATAAAAGCCTCCATATTTCTCCTGTCTATACCCCTCACTCCCTGGAGATAATAGCTGCTTACCTTTGGTGGTTACTCTTCCATACTTTTTTGGGTTTATATTTAAGAATACTAGATATTTTATAAAAATTGATCATATAAATTTTATTGTTTATTGCTTTTTAAAATCCACTAGATTACAGCCATCTTTCCATGTCAACACGAATATATATCTAAGCAGGCATACTGCATACTTACTTCAAATGAATTTATAAATGCACTTTCAAGGGAGAAAAACCTCTGAATGCTAGAACATTTATTACGAACTGAAGATGATTCCACTGTTAAGAGTAGCTCAATGGTGCCTCCTTGTGGCTTGATGTGATATTTAACATTTTTCTTCAAATGCTTGTATGTAAGGCCTTGTATTCTGACACTGAGGACAAGAAGATGAATTAAATAAGATTAGGAGCTCACAGTCTGTAAGAGAAGATTCAGTGTATAATTAAGTAACTATTAAAGCAAATAAGTAATTAGGGGACATAAGAGAGCTATAGCTAAAATCTCATAGGAGAAAGAGGCTGGTCCAGCTGGGAAGATTAAAGACTTCATAGCATAGCAGTGTGAGACATGAGAGACTCAAGGTGGAGGGGCCAGTTAAGAAGTTCCTGCAATAATCCAGGCAACATGTAGTGGAATGCTGCTCTGAAGAGGTGTACCAGCAAATGGAGAGGAGGGGCTGATTCTGGTTAGGAAGCCATTATGATAGGATCTCTTTCTTAAGTTTCACATTTTTGTTCTCTTGTAAAGCTACAGTAACATTTGGTGAACTTTGAATGAAAGTCTTCATAGCCAGTGGGCTTATTCTACATGAACTAAATAGACTGACCCACCAGCCAGTGTTCACATGCTGATTTTACCCCTCTTCTCCAAGAAGCTACAGAGACAGCAGCTAGATCACATTATTCAGCCTCTGATCTTGTAATTTTGACAGAGCCCAGATCCTCTGGTAGGCACATTATATGTGCCCATTCTCTACGTTTGTGATGGTGACCTGGTGTTTGGAGAATGGTGTTACAGTTGTTGTTCTTTTTTCCAATGTACATAAAACCAGAGGGAATTTGCTGAACCTGAGCAAACAGGATTTGGATTTGACCTGAGGAACTGACTCTAAGGATGGGGGACAATTGGAACGGCACCATCAAGGGGGATGCAACACACTGTTTTGTGGCCATTTACAAAGATGAGACAGTTAATGGAGATGATTGGAGTTTACTTTTGTCCCCCCAAATAATCAATTTTTAAATTTCATTTATAAATGCTAATAAATTAAATTCTGCCTCAATATTATAAGTATCGAGAGCAGTGGTTCTCAAAGCAAGGGCACCAGTTCATTGGTGAGCCAATGGGATCTTCATGATGGTCTCAAGCCTATCCCCTAAATGTATAGGATGTTATCTAAACTAATAAAGGGTAATATGCTAATTAGACTGAACATCTTCTGGATGACCTTCCGGATGTCCTTCCGGACATCATTCCCGACAAAGCGACGTTGGCAGGGCCAAGCAGAGGAGGTTAGAGGCATTCAGGCAGGCAGGGGAGAGCAGTTAAGGGGACCAGGCCAGCAGGGGAGAGCAGTTAGGGCAAATAGGCTGTCAGAGGAGAGCAGTTAGGGGGATCAGGCTGGTGAGCCAGAGATTCCAGATTAGAGAGAGTGCAGGTCAAGCTGAGGCAACCCCCTTCCCATGCATGAATTTCGTGTACCAGGCCTCTAGTTTTATAATAAAAAAATAAGGTACATAAGCTCTTCTTTATCTCTAATAAAGCAAACAATAAATAATCCCAATATCTTCCTCCCATTCTTTGTTACCACTGACTTCCCCATACCTATGTCCCTACATAGCTTGAGGGTCACCGATGTGGAGAGAAGTGATTACATTGATCACTCTTCGTGCATTTCCCCAGTAGCTTGTGAACTTCTATGCACTTCATGAGTCCTTTTCAATATTCTTCCTTGAGAAACTATCTTGAGTTACATCACATTTTAGAGATAAGTTGAGTGGGGAAAGTTGTCTGCGGTGTTTCTAGGACATCTCGGAACTGAAATTTAAAAAATGGCCCTTTTCTCCTATGGCCCTTTTCTCTGGATGTTAGAGAATATGCTTCAGCTCATGGTCAAAGAGGTGTGACTGAATATAATATATAATGTACTATGATGCAGTTCTTGAATTTGTGGATCACTAATTAGCATGCTTGAGCTATTTTCAACTTTGCTGGAATCATAATTCAAAACTGACTTGTCATTAGCACACAGCAGCATCATATTTCAAATCCTATCAGATGATAGTTATGTACTTTATCACTTTTTAACCATTTAAATTACACTCTTGCTAATAGGATCTATGTTTTAATGTCAACAGGCGGATTGGCGGATTGCATGGTTCATGTCTAGTTGAGTTTTTATGGCTAATTGGGCACATATGTACTAAACTAACCCTGCTATTTAGAAGTGAAGGGTTTCACTAAAAATGAGCATATTTTTATTATAGGCAGCTTAGTTTCATCTGCTTAAGTAGTGTTTTAAACATGAAGCATTTTTCAGTACAACTATATCTTGATGTGTTAACTGTATTTTTAAAATGCAGATTTCTTTCACTAGCTTAATGGGAATTCACAGAAATCATAGCCTTTTAATTAAAGCCAATATGTTTCAGTGCCAGACATTCTGAAGGATCCCAGTGAACCAAGGAAGAACACATTTCTGCACTGGAAGTGCGCATAAAGGGCCCTTCGGAAGCCTGCAGGAACGCCTGATGGGAGGATTGGAAACAGGAAAGAGAACATGGGAGCCATTTTCAGAATAGCTTAAATAATGCTCGTAGTGAAATAATTTTCTACACCAAAGGATGGCCTGATTAAAAAATTGTGACTCCTGCTTAGTTTTAATACTATAACGTCTACATCTAACTTCGATCCATTTGAACTGAAAAAGAGAGCCAGTGATAGCTTTATTTTTCAAACCTAAATTTGTTACAAGTGACTACATTTTCAGAGCCAGTTTCAGTGGGCTGACAGGCCACATTTGGAAGACAAGGGAACAGAGTATGTGAAACAGAAAGGATCCTTGAGAATCTGGCATGTACAGTCGCTGTAATCACAGCTGAGAGGAAACCACAAGACATATTTGATTACAGTTTTGTCAAACAGAAAGGGCCTGGGACCAGAAGCCAGATGACTTCCATTTTAATCCCTATCCTGCGCTTTACTAGCTGTGGCATTAGACAAGTCACTTAACCTTGCCATGTTTCTGCTTCCTCGATTGTAAAATAGTGATTATGTCTACTATAACCATCTTAGTGTTATTGTGAGGGTCCTAATGAACAATTGAAAAACAATGCTACAGCCAAAACTGGTTTGGCTCAGTGGATAGAGTGTCGGCCTGTGGACTGAAGGGTTCCAGGTTCGATTCCGATCAAGGAGATGTAGCTTGGTTGTGGGCACATCCCCGGTCAGGGGGAGGGGTTGCAGGAGGCAGCTGATCGATGTTTCTCTCTTATTGATGTTTCTAACTCTCTATCCCTCTCCTCTCCTCTCTGTAAAAAAAAATCAATAAAACATATTTTTTAAAAAGAAAAAGAAAAAAAATGCTACAGCATTACCTATGTAAAGGAGATTATTTCTGTCGTTTTGGTTAACCATGGCCAAACAGAGATTTGCCATTGCCTTGTTCAAGTGTTTACCACCTGCTTGGGGTAAGGAAAGGCTTGGTAGACAGTGCTGAATGAATGGATGGATGGATGGATGGATGGACAGATGAATGAATGAATCAGTGAATGAATGAATAATTCTATTTGTTCTGGTTTTATTTTCTCCCCCAGAGACTTGGGCCAAAAAAAGAAAAAAAGAAAATTAAATGTGTGGTTTGGGATACTATAGAGTTTTACACAGGTGCTCTATGCTGGTACCCATCCAAGTCTGGCCACATGTGTAAATACAAATACAGTCTGGCAGACATCTAGTATTACACATGTGCAGGATGTTTGGTGGGATATTTTTCTATGAGATTGGGTTTGGCAGCTAGAGCTGGCAGCAAATGCAACATTTTAAAGAGAGTTAGTGACAGTAGCGTCCCTGCCCCCAGTAGGGGGTCTATTTGGTCCTCTTACCTCCAGTCTTTGACCAGGCCTCCTATCTCAGTCTGGAGGCCTTTTATGGAGATTATGGAGGGGGAGGGGCATGGAGAAAGGAGGGAGAGAGAAAAGGGGTAAGTCTCCTATGCTGTAGCCTTTTGGGGGAAGATGATAATGATTTTCTTCCCTTTCCATGAGGGAGAAACAGAAGATAGGGGGTAATTCCTTCAACAAAATAAAAGAGATGAAGTCATGAAAATAAGAAGGGAAAACCTGCTTCAGGCGCCCCGATTGACATGTGCTTGTGC
The DNA here is from genome assembly GCA_027563665.1 of Antrozous pallidus. NCBI lineage: Eukaryota > Metazoa > Chordata > Mammalia > Chiroptera > Vespertilionidae > Antrozous > Antrozous pallidus. Next base: position 21,577,258 of record CM050520.1, read on the forward strand.
AGCAGGCTTGCAAATCTGTCCCCTGGCCTACTGAAGCAGACAAGAGGACTGGAGAGGGATGATGGCAGAATGCTGAGAGGGGCTGGCTTGGGGACAGCCTGCTCTGGTGGTTGGGACAAGGATACCCAAGTTTATTGTGGTCACATGCACACTGTGGTGTGGGACTCCCTTGCCGGTTTTCCCACCCCAGAGGCTGGCCCCCTGGGTGAGGAAGCTGTCTGTAGTCACATGTCCAGCTTCAGCCTGCCCTGCAGGGGAAGGAGGCCATGAGATTTAAACGGAGTCACAGTGACATTATAAACCGAGTACCCAGCACTAAGTGACTCAAAGTTGATGAAACTTGTTGAGATCTACTATTCCAATTGGGAAGATAGATCTGACAGCACACAGTGCAAAGCGGTGATTAGAAGACAGAAAACAAAGAAAACACAACTGTTTCCAGTTTGTATGGCAGTGAGCAGAAAAGACCTTGAAGGTAAGTCCTCTAGGTTAGTAAATTTCAAATGATGGTCCATGAAGTACTGGGTGGGGGTGGCAACCCACAGAGGTTGCTCAGGACTTCCTGGGAGAGGGATAATGACAGGTTAAGGGGAGTACAGAGGAGGCTGAAGATGCTGAAAAGGGGGGACTTCTGCCCATCCCACCTTGGCTAGACAAAGTTTGCTTTTATCTGCTTTATATACCAGGCTTCATTGTAAGATTGCTTTTGTCCAGAGGGTTCCCCAATTAGGGAAAAAAAGACTTCCTTATAACCCACCTCCCGTTTTTCTGAGAAAAATTAGTTGAAGTTCAGATTGGGGAAGTGGCAATCCATAGGCCACAGAGCTTTGAAAGATAGAGTCAGAACAACAGGCCATTTAATTTAGTCCGGCACCAAACTGAAAGTAAGAGTTAGCCTCATGAATTCAAGGTGCGTTCATTAAGCAGCTACTAGGTGGAGTCACGAAGTGGGGTTTTTACCCCTCTCTCTTCTTTCTAAAAGATTAAGGCAGTTATTGCATCCATTTGGTGCCTTTACTGCCGGAAAAATAACAGCCAACAGGGGCTTTCTTGGGTTACCTCGGTAAGAGATCTCTGCAAGTCAAACACTATTAACTTTAATGAAGCAGCTTTGATGGTGGGGAAGAGACAGCTGACACCACATTTCCCTAACAATAAACCACTCTGACAGATAAAAAACAAACAGGCTCAAGATAACATATAGCATTTCGGAGAACAGGGCCAATAACGAATGTAGACGGATGTGATCTGGGCTTTCCTCTAAAGCTGTGTCCCTCCATCTGTTGTGGACACTTCTGAAAGGCAGGGCGGGATGATCTAATCGGGCTTTACAGAGACCACTGCCTGAGTTACTATTAGGATGGCCCTGGGAGGAGATTTTGAATAAACTTAGTACTCTCCAGGGCTTTTTTTTTTTTTTTCCTGAAGACCCTCTTTGCTCTGTTTTAGCCATTAGGTCTGAGTGCTGATGGTTTGTTTATCTAGTTCTAGCAACGCGGGTAATACACTACTCCACGTTCCTAGTCATGGGGTGACCCACCCATGATATACTGTCCACAGCATGCACTTTCAGCCTCCAGACACCAACCAATGGCCAGTGATCCTTACACATGGAGCGGCCAGGGCTTACTCCACTGTGGTCACACTAGGTTTGGTGCGAATGCCTCTTGGAGGCAACAAAGAGGAAATAATTTGGAGCTCTGACATAATTTGACCATTCATCATTGAACCCAGATTTCAGTGAGACCATGATGAGTGACAATTATTAGTTAGTTTTTTTATTTTTTATTTCAGGTCCCTCACCAGGATGTGTCACTGGACAAAATGCTCTAGGTTGTGTCCTTTCCCTGGGGGGCTACTTTTATGTGTGCAGTAGAGGAGAGATCATTATCATTGTACTTTTAACTTTTAAGTCATTTTCTACATGAGTTTTTTTATTTGATCTTCGAAACCTCTCTAGGGAAGATTTTTAATAGCTGTAAGATTTGCCCTGAATCACACAGGCAGCAAACTTGAGAGGCAGCATTGGATAATGGAATAAACCATTTCAAGGAAAGTTCTTGGATGTGTGTGTGTGTGTGTGTGTGTGTGTGTGTGTGTGTGTGGTGGGGGTGGGATGTGTGCGTGGTGGGTAGTGACTAGAGTGCAGAAAAGCTTCCCTGAGTTACTTAGTGAAATCCACTAGTGATTTCAGAGCCTTGGTGAGCTCTAAGTGCCATGATCTTTCCTCAGGAGTATCTTTCCTCTACTAAGACAATGGACAAGTTACCCAAGTACCTCCTTTCATAACGGTCATAATTATTATAGAGTAAGTACCCTTTATGTTAGGTACTGATGCAAACACATAATTATATTGTTAGCATTCACCCCAGCCCTAGAGGTACTCTTATTACCTTATTAAGTGACTTGCCTGAGGCCACGCAACTTCTGAGTGCCACACACTTGGGTGTGGGTGTGAACATGCGGTCGAAGGTGAGCAACCGGAGGGAAAGTCTTTGGTGGGAAAGCAGGCCACTCCAACAAGAATTACCTCCATACTGCCTTCCAGCCCCTCTGTGATTCCATGAGGCGGTTAACCCTGTGCTCACCTTTCAACATGTTAGGAAACCGAAAGTCAGAGCAGTTCTGCAGAGGCTGTCTGAATGAAATTTTAAATTATACCTGGCCTGAGACTCGAACTCAAAGTTTGAAAGAAAGAGAAAATTGCCATTGCCCTTTCCCACACCCTTGGCCGGGATCAGATTTCTCTGTGATAGACATGCTGGGAGCACATAGGTTTATGAGGACCCTGACGAGGGGGCTGGGTGATGACGACTGGTTATTAGCTTGCCCTGGTGTTCAGTCCCCAGGCAGAGGGCAGGAGTGGTGAAAGGATGCAGGGCCCCAAGAACACACTCCCTTGCCTCCCAGCATGAGGATGCCTCTCAGAGGCTGGAGCAGCTGGGTTTCATGGGTGCCGTATGTGGAAGCCTAGGACAGAGTAGCTCTTTTCTCTGCCTCACAGCAGCCCTGGGGATGCTGTCTCCAACGTTGACGCTAGCTGCTCCAGGCTAACAGGCCAACAGATGATAGAGAGGTTTAAAGGAGTGCTGCAAATAAAGGATGCATTAGCTGAGAGTTGATTTTCCTGATTTCCTAGCTTTTCTCACCCATATTTACATGCAGTTGAAATCACAGTAAAATAAGCATCCGGGGCTTGGCTGGTGGGTGGGTAAAGGACTGCAGTGAAAGGTAGCCCCAGGTTTGGGAGTGGAGTGAGTGGTGAGGGAAGCCCCTGCTCATTTGTTTAAGAGCCATTGGAGGATGTTGGGCCAGTTAGAAGTCTTTGAGGCTGAGCTTTTTTGATCCTCTTCAGCATAGAGTGCCCCCTACTGGGATGCCTTGTATTAAGCAGAAATTTATCCCTTCGCTCCATAGCTCTGGTTGCTGCCAAGTCACACAGGTCTCTTAGGGTATTGCCTGTTTTATTCATGGATTTTGACACAGGGACGACGGTCACAGGTTTTCCAGAGTTCGGTCATAGCCGTTCTTAGGATTACCCCTGGTAAAAGCCAGGAAGCTGGGGCTGGTTTCCCAGTTATTAATTTTAGAACATCTCAAAACTCTACCCTCTAGTGCTTCTTTGAGAAACATCCACATTCTCTGGGTGAGGGGAGAAGGGTATGGGGTGTGTGTGTGTGCGGGGGAGAGACACGTTTAGTGCTAACTGTATTTTAAACAGAATGCCCAGAGAGCAGGGTGGCTTGAGAGAGCTGAGTCCCTGAACCTCCACAATTGAACACCTCTTTGTGCTTCAATCACCACCTCCTGGCCATTGATAAGTTTGGAAACTGTCCAAATCAATTTAGACTATTTTAGTAAAAAATGAAGCAACACATCCCTAAAAATAAACCTTGCTCTGGATTCCTTGTTCTTGTTGAGCACCGTGCTTGTAACGCCCTTTAACTTGAAACCCTGTTTGTTTACATTACTGACTGATAACAGTATTCTAGGAATGTATCAACCTTTTTTGCCGTTTTCTTTATGAAACATCCCTTTGGCATTTCTCATCCTATAACAAGTATTCTATTTTCTTGGATGTTGAGGAGAAAGCGCCTTCAGTAACATACCCACCTTAATATTCGATTTTCCCCCATTTCTTCAAAGTGAGGACAGATCTTAATTTATATGGCAAGCTGAACTGTGTGCTCCCTTCCTAAAGTTTTTAACTTTACCCTTAAGTTGACTCTTGCCTACTCGGTGACCTTGCACCCTAATTTTTCCGTTTACTTCCTGTACTGCATTTGAAGTGCCTATAAATCACATCTTGGGTCAACCCTTGCCTTAACATGAATAATATTTGTATTCTCGCTGTGAAACACAATTTTACAACAATGCCAATTTATTTTTTGGCAGTCTAGACTTTCATGCTTTTTCCTTTTCCTTTTCTTTTTCAAAGCCCTATTAAATTTCAGGCCTCAGCTCTTGGGGGGATTACTGCTTTAATGCACTAACTTTTCACCTCCCAAGACAGATCTGGAAAATGTTACATGTGAGGTTCTAGGTGGGCTGATCCAGTTGGATGAGGGCTCAAAGTGGAATTGGGGCCAGTCAGGCTGTGATGTGGAGGCTGACATGGAAGAACGGATTGGTGAGACCAGCCATGGCAAGGAGATTCTCACCTGGTACTTGATTGGGTTGGCCACTGACAGGCTTTAATTAAAGAAGGGTCCCCTCCACATAGGACCCTCCTTTAATTAAAGTAACATACTTTAGTGATCTTGTAATCATTGGTTTGTTTCCAGAAGCTATCAGGTTGCATGTGGAAAAGTCAGTAGAGCAGAAACAAGATCCGCTGACCTCATCTCCCAAGCCATGGAGGAGGGAAATCCAGCATTTGGTACAGGGAGCGTAAAAGCAGAGAGAGAATTTTTATTTCAATCCTATCTTCTTACGGCTTAGCTTTTTAATGATGAACTCCATAGAGCTTTCTTCCTCCCCCTTGTGAAAAGCACTCACATATAGTTTGTACCCATGGTTGCCTGAGTTCTTAGGCACGTGCGCACACATGTATGTAAGTGTGCTGCATGTTAGTGTTGGAGGGCTCTGAATTCTAATTATTTGTGCCCTGACTTGGTGTGAAATTCTTGAGCCTATCTCACCTCTCATAAAATCTTGAGTGCAGCCCAGTTTGCCTAGGTAGATGTTGCAGAAAGTTGAGGGAGGGCCCTGTTGTCAGATGACTTCTCTTTCTAACCATGGACATACCGCTTATCCTTTCTAAGCCTTTTTTTTTTTAATCTGAAAAATGAGAATAAGAACAACATAGTATGAGGATTAAATGAGATGATGCATCTAAAACAGTGGTTCTCAACCTTTCCAATGCAGCGACCCTTTGATATAGTTCTTCGCCGAAACCCGTTTGGCTCAGTGGATAGAGCGTCGGACTGTGGACTGAAAGGTCCCAGGTTCTGGTCAAGGGCATGTACCTTGGTTGCAGGCACATCCCCAGTAGGGGGTGTGCAGGAGGCAGCTGATTGATGTTTCTAACTTTCTTTCCCTCTCCCTTCCTCTCTGTAAAAAATCAATAAAATATATTTTAAAAAGTACAGTTCTTCATGTTGTGGTGACCCCCAGCCATAAAATTATTTTGGTTGCTACTTCATAACTGTAATTTTGCTACTGTTAATGAATCATAATGTAAATATCTGTGTTTTCCGATGGTCTTAGGCTCTACAGGTTGAGAACCGCTGCTGTAGAGCCTAAGACCATCAGAAAACACAGATATTTGCATTATGATTCATAAGAATAGCAAAATTAGAGTTATGAAGTAGCAACAAAAATAATTTTATGGTTGGGGGTCACCACAACATGAGGAACTGTATTAAAGGCTCACAGCATTAGAAAGGTTGAGAACCACTGATCTAAAGCTCTTAATACTGCTCAGTAAATATTAGTTATAATTATGAGGATGGAAGATCCATGATAGGGGATCAGCTTGTGGTGCAAACTTGGACTGTAGGCTGAGAAAGGCTTGCGATTGGACTTTTATGTGTTAGCTCAGTGACTCCAGAATCCTATTTGTGTTCTTGTCTGTAAATTGATAACTATATCCCTCCACTCCAGAGTTGTTTTGAGGCTTCTTTTAGGATGTATTATGCTTGGCACACAGAACTTAACAAAACTAGCTGGTTTCCCATTCCCCAAGTCTCCGTAGATGATATGAGTCAGAGTGAAAGAAAAAGGGATCCCTTAGAATGGCACCCTCCCTTTAAGTTAAAAACAGTCAGTTAACACTTCCTTTGAGTCCCCTTCCAGAACCAAGGAGCCTTTGGCTCCACAATTTCAAACACTAACTTAACTGAAACAAATATTGCTGCTGTCCTGTTAAAATTACAGGAATGCATATATTGTTACAAAATGATGGACTGCGAGTTCTCCTAATGGTTCTTGCTGTAGAGCCAAACTCCCTGATCGGGACACAGTGCCACAGAAGTTTGGGGCACCAAGTGCTTTGGATGTTAACAATCTAATCTAGTTGGAAGGACGCCATCACCGCCTACCTTCCGCCCAGCCTTTGTCTCCTGTCTCATAATGACCAGTGTACCTCTGGGCAGAATTTTTGTTTGAGTGTCTAAAAGGACTTTTTCCTTTGGTAATTAAAGAAGTTAGCTTAAAATCAGTGCTTTCTGGGGCTGCAGGAGGTGAGAGAGGGGTTCGTTGGCATGGGAGCTACACAAAAGCTTCTTTCTGCTCTGCTGATTCGTGGGGCTTCCTGCTTCAGGGGCAGGTCCTTGAGAAACAGCGACGCGGCGCTTGGTGTGAGCAGCCCGATTTCTGCGTACACACACAGACGTGATTTATAATCCCAGTCCGGACAGCATCTGAGTCTAATTACCTGGGTATATGAAAGTTCAGGAGATCTCCGCTAACTTAGCAATTCGGGGATGCGCTTTACCAGAAGCAGATGGAAAAAATAAAACACTTTAGTTTATGACTATTTTTCTATTCAGGGGAAGGAGAAAGAACAAAAAGAGTTGCCAAATTGATCCTTGTCAAGCACTAATTAAATATTATTCATGATTAATTCTGATGTTGATGTATTCAGTGTTTTAGCGGTGTCATAAATATCTGAAAGAATGAAATAACTCACTTTGTCTAGCTGTCATAAATCAGGCATACCACAGGCCCCACGTAGCCTCCTGAGCCAGCCCCTTATTATTATTTTTTACATACATACACTTGTGGGTGACCTCTATGGAATACTATTAGAGGTGTCAGGAAATGATGTCCTAATTATGCCTTCCTGTTGTCATTGCATTCAGTTTAAAAACAAATATTTTTAAGATTACAGAGAATAAACAGTTTCTATTGGCTAGAGGTAGACATCCAGGTGAAATATTATGATATCTAAGATCTGCTTTGAAAAAAAATCCAGGTTGCCTGATAGAGGGGTGAATGGGTGGTAATATAGAAACAGGAGTAGCCATGAACTGATAATTCTTGAAGCTCAGTGATGTGTCCATGGGCGTTTGTGATAATAATCTTCTATTTTCAAAATTTTCTATTAAAAATCAGAATGATATTTCCTTGGGAGGGAGCGCAAGTGTATTCCTCGAGAAAAATTATGATAATCAATTTTCATTGTAAGCATATGTTTTTATCCAGTTTGGGGTTGATAGACTACTAGTGATGATGATGATGAAGATACCAAAGGTAGCTTCTACTTAATCAAACATCAGCAGTATGCCAGGCACTGTGCTACGAACTGTACCCATTTGTGAATCCTTAAGATGACTATGAAGGTTGTTTGTTCACTTTGTAGATGAGCAAATTGAGACTTGGGGAGATTAAATTCCTTGTTGAAGGCTACATACATTATGACAGAAATGAAGCATCCAAGATTCCAAAGCTAATTCTTATTCTCCTTCTCTGTTTAATTTATAAAGAGGCCATGTTTAGTGAGACAGCTGGTCTGGAACCATGAATTCAAGTAATTTGATCAGGAAAAGCCCTGAGAAATGCTTTAGTCAGAGATGGCCAATGGGTGACATGCTTCCTGCTGGCTCCTGTGGCCGTGGTGGCAGACATTATCATGGATCATGACACTTTCCCATGCTGGCTGAGAATCCCACTCAATCAACATCATGTCCCAGACAACTCAACTGGCTCAGAGTTGGCCTTCCTCTAGAAACCTATTTATCATCTCTCATCTCTCACCATCTTACTGGGTGGGAAAACTGAGGCCCGGGAGAGGCAGGCTCGCTCAAAACCTCACAGCTAATAGGTGGCAAAGGACTCATTTCTCCTGATATAGGTCCAGGGTTCTCCTTCCAGGTCCAACTCTGTATGATTCTGCATGTGTTATTACATGGAAAATGCTTAGAACAGTGCCTGGTACATACTAAGTACTGGATCGATATTGTTATTAGAGAAAAAGTAAAATATCCCAACAGTAAGGTGTAAGAGCTGTAAACAAAACCAGGTCAGTTTGCAAAAGCATCTGCTAGTTTCCTAAAATGCTAACAAGACCCTGGAGCTAAAGCTGTCCAAACAGCTGCAGCCTCAGGCTACAGAGCCCCTGGCAACACAGGCTCCTGGGCTCTCCATCCCCAGTCACTGCTCCTCAGGAATGTGCATGGAAGGCCCCGTCCTGAGGCTCTGTCCAGTGGAGATTGATGATGGAAAGCAGGCGACCTTAGCATCACTTTGCAAGGCGCCAGCAGCACCCTGACTGCCTCATCGTGCCCAGGCTTGGCAGACCCATAAACCGCTTGGCTAACTTGCTGAGCTCCTGCTCTGATATGGCATCCAGATTCAGGCTTCTCTCATAATCTCAGATTATCCTTTCCCTCTCTGAAGACTTCTGAATCCTTGGATGACTAACCAACACGATTTCCACCACTCCCAGCAGAATTTTCACACATACAGAAAAGGTGCTGTTCTGGCAGACTTTATTCTCGGTGGTTTTGTGAGTTGCTTCTACCTTCCGTAGGAGATCCAGGAATGATGCAGGTACTGTGAGTGGATTTTTTTTTAAATCTGTGAATTAAACAGCTAGTAGAAGCCCATGTAATTTGTGTGACAAGTGACAGCTTGTGTGAAAATAACTTACCCATATCCTGTTTCGCATCTGCATCGTTATGCTGTGTAAACCCATACGTCACTGGCAGACCATTAAGTGGGAGTCACCAGTGTTTTCCTAGGTGAAAGGGTAATTATTTTTGCTGTTTGTTCCTAATTTATTAATAGTCAGCGAAGAGCATTAAGGTAAAGGATTATTTAAGACAAAGAGACAGATCTAACGTGTGAAGGGGCATAGTGATCTAGCGGTTGATGAGAAAAGGTATTTGTGTAAGGATAAGCTTTAGTTTGGAATATGCATGTGCTACTACTGATTAGCATTTAAGATAAAAATAGGTACATACAGAAGGCTGGATAGAAACTATGGAGAATACCAGGAAACAGTTCTCCTTCGGATGGCATCAACTATGCTCTAGAGTAAACGCACAATTTCTTAGAATGTTTTATGCAGAGTGATTTTAAGTGGCACGTGAATAGTTTTTATTTTAATAGTTATCTATTCATCTTAAATGTGCTAGAAAAACAGTATGACATACCAAACCCATGATTTATTGGATTGTTGACTATTTTGCTTAGACTGAATTTAAACTAGATATTTATGTTTTTAAAAGTGAGTTAAGGAAAGATGTGTTAAAAGTGAGTCAAAGAAATAAGTAAACAAAAGTGACGTTTAAATATGACAAAAATTGAGATAAATGATATGTAAAAGAGTGATGTTCAAGGAACATTGGGCGAATGACTGGTTCCCTGAAACTGTGGGGCCAGCCTGTGTTCACTGGAGAGAATATGTCTTATGAAGTAATATGGAGCTCTCACAAGATTTCACCTTTGCTTTAAATTTTCAGCAGAATATAATTCTTTAATGTGTGAAGCAAAAAACAAAACAGAGCATGGAATGAGATTTACTAGTAAAATAGGTATTGGGAGGCATTTGCTGGGTTTGTTTTCTAGTGTGAGATGAGAAGATTAGTCCTGAGGATGTGATTGGCTCGAAGATGAATTGGGGTCTCATCTGAACTCTGCCACCAACGTCCTACTTAAGCTTTGCATGGCCTCAACTTTCCCTGGACCTCAGTTTTCACATCTATGAAAGGAAGGCTGGCTATGATCTCCCAGATACAGACCAGTCTTGAGTTTTTTGGTTCACTCAGAAAAGCAATGCCTCCGTTAGTGGTATGGTACTCTGGAAAAATTAATGTATTTCTTAGCTTTCTAAAAGGGTTACTAAAATCATTAACCCAGCTGATCTCTTAAAATGGACCAAATGGCTTCTTTAAAGGTTGAACCCTCATTTGGAATGTAAGTTCAGATGTGCTTATTAAAGCAAAACCAAGTCCCATTTCTTCTCCATTACAACTGGGATCCTTTTGGTAATTGGTGTCCCTGATCCAGTTCAGGGAGAAGGTCAAAGATGATTTGCCAAGGGAGGAGAACTCTAGAGCTGATTCTTGTATAAAAGCGAGGATGTCAGAGGAATGGAAAAGACAACTCAGTCATAGAGAGTAGCTTGAACCATGACTTGGCGATGAAAAAGAACATGGTTACCTTAGCCTGTTTGGCTCAGTGGATAGAGTGTCAGTCTGTGGACTAAAGGGTCCCAGGTTCGATTCTGGCCATGGGCACATGCCCGAGTTGTGGGTTCTGTCCTCCCCCCCAATTAGGCGGCGTGCTGCAGGAGGCAGCCAATTAATACTTATCTCTAATTATTGATGTTCCTATCTCTGTCTCCCTCTCTGAAATAAATTAAAAATATATATTTTAAAAAAGAAAAAGAACATGATTCATTTAGGAAAATGCAAGCATTCACTGATACAGCAAATGATCATTGTGTTAACATCCTATCCGAACACCCTTGTCCCTCTAGCGGGGGTTTGGGGAGCATGTTTCCTTTTGCAAAAATTCTTCACTTTGTAGCTAATTTGCAGACCATGTATGCATGTATTTTATAGACAAGCTGCTTGTTCCTTCTGATGATCTGAGACACAGCAACCTATTCCTTCCCATCAAACAGGTTGGATAAGCCATGGCCAATTTGATGAAAGTGCAATATTGGAGTGGGTGGCACAGTGCTGATCCAGGCGGCCAGTGTGGGCACAGGCTTTCTAGAAAGAGTTAGCACATTATAAAGAGGACAAACAGAAGCTGGCAACACAGCCTCTTGCAGTGATTCACATAGCCACTTAAAACTACAGGAAAAAGGACCCCCCTTCTCGCTCCCCCCAACACAAACCCAAACGTAATCAGAGCTCCACCACTGCTACTCATTTCAAACTTTGCATTTGATGTCCATCCATGTGCGGAGTTAAAAACAAAAGGCTGCTTGTCTGGTGGCCTTAATGAACTGCCTAAGTTCAGAATCCGGCTCTGCTGCTCTGTGCAAACGGCCAAGCGTTGCTGTATTCCTTTCCCGTCTATAAGTGGAATAATAATATACCTTCATTATAAGATTTTGGGAGGAGTAGATTTATAGAACTTGGCAAAAGCTCTTGGTAACTTCAATGAATAGTAGCTATTGTTATCTGGTGGACAGTTTTGGGGGTAACTATTAACCTTCCTTCAACCCTACACCATGTGGTAACAATAACAACCTGTATGCATAGAGTAGAGAGTTTAGCAAAGTTGACACTTTTTTTTACAAATATGAGTGCAACTGAAACTGGAGAATGAAGTGTGTGTTCATTCCATTTTATGTGGGAGAGTGGATGGAACCAGAGCAGTTACCTAATTTGACCAAGTTAGCAGAGTGAATAAGAAGAATTGGCACACAAAGGTCAATCTTTTGATTGAAACCTTGTGCTTCTGTTGCACCACATGTCACTCTTACACCAAGAACGTCCTTGAGGGACATTTCCGTATAGACTCGCTCACTTCCTAAAGGGACCTGTCCTTACTCCCATGAATCGAAGCATACCTGCCACCTGAGCACTCTCTGGGGTGCATCTGGCTTCGAGTGTCAGGGTCAGTTGGGCAGGTGGAGTTGTTGCTGGTGGGGGCAGCCAGGGGGAAACGGGCAGGGCTGGTTACTGAGCATGCCTGTGACAAACCTCAAAAATCCCACATCCACTATTGCATTCTATTTGAGTTCAGCGAAAAGCTTCTGCGGGTGCTCCGCTTCCTTGGAAAGGATGTGTACCAGGTGACACCGGCTTGGACGGTGAGTGCGATGAAATCTTCCCAGGGGCAGTGGCAGCTGTAGTGACGTCCCCTAACTAGCTCCTGTGTAATTCACAGGGATGTAAGGTCTGGGCCTGTGAATATTTATCATTGCTCTCAGAGGGCTCCTACTCAGGTTACTATCCTCCAGCATCATTTCCTATTGGTTCATTTTGATTTATGGAAGTAGGTTGCCTGTTCTTCGTAAACGTTGGTCTTGTGATCTGCAGATTCCTTCTTGTACTATTATTTGTTAACTAGAGGCCCGGTCGACGAAATTTGTGCACTGTGGGGGCTGGGGTGTCCCTCAGCCCAGCCTGCATCTTCTCCAATCTGGGATCTCTCAGGGATGTCCGACTGCTGGTTTAGGCCTGATATCCTAAGGATCGGACCTAAACCGGCTGTTGGACATCCTCTCACAATTTGGGACTGCTGGCTCCCAGCCACTTGCCTGCCTGCCTGACTGATTGTCCCTACCCAAACCCCTGCCTGACTGGTTACCTCCAACTTCCCTCCCCTGCTGGCCCGGTCACCCCCAATTGCCCTCTCCTGCTGGCCCCATTGTCCCCAACTGCCCTCCGTTGCTGACCTGGTCACCCCTAACTGCCCTCCCCTGCAGGCCTGGTTGTACCCAACTGCTTTCCCCTGGTGGCCTGGTTGCCCCTAACTGCCCTCCCCTGCTGGACTGATCTCCCACAACTGCCCTCCCCTGCCTGCTGGCCATTTTGTGGTGACCATCTTGTGGCCACATGGGGCTGGCCATCTTGTGTGAGGGTGTGATGGTCAATTTGCGTATTACCTCTGGCACAAGTCTATTTTATTATGGAGCATTTACTACATGCCAAGCTTTTACATAGATTACTTCATTTAACCCACACAGCCATCTCACGAGATATGGTTTACCAGGATTATAGATGAACAAACTGAGGTTACACACTTTAGCTTGGATAGACTGGAGTGCTAACGTTCTAGAAAATGATACTTGTCTAAAATTTGTGATTAAACAAAACAGGAAAATGATAGGATTGAAAAAGAGCAAAGGTTTGCTTATCTGGACTCCTATGTCACTCCCCACTTCTGTCTTCTCTGGGCTGGCATACACTGGGCTACCTCAGGCGAGGCCTCCCTCTGTGCTCCTGCCCCTCCAACTTGGGAAAGAGGCTTGGACTGAAATGAGAGAAACCTTTTCTGCAGGGGATTCCCTATGACAATAGTCTTTTGGTGAATTAAGCATGTTTCCTGTGAATGAACTTGGGGGGTGAGGGAAACTAGGATAGTTTCAACCCCTTTCTCCTAATCTCCCTTCTCCTATATCCCTCCCACCTCCATTCTGAACCATGAGTTTATGGAAAGGAATGAAGAGTTGTGGGGGGTGAGAGGACAGCAATGCAATGGGAGCCTTATCAGAGTGTGGTGGTGGCTCTGGCGTGGGAGCCCTGAGGAAGGCATTGTCGGAAGATTGGGACTGTGTGTGAACCAGCCAGGGGACAAGGGAGAAGGGACATGTTTACTGCCAGCCCCCTGTGAGCCAGGCACTGTGCTGGGCATTTTATGGAGACTCTTCCATAACAAGTGCTATTGTCATAAATAGCTAATAAAGTTATGTTTTATTCTGACCACCACTCAGTGAAATGGGTGTTATTAGCTGCTTTCAATTCTTTTGGAACAAGGCTGGGTGTGCATGGTTAAGGCTGTCCTCCTTATTTCTTGGGCGATTTGCCAGCTCAGAACGCTGAGATAACTGGTTTAGTATGTAGTACCATCCCCAAATGACTGAGCCAGGGCTACAGGTACCTTTGGATTCCAAAGGCCTTCTGTGTATATTTTTAGTGTATTTTCTAAAGCCTGGGGTTCTAAGTCCTGTGCTCTCTGTGGTAGGGCCGGAGTGAGCAGTCTGCTGCCTTGTAGGAAGGAGGCAGGGAGCTGGGTGCCCTGGCCCCTGAAGCAAGTGATTCTGTATTTGCTGACTTCATGTCCCACTGTTTGCTAAAATATAAGGAGTTAAGACTTTTAGGAAAAGTTTCTAAAGCTTTTATCAAGTCTCAAGTGGCTACACACTTGGGTTTAGGGACACAACTAGGTTGGATCAGACCTTGTGCTGTTTAGATAAACTCCATTTGCTTTCATTTGTGAAGAGAGGTTAATAGTGCCCCGTTTGCTAGGGTTGTTGGGAAGATAATACTTGGTATGTGGTAAATGCTCAAAACATGTTAGCTATTACGATTACCACCACCATGCCCTTTCCCCCTCCCCCTACTTTCTTATACACGCTTGGGAAGGCTTCTAACCACCCTCTCCCATCCAACCCCACTGAGGCCCACTAGATTCAACTGCGGTATGGAAAGTTATTCATTAAGTTTGTTGATTCTGCCTTTGGAGTTTTCTGGTCACATGGGGGCCTCCAGGCTCTGAGAGACTCGTTTGCTGCACTTAGTCTCCCAAGGCTGTGGGTAGCGTCCCCATTGACACCTGTCTGAGGCCAGAGCTGCTCTATCAATTCTTTATTAAGACCAGTTATATTTTATTTATGATGCTTGTGGGTTCATTAAAAATGGCACTCCCTGTTGAGGATACTAGCAAGGCTTTTAGCCAGTTTTTTTTTTATCAGGTTGTTAGAGTAGATATGAATATTTTAATAGAGAGAAAGAGCAAAGCCTTCAACAAACTTAATTTGTTCTAGAATCTAAGTGACAGGCTTAACAGGGGTGCCAAGTAATTCAGTATAATCAGCCTAGAAAGTGGAATAAGGAACACAATTAAATGGACCACGGAGCTTTTCCAGTGGCGTCTCAGAGGGGTTCCATCCCAAGCAGCTGTAAATCATTGTATCCCTGGATCCTCTGAGTCCAGGTAAGGTCTGGTATAGCTTCAGGGAAGTTCACAGGAAGCCAGGGAAGTTCACAGGAAACCAGAGGGAGTATTTTTTTGTAGGTTGTGTTTTAACATTTATAGAATTCTTTTTCCCATGATGCTTACCTTATAAAATTATGTACAAAATGATGGGTAAGCTAGGTCACTACTGTCCATCAAAAACATATTTGGGTGATGGGAGGAGACTTGACTTGGAGTGGTGAATACACAATACAATATACAGATGCTGTATTATAGAAACCTATGTAATTTTATTAACCAATGTCACCCCAATCAATTCAATAAAAATATAAAAAGAAAAAACAACAACAAACATATTTGGGACCTCAGTCTTGATTGCCATTCCACAGACAGTGGCTGGTTTCTTGGTGTAGTTTTAAGTATATCCACTTGGGGGAGCTTTATGATTGATTTTTAAAATCTATATCAGATTTATATGCCACAAGAGGTCCAGATGACTCTTCCTCCTATCCCCTCCCCGTGCACTACAGTGACAAGCTACTGAAGCAAGCTATGGTTGCAGAAATACAATGATAAATCAACATGAGTGGTTTTACTTTATTGGCAATTCCTCCCTCTGGATTTTGA
Organism: Antrozous pallidus; assembly: GCA_027563665.1. Classification (NCBI taxonomy): domain Eukaryota; kingdom Metazoa; phylum Chordata; class Mammalia; order Chiroptera; family Vespertilionidae; genus Antrozous; species Antrozous pallidus. The sequence continues at coordinate 21,592,933 of CM050520.1, forward strand.
AGTTATTCTTGATTTTTTAAAAGCTTCCCTTTCAAACTCAGATAGTTTAAAGATAAAATAAAGAATAGCCGTCCTTTCTACTGTTTCTTGGATGTGTTCCGCATATGTATGCAGACATCAATGCATACTTAAATAAATGCATTGTTGTCCCAGTTAATTTTAAATGGCCAAAGCACCAGAAAAATCTTTGAAGTTTTATGAACATGGTCAGTCACAAGGAAGATAAAATCATGAAACCAAATGTCTGAGCAGAGAATGCTATTTTCCAGTGCATTCACCATGTAAGTCTCTGTCACCCGTTCTGTCTCTCATATAGGTGGGCCATGGAGAGGTCTGATGAAGGACAGTTTCTTGCTGCCTGGGCATATGTCCAGGTTCCAGATGGTCTTTGGGGTTTACCCAGATTTGGACAGTTTTGAAATAATGGTAAGGTAGTTAGGATTCCTAATTAGGGCATTTGCTAGAGAATGTCACAATATGGATGCACTATGAACTCATTTTACTGTGGGATAAAATGAAACCAATTACAGACCCACATATATAAGTGCCATTCTATATGTCCACTTGCCTGAACAGAGAGAGCTGGAAGTTGTGTCTCAGGAGGTGGTAGCTTGGTTATGGTCTAAAGCGCAGTTTGCTGGGCTGGCCTGGCTCAGTGGTTGAATATCTATCTATCTATCTATCTATCTATCTATCTATCTATCTATCATCTATCATCTATCAGGCTAATATGCAAAGTGTCCCCTCGGGAGTTTGACCTAGGGACTGGGAGTTTGATTGCTTGCTATGCCATGCAATGACCATCAGGAGGTGGCATAGGGCATGGCTGGTGACCAGTGGCTTTGGTGGGGCACTGAGGAGCGAGGGAAGGAGGAGGCTGGAGGTAGGGAGGCAGGGAGGCAGGGAGGCAGGGAGGTAGGGAGGCAGGGAGGCAGGGAGTCGGGGAATCTGATTGGTCCCTGATCTCTGGTCAGGCCTAGAGACTCTACCCATGCACAAATTTTGTGCCCTGGGTCTCTAGTCTACCTGTGAACTGGGAGGTCATAGTTTGATTCTCGGTCAGGACATATGCCTGGGTTGCAGGCTCCATCCCCTGCAGTTGATCAGTGATTCTCTCTCATCACTGATGTTTCTATTTCTCTTTCTCTCTCTCTTCCTCTCAGACATCAATCAAAGTATCTTTAAAACAAAAATAAAATGAAGTCTTATTCTGCTTCCTTCTTTTCTCCTTTGTCCTCTTCTTTTGAGTGGTCAGTCCATTATATATTCTCTCCTTCCTTACTTAATTGTCTAATTATTATGCTAATATGGTTTGGCTATTTGGACAAAGCCTCTTGTTTATTTTTTCTGCTCTCTTTCCAGAAGAGAAAAGGAGGAGTTCTGGAGGGCCATTCTTAGCCTCTGGTCCCTTTGGTGAAGGGCATGCCTGTATCTGAGCACTGCTGCTTCTTTCTGCATTTGCTTCCTTTGGCGCCTCCCTCCCACGCCCAACAGTCTCGGCCTCACGGCGCTCCACTTCTTTCACTGGACAGCAGGCCTGTCTCCTCACAAGCGTTGCACTCTCCCTCATCATTGCCCATGAGGATAGGTCTCAGGTATCTGCTCTGACGAGGACTGACCTCTCCCCATCCCCATGTTGCTGCCTCCTCCTGCCCACTCCCCCCACCCCCTTATCCCTGCATGCCAGACCCACATCTTGGTTGATGTTGTGTAAGTTTATGCACCAGGAACATTTTATAGATGTTTTGAGAAAAGTTTTACATAAAATCAGATTAAGGTTCAAGTCGTACATCATTTGCTTTAGCTAACAGACACCTGGCTCTAAGGGCACAGAAGGCTGTTTGCTCTGATGGCAGCAGAGGGAGGATCTGGGCCCTTCGCCACCCAGCTTAGCCTTACTCCCTTAAGCTACTCCAGTGCACCCCAGGACTGCGATGGGAAGGCTGCTGCTTTAACACACTCGGGTGACTGCCAGGAAACTTAAGTCATCAAGATCAACCAAACTGACCAGGTATATGTAACTGCGCATATGTTAATTTTCTACCGCAAGGAGATGATTTTTTAAATTCTAAGGAGTCAACTCTTAGGGCTACTGTTGCATATTAACCTAATCTAAAATGTTAGGCTTAGTGTTCAGGTTCTTAGTACTGCCTGGATGATGATCATATTTTCACTCCTTATTATGTGTTGGGTTCTGTGCTGAGCACTTCATGAACGTTGTTTTATTTAGACTTCCTAAAGACCTTGTGACACATGTATAATTAGGCTCATTTGACAGATAAAGAGATGAGGACTTAAGAGAGGTGAAGGCATTTGTCCATCAAGACTGGGGCATTGCACAACTCCAGGGGGCGCCATTCACATTGATGTCTATGTAGATAGTGTCCTCTGGTATTGTGCAGTTCACAAGGTGGCCCTGCTGGAGCTAACTCAGGGATTTCAGACTCCAAAGCCTAAGCTCTTCATTTTATATAACTTGATTAAAACGTTTCACTTCTCTAAGCTACTTTATTTCTTCTGTTTCTGTCTATATATTTGAATGTCAGTCCATCCATCCATCTGTGCATCCTTCCTTCCCTACCTCTATCCATCCACTCAACCAGTTATCCATTTAATGGAATAAGTGAAGGTATTAATTACAGGCATACCTTGTTTTATTGCTCATCACTTTATTGTGCTTCCATGGTGAATTGAAGGCAAGATCTTCCCCCAGCAAAAAGATTACAACTTGCTATATTGTGGTACTTGCTATATTGCACTGGTCTGGAACTGAACCCACAATGTCTCTGAGTTATGCATTTATCTATAGAAACTAACTATACAGTTTCTTGGCATACATCTGGAAACATTAATTCTCTAATGCCTACTTTCATTTTGAAGTTCACTTGAAGGTAAAACTTTGATTATTGGATATTTAAAGAAATGATAAAAGGAAATAATGTTCTAGTCACCCATGTACCCACAATCCAAATTTTATATTATGTCATCGCTGCTTGAAATCTCCGTCGTCCCTATTTTTTAAAGACAACAGACCAGTGTGAGTCAAAGCCCCATGCCCTCTCTTTCACACCTTTCTCTACCTTAAAGATTGCATGTCATGTCCATGACACATTCCCACACATGGTTTTATACATTTACTACATCTGTATGTATCCATAAATAATATTTGGTATTGTTTTGAATTGTACAGTTTGTATTTACTATCAATGTGATTTGCAACTTGCTTTTGTCCTTTAACACTATATTTTTTGAGATTTATTCATTGTGATGCATATACATATATGGGCAGTTAAGTTGTGTTTACTTTTCTTGCTATTAAAAATCCTACTGGAGGGTGGGACCTGGTGGAGGGGGAATAAAGGGAGGCATCTGTAATACTTTCAACAATAAAGATAAATTTTTAAAAATCATACTGTAGAGAACATCTGGGGACATGTCTCCTTATTCCCATGACCGTAAGCTTCCGTAGTGTAGATACCCAGGAGTGGAATTACACATCTTCAGATTTCCTTTTCAAAATACTCTCCAAATAGCTATGACTGTTTAGCCCACCAGCACTACAGGAGAGTTTCTATTTTCCACATCCTCACCTACACTTGGTATTATCTAGTGGATAGCAAATGGTATCTCATTTTGATTTCTATTTCCTTGAGCATCATTGCATAGTTATTTAGGTCATTCATATTTCCTCTTCTATGAAATGCTTATTCATAATTAATATCTTTGCCTATTTTTCTAGTAGTAATCTCTGCCTTATTGATTCATAGAAAGTTTTTTGTTTCTATTTTGTTTTTGTTTTTTCTGCAAACAGATCCTTTGTCAGTTAATTGCATTGTGAATCTTTTCTTCCGCACTTGCTTTTCTTTTAACTTGGCTCTATTTTTATACATCTTTGTCACCTTAATTTTATCTTTGAAGATTTTTAAAGTAGTAAGTTATTTCATTATAATACCCTTTCACAAGATAATGGGAGTATACATAGGTAAATTGCTCCCACCTTTATACAAGAGAGATTTGACATTTATTGAGCTCTATGAGCAAGAAGGCACTATATAAAATGTAAGCACTTTACATGTATTGATCAATCCTTTTAACAACACAAGGAGATAGACACTAATGTTATCTCCCCTGAAAGATGAGCAAACTCAGGTCCAGAGAGATTAAGTTATTGCCCCAAAGTATGCAGTGATTAAGAGATGGGCCTAGGATCAGAATCCAGGGAGTTATTTCCAGGGCTTGTATAACCACTAAAAAGAAACGCTTCTGGATGTCACAGTTTTTGCTTTCCAGAGCTCACTTGGCCAGAGACATGCAAACAGGCCCCATTGTGTACTGAGACAGACTAGAATAGCACATATTATTTAAGGGGGTGGCAAGGGCTTCTTGGAAGAAATGGCCTTTGAGTTGAGTGAATGAAGGTGAAATATTTGTGCTAGAAGGTGGACAAAGGAATGGTGTATATGTGTGTGTTCTCTCTCTCTCTCTCTCTCTCTCTCTCTCTCTCTCTCTCTCTCTCTCTCTCTCTCTCTCTCTCTTTTTGTGGGACATAGAAAAGACATTCCAGGCAGATGGAACACCATATGTAGATGCCTGGACAGAGCACAGAATGTTTTGAGAATTTTGAGTGACTCAGTATATTTAGAAGGTGGAATTTATGGGTGGAGCGATTAAAAATTAGGCCAAAAATTAGTCAATTTGTTGACTAAATCAATGAACAAAAGCTTTTAATGTTACAAATGCAATCATGAGGCAAACTCTGTCCCTTTAGTTTGTTCCTTATACTTAGCAGTGCTCCCCAAACCTTTTTAGTTTCAAATTTTGTCCTTGAACATATGAGGAAACAAAGGAGTCTTCCCTATATCAATAAACACAGTTTAGCATGCCCAATTCAGCTTTTTGCAACCGAAGCTCTTTCAAATCTTCCAGGTAAGCATTCAGAATGTTATAAGTCATTGCCTATTACGGGTCATTATCTATTGCTAGGTCATTACCGATATGTCATTACTGGGGCTGTTGATACAGTTTGAGATTTATTTGCAGGATTCTACTTCTCTGATGTTATAATCTGTAACTTCATACTTGCCTCTCTTCTTTAACCAGGGATACTTCCACGAGTCCCATACATCTGCAGGGACACTTTCCTCTTCCCTGTCTTGCCACCCACTACTTATATAGCTGACAGGCTGCTATGTGATACCATTGTGCTAGCCTGAGCACGCTGGCATTCAGCCTAGCCCCAGTGATATAAAATGAGGGGGTACAGATGCCTTTTCTAACTTGAGACTAGCAAAAGGCAAACTCCTCTTTTGTTTGAAACCATTAGAAGTGTAGTCTTGAGTTCTTGTTCTTTTAGAGAAACTGTGGGGTGAGTCCTTTTCTTCCCCAGCCTCTCTCCACCCTGGCTGCTATAGTTCTGCATGGAATAATTGAGCAAATGAAATAGCAAACCTATATAAAAAAACGGTAGCATTATCAGAGTGAATGAATGAACGCTTACCTAGCAGAACTGTAAGACATGGAGAACTAGGAAGACAAGTTAATGATCTAGAAATTGTATAGCTTTGCTGTCTTAGAATCATGGCAAATGGAACATATGGCATTGGGTCATTTTTTGCATTGATATGAAAAGAAAATGAGTTTATTTTACAAATAAATGAGTTTGTGTTTCTGTTTGCTATTCATGACTATATTGTTTACTTCTCTCGAAATAGAAATATGTCACCTAAATATTAAATATAGAGAAAGATTTCTTCAGCTATTAATGAAGAATTTTTCTGCACATGCCATGCCTTCATCCACTTCAATAAACATTTTATGTTTTTCTCTTCATTTGCTATTACTTTGCCTGATGAGGCTGTCTGTGAACAGAGGCATCTTAAGGAAAAAGGAGGGAATTGTTGAAAAGACAGACATGTTAAAATTGTTATTTGCCTGGATATTAGAATTTTAGACTAAGGCCTGGAGTCAAATTCACTTCATTTTCTCATGGATTTTAAGATACAATAGTGTTTCTACTCCCTATTTTGAAATTCAGAATAGGCCCAAAATTCCACTAAAGTTTTGATGAAAAAAAAATTATCATATTTATTGTTGTCATTGTGGTGGACACTTATTATCTTTATCTTTGCAGTATCCTTACTGCAGGTGCCTTCTTTTCCCTGTAGAAATCAACTATTTCCTATTCTCAGTTCATGTAACCCAAATATGGCGAATCAAAGTCCACAGTAATGGGTAAACAATGGGCTTGTGTCGGAAGTCTGAATAACCCAAGTCAATTACAACTTTGAGACATAGATTGAAGTATGAAACAGACAGAGGCCACACTGGGCTTCTGCCTGGTGACAGTCTGCCTGACTGAAACCAGGTCAGAGAAATTGACCCAAAAGATTGGGAAAGATTCCTGACTATATTATTTGATCATTCTTGCTGGAAGTGAGATTTGCCCCTGCCACTAAATTTCTTATTCCTCCCCCCAAAGTATTTTGAGTTGGTTTCATCCACTCAAAGTTGAAAAAGTTCTGGCCAATGCACTCAGCATCATTTTCCTCAGGGAACATGTGTTTAATACCTGGATCATTCCATATTAACCACTCACAACTAATATGAACACATAGTATTAATAAAATGGTACAATTGAAAAGGCCACCTGGTCCAGTTTCCCATCTAGCCATAACTCCCTTCCTTAATATCCTTCATGACAGTTAACCTAGAACACACATAGTTTCTTCAAGGATTTTGAGATTCAACAGTGTTTTCATTTCCTATTCAAAGTTTTAGAATATATTTGCAATACCAATCATATCTCTACTCTGTCTTCTTAGCTCCCAGCTACATAACCTCAGTTCCTTTTTCCCATCTTTCACAAAATGATATATCTGGACAACCTTGATTGCTTTCACCTCAATTTACTTCTGTTTGTTAAATATCCCCTTTACTTGGGGACCTGCAATGAGCTAGCTCTTCCTGTCTTTTCCTCTAGACCAGGAGTGGGGAACGTCCCGCCCACAGATCTAGAAATCATTTGGCCTGGCCCTACCAAGACATGAGGGGTGAGTTTATTAAATGTTTGACCAAGTAGAGCAGGCTAATTTTTAAGTTGATAATTTTGTATGGCCCATGAATGATGTTATAAATACCCAAATGGCTCTTGGCAGAAAAAAAGTCCCCCACTCCTGCTCTAGATTCTTACATGAATGCAGCCTTATTTTGGGGTTTCTATTTCCCAGCCACAATTTCTGATTTATAACAAGCTTGCTGTTACTCCCCTCCCCGCCCCCCGCCATTCTTTTTTTTGTCCAAAGGGTTCTTAAGCTAGGTCTGTGTTTGAGTTTGTAGTTTTAATTATTTGAATCTACATTAGGACTTTGCAAGCAACCATAAGCTTTTGTTCCTCTAAATATCTAACCATGTGCGAGGGGCAGGGGAGAGAGGTATTGTTTCACCCAGGTGTTTCTGGCTCACTGGGACCTTTGATGTATAGAATGATGTAAGAGTCAATCACTACCACTTAGGTCACAGAAATAGCCCATTGATTAGATAAGAGTATTAATTTTATCAATTAGGAACTGCATTTAACATCACACAACAATCGTAATGTTTCTCATTAAGACAATTTCACACAATCTTACCTGGCACAGTGATTTTGGACTGAGAAGGTTAAAGGAAAAAAGGACTCAATAGCGTTTATCAAGGCCAAGGCCCCCATTTTATAAATGAGACTGAATTAAAGGTGATTAGGCTGAAGGTACATGGAGGTCATGCAAAAACTAGGACTAGAACTTGGGTCTTTTTTATTCCCCCTTACTATCTTTAGTCTCAGATTTGGGAATAATATTGATCTATTATATTTGAAATTTGCATATTACTTCCTTTTGGGTATTTTCATAGCAAGGACTCTTTTGGTGGGGGGCTTCTCCAACTGCACGTCACATTCTATCTCCTCTCCCAATATCCATCATCTCTTTCCCACTCCCAAACCATTCAGAGGTACTCAGGTCAATATTGCTGTGGATAGTCTAAACCTGAAAAATCAGATGAGATGGATGTTCCAAAATCCAAACCACCTAGCATTTGAATCAAGATGACACTGTCCTGTCAAGACTCAAACACTCTTAGAACTTTGTTTTGGTGGTAGCTACACATTATATTTTACATTTGTTTAAATCCCTTGGGTTTTTTGAAGGCTATTTGCATTCTTGTCTGATCTGGAAGCATATTGTTCCTCTAATGTTCTAATCTTACTACGGAGACATGTCAATTGGACTGTATTATGGAGAATCATGGCATCAAAGAAGAAACAGCCAGTGGGAGAATCTCAATTGTATAAACATAGACCTTTTGAGGAGAAAAGATCATATAGAAAGAAAATTATGATAAAATAAACTGAGTATAAGGAATATTTAGATACCTGGTCTGCAAAGAAACATAAACCAAGACTAAGGGTTGCCTCTGGGAGGAGGGATGGATGTCTGGATATTAGGACAGGAGGGAGAGAGATGTGTAAATTCTGAACTGTTTTTGAGGCCTTCCTGTTCAAAAATAAGTAAATGGAAATAAAATAAGTATAAAGCGCTACAAATAGTGTCTTTACCGCAAATTTTTTTAAAAAATATTTTTTTATTGATTTCAGAGAGGAAATGAGAGGGAGAGAGAGACAGAAACATCAATGATGAGAGAACAATCATTGGTCGTCTGCCTCCTGCACGCCCCTGCACTGGGAACTGAACCCCAAACCCGGGCATGTGCCCTGACTGGGAATCGATTGACCTCATGGTTCATAGGTCAACACTTAACCACTGAGCCATGCCAGCTGGGCAAGAAGCAAATGTTTTGTTTTGAGAACTTTGTGTTTTTCTTTGCTTCAAGCAAATTTGTGGGAAATAGTTATGAAGACATCTCCTTTAGCCTTATTCTATTGATGTAGCCTAGCCTAACATGAGGGGTTGGAGGTGGGGAGGCAATGGGGGAATAAGGACACATATGTACTACCTTAATCAATAAAGAAATTTTAAAATTTTTTATAAAAAGAAAGTAATATGGAGTTTTCTTTGGCTATAATATTGTTGTTGCTACTCTTAAGGATTTTTTTTTCACCCAACAGTATTTTCTGTGTTGGTACTAATTGAGTTTTATCATCCTAAAGAATTTGACAAGTAAATAATATTCCATTTTCCATCTTCCTAGTCTTTTTGCACAGTATTTGATATTTTAAAAATAGGCTCCCAACCCCCCTCATTTTCATCACATTTCTCTATGGTCATCATATGTAATGGATCAATTTTGCTCACTCTAAAGGTAGATTATTTGGCTGTATCACTGTGTGATGGATTAAATCAGGCTTTGTAACTATAGGTTTTACATTGGCATATATGAAGATAGCAGTTCTCAGTAAGTGCAGCTTAATAGAGATTTTTCCATTTTGAAAGACATAATTTTTGATGTGTCTGCCATGGTTTTGCCTCCTCTGGAAATAACACCAGGATTGCCCTTATTTTCTTCTCACCTGCAGAAAGAAAAGACGTTGGCTTCAAGGTAAAGATTTTGGCAGATCCATTGCCATCTCATTGGTTACAAAGCCTTTCTGGAAAGCGTGCAATTATTCAGTTTACATAGCACAATTAAGCAAACAATTCATTTAGTCTCTCTATTGATATTCCATTGCAGAAGGACGGGGGTGGCTCAGGAGATTGGAAATGAGAGCTGTAGCCTTTCCCCTCCACGTCTGTGGTTTGGATCTGTTCAGTGGGGTAGTGACCACATGGTGTCTCCATCTGATGGCTGTGCGGTGACCCATGTGAAACAGATTGGGGTTTCAGGCCCATGGTGAAGTGGTCACATCTCAACAGCCAGGATCCCAGCTGGCAGAAATATGTGAGAATTATACCAACATGGTTCTATTCAGTTTGTGCTTGAGTGAAATTCATATTGTGGAAATCCTACCTGCAGTAAAGTGAGCTTTAGAATATCTTTTAAAGCTCTGAGTGAAGGTCTCAGCCTTTGGGGAGCACACTTGGTTTGTTTACTTTGGCTCGGAGTCTTTAAGAATCTTTACGGACACATCTCCCAGTTCTCACCCACGTTTGTGAATGCCAGAGTAATATATCTACTCATAGTTAGTACAAACTGCCTAAAGGAACACAGTACTTGGATACGTCATTTTGTTTACATTTTGTAGTAAATCGTGGCACATTTTGGTAGTTTTAGGTTGCAGGAGGCCTCTTGTGAATAAAACAAATGTGCTTATACAGTGCCATTCAGACCAAAGACATTTCCCAACCTAGGCGTGAGGGGGGGTGTTGATTGACCCTCTGGACTTCCTTAGTATGTTTTTTAATGTTTTTATTGATGAGAGAGAGAGAGAGAGAGAGAGAGAGAGAGAGAGAGAGAGAGAGAGAGAGAGATTGAGATCGACCGGTTGTCTCCTTACATACCCACCTCTGGGATCTAACACCAAATCCAGGTATGTGCCCTGACTGGGAATTCAACCGGTGAACTTTAGTGCATGAGAGGGGGCGCTCAATCAACTGAGCCAGCCCTGCAATATTTTCGTTTTTCAAATCCTTACATTTAACAACTTTCTGCACATGTACACACACACACACACACACACACACACACACACACACACACACACTTACACACACACACACACACATTCACACACATGGATTTACTAGTACTATTTTTTCACCTTTTCTCGTAGGAAGAATCCAGATGTGAACCTCAGCTAGATAAGCTTTTCAAAACCGAATGCGATACTTATCGTAGGAATACATACATGCAAATGCTGGGATGCCATAGTTGCCGCTGACATCTGCATAACCGTGTGATGCCAGTATACCCTGCTTTTCTAAAGTTTGCCTTCTGCCGTTCACTCTTACGAAGTGCCTACATTAGTCCCTGTTTTCCCTAACTCAAGGAAGACTTTTTTGCTTTTATGAAAAAAGTCAAAAAGGGAAAATAGTGTTCAGCGCTCGTTGTGCAGCAATTCGTTGTAGAGGCATCGCACGACCCTGAGCAGCCAGTAGCAAGATGTGCTTTTTAATGCCGCTTCGACTTTAGAATGGTTCTAGGTGTGTGATAAGTCACCTTATGGACTACCTGTCTGGTCAGATCAGCGCACCTAACGGCTCTGGCCAGGCGTTGGAGGAAGGGGAGCTGATGGTCGGATTGAAGTGGGCGGTTAGCCTTTAATGAAAAACAGGTGCTCACCTCGTTGTAGCTCGTGGTATTTATTTATCTGTGTTAAAGACAACAGTGGACTCTTACATTCTCTGGAGTTCCTGTGAGCTACTATGATGCAAGTATTTTAAAAGCTTCTTTGCTTTCTTGACAGGAAAAGAAATGAACGCATGGGAGAAATAGTAGGCTTGGACCCTTCATCCTCTCCCTTTCCATTTTCTGCTCAGCCTGCTGGGGTAAGAGACCCACTAATCCCTTGACTGTGGACTGAGTCCCTACACAGAGGTCCGAGGTGGCTTGGGTCACAGTGGGGTTGGATTTGTGACAGCCCCCTTCATGTACTGCACAGTAACATGCCAAGGGTTTGGCTTGTTTCATTACCTGACTAAGGCTTCTTATTTAACTGCAAGGTATCACTTGAACACAAAACCAAACTGGAAGAGAGTTAAATTGGATCTTTCTGTTGTCAAGAAAATTATTGACTCTCATAAACTCATCAGTGAGTTACAGAAACACAGTGGGATTTTTTTCAGCTCCTTTGACAAAAGCAGTGCAGGTTCTTTTTGCACATTATTTGAGAAGAATCTTGTGGGAGGTTATAGAGCTGATTCGCTGGCTTGCAGGAAGACTGATTTGACTTTTATTTCCTAAGGCTGACAATAAATGCTTTTATTTAGTTTAGAGGAGAAAGGCTTTGCCTTTTTACCATGACTCATAATTTCTAAGCAGAGCTTTACAATGAGGTTCAGGGGAAAGCGTTACCATCTCTTCTCTTTTAAAGCCATTTTCTTGCCTTTTAAAAATATATATAAATGATAAGCCTTTTTTTTTTGTTCTCTAAAAGGGCTGTGTCTTCTTGTCACTCTCTTCTCTGCTCCTATGCATTGTTCCTCCATCCTAGCTTCTCTTTTAACATCTTTTCCAGTCTTTGTCGGAAGTAACATCTCTTTTATCTTCCATTCCTCTCCCATTTTTCTGTCAAGACTAAGTTTTCTTCTTGTGTGTTCCTGCTGTCGTATTTTGTCTCTGTCCATCCAGAGTAGGTGCTGCTCTTTTGTGAGCTCCTGTTGTTCTGATTTCCTCCTTATCGTATCCAAATGTCTAAGCCTTACTGATCGCTCCTGGTCCTTAAAAGTGTGGGTGTCCTCCAATAACAACCAGTTCTGGAACTGTGCAACATCAGAAAGCCCAGGTTAGTTTATTGTTTCCTTGTAGCTTATTTACTTATTTTGCAAGCAATGTTTTCTTCTCTTTCATAATTTCTTTCCAAGTCTAATTTTAAACTGCTAACATATTACCTGTACTTATTCAATTCCATCCAGGTCCATGCAACTCCTATCCTGCTGATGAAGTAGCCATCTTTGTTTAATCTCCTCAAGGATATCTTTGCGTGAATGGTATGCTCTGAAATGTGGATCACGGAGACGGTTGCATTGGTTTTCCAAAAGTCGAAAATAAGGAGTAATCACGTTAAAACCATAAGAAGGTTGAAAAAGCCTTCCTCTTTGTACTGCAGTGTAAAGTATTGCTCCCTGGGATCCCTGGCAGCTTGACTCCAGAGGCAGATCCAGCAGTGAGCTGCTCCGATGCCTGGAAAGATACTTCTCCTGTCTTTCCCTCCCTCTCCCACATCTCTGCACGGCTGGCTGCCTTCAGCCAGGCTGCCGGGGGCCATCCTGGTGGCGGTAACACTGGCAGCCTTGGAGCAGGTGCTGAGGTACAGCTCCATAGCAGGCCCCTGTTTGTTTTGTTTCCAGTGCCTGGCTCTGAAAGGTGCAGGTAAAACGCTTGCAAATAACCTCTGTACTTTTTATCAACACAGCGATGTTTCTGGGAAGCGGTATAGGAACAATGCTGAATTCCACTCAGTTGCAAGAGGAAGGAGAAGGTTTGTGGGGAGGCCACTGCTACCAGAGGCCATGGTCACGTTAGCAGCCCCCCCTTTAACCTTCTTTGATATAATGTTTCCTAGACTTTTATATCTCTAAGGACTATCTTTCTTGCAACATACTGTGGGGAATCTAGGTCAAGATGAACTATACAGACAAGAACGAGAGGATGACATTGGATAACAGGGTGAAGGAAACACTGTTTTAATTAATACTTGCTGATCGCAGGGACTCCATCACTAAACAGCGTGGCACTCCAATTAATGAAAAGGGAGCCTGTTACGGCCTTGATTTTGTCTAAGACCTTTCTGTGTCCATGTTTCCAAATACCTCATATTTCAGCTTAGGAAATAATTCACGTTCAATATGATCAGGGAGATTTTTCAATTTGTTAACAATGGTCGGTTGTGGAGCTAGCTGTTTTCCAAAGGGAACCTCCTTACCATTCATGACCCGGGCAGATATCTCCATTGCGGGCTCCTCCTCCCCTGGGCCCTGGCCGGGGCGCATGCAAGGGGCAACCAATCAATGTGTTTCTGTCACGTTCGTTGTTTCTCTCTGTCTTCCATTTTCTCTTTCACTCTCTCTAAAAATCAGTAGGAAAATATCCTTGGGTGAGGATTAGAAAACAACCACAACCAAAAAAAAAAAAAACAAAAAAAAAAACGTGGTTAAATTAGATTCCTTTGAAAACATTCCAAAAAATATAACTGATCAGAAAGTTTTATAGATCTGCATATTTCCATGAAGTTAAAATACCCATCCAAAGTATATTAGTGTACTGCAGAAACGTAACACATGCAAAGTAATGTAAGCACATGGTACTTCAATTTTTTCGGGGGGCCCCCGGGTACCGTTATCTGCTCTTTGCTGGGAAATCACTCATCATGTAGCTATTGGGGGAAAGGGAGCACTTGGGCTCTTTTTCTGGGAGCAATCCAATGCAGTATGGATATTAATTAAATTTATTAAACAAATAACACAGCGACTCAGGGAAGCAGGGGTCCATCTGCCAGCTCTGCAGACAGATCTCTGCAGAGATGCGAGCTGAATGGTAGTTAAAGTGAAGTTGCCGAGCTCAGCAGATGGGCTCTTGTCTCCAGTGGGGGAGATTTGGTGGCGGTCCAACAACTCTTTTCCCCTCCTGGTTTTTGTTCCTTGCAACTGTGATTGAAGAAGCCCTTCTCTGCCTTTTCCCAGCCTTGTGCCTCTCCCCCCATCCCCCTTTGTTTATTTGAGCAATGTTTAAATCTGAGTGATTTGTTAGAGAGACAAGTCCCGGCTGATCTCATTTTGTGTATGTGCTGTAAAGCTCAAGCAGAAAATAATTAGGAAAATGTAATCCCATTGACTTTGCACCCCACTTGTGTACATTGCAGCAGCTCAGCCTTGTGCCCTGGAATAAAGTCTCTGAACAGATTCAGATATAGTCAGTATCTTTATTCTCTGCATTTGGAAGTTCATATTATTCTGAGGTTTCAGATGCTTATTATTCTTAAAATTGTATCTTAGATTGCTTTTAGACCTATATGCCTTTGAAATAATGCAGTTTAAGGATTCTTATTTGGTTTGTTTTTCCCTTCCCCCTAATGTCTTCATATTCTGTTGTCAAGTGTCTGGGTGCCTTAAATCCTAGTGTCTCCTTCACTTGCCATCTGGGATGAAATGTCATTGACAAAGTTAGATCGGCACATTTGTGATCGACTGTGTCTTTTAAAAAACCTCTTTCCCACTTCCCGACACACCACTCCAATAAAAAAGATGGTGAATTTGAAATCTTTCTGTAAAAGAGGACCACTTGGGTTTCAGTTGATTATCACTTCCCAGCATTTGGACCAAGTTTTGACAAAAGCCCACTTGGACAGAATTTAATGCTAGGATGTAAGATTTGGTGGGAAAATATGCCTCCACACAAAACCCCTTTTCCCTACCTGAACCTTTGTAAAAATTATTTTGTAGAATGTTCTCTCATCTTTGGCTATATCCCCTTGTCTGGTATCAATGCCTTCCACAGGAGAGGAGTGGGTGGTGGTGGTGTGCCGGAGAGAGGGAGCCACACAAGCCCTGCTAGGCAGAGTGTGTGCTCTTTTGATAGCAAAGTTTTGGACTAAATAGATGTCACCATGGGCTGAGTCCTGAAGTGCCCTTGCCTTGGAGAGATAGGTTTGGTTTCAGCCAACCTGATAGTGGGATACTAGTATATTAGCTGAGATAAAGTCACCTCTGTGGAATAGAAACTCCTCTAATCTGAATGATCCCCTCCTAACCCCCCAGTTCTCTGCCAACAGAGATCTTCGCTGGTTATAGAATTCAAGGAGAAGAGTAGATGAATCTGGGAGTATGATTATGCCCATGAGTACTGAGTTTTATGGGAATATGGAGGTCAAATCTCTAATTCAGCTTTGTTAGAAGGACAAACAAATGGGCCCATTTTCCCGGAGCACAACAAAGTCTTAGCCAGTTGAGCTTCTATCCAACCAGGACATTCAGTTTCTTTCTGCTGCAACTGTAGATGTTTGGCCAAGTCCATCCTTGGTGTTGGTCCGCGTTTATGTTTTTTTGAACCCAACTTGAAACCTGAATCGCTTTGGTTTGATCAGAGCTGCAGAATTTTGGCTGCTGTTGTCAGATTGCTCCTCACTGAGATTCAACCTCTCTCAGGCCCCGCCAGTATTAATAATATGAAGTTCTGTGTTACTATGGCGAATTGTTGGAATTAGGTCAGGAGTGGGGAATGTCTGGCCTGCGTGCTGTATAAGGCCTGAGAAATCATTTGGTCTGGCCCTGCCAAGGCATTAGGGGGGGAGTTAATTAAATGTTTGATCAAATATAGCAGGCTAATTTTTAAGTTGACAATTTTGTATGGCCTGCGAATGATCTGATAAATATCCAAATGGCCCTTGGCAGAAAAAAGGTTCCCCACCCCTGAATTAGGTGGAGATTTTTGTTTTTCATTAGAACCCTGCCAACAATTATTGTGAACTCCGAGAGTTATTGTTACAACCCAGTCCTTTATGGAATTTAAAAAAGGCTCAGCTCAAAAGATAGTCACGAAGTAGCTGGTGAAAAATGTTTGTTTACCAGTGAATCATAGGTGAACTGCCAATTTATTTTTCTTATTTGTTGGAAGTCAAAATTGGCTGGGGTGGAGGGAGGAGGGGAAGATTCAACATTTTGAATTCATAGGTCATTTAGCAGTGTCTGCACTGTCTCTCCTTCCACCCCAGTGTACCTGGACTAATTTTGTTCTCTGATTTAAATCACAATCTAGTTGCTCTGGCATCTCAATTTAAGGGAAGATTGGACGTTGTTTTTCAAAGGGAATTGCAAGTGTTGTACACTTGTCTGAAAACAAATTGTGGCTTCTTTCCCAAGGATAAGCTTAGAAATTATGTATAAATCTTAGGATTTCATTATTAGCGAAATGTTTTCAACTCACTTGTCCACAGGTTAGTGTACACGAACCACACTGAGAAAAAGCCAGGAAACAGCCTGATAGACAGTGTGAATATTTCTGATCTGCTTCCTGCGCCTGCCATTCTACAGGACACATTTTGTTTACTCTGTGGCTTCTAATTGCTTTATTGCAAATTTTGTAGGCAGCCTGGCAATTTGGGACGAAATGCATAAAAAAGCTTTTGACTGGGGACAAAGATTACACTCATCTGTAGGGGAACAGAGAGTAGCTTTATAAATAACAATGCATTTTTAAAGTACTTGAGAAGAACAGGTATTTTTCATATGTGTTCATTTATTTGGCTTTGTTGTACTTTTCTTCCAAGAACGCCAGTGCATTCTTGAAAAATATTCAGTCCAGGAGCTCCTGGACTGAAAAACTTGTAAAAGGAACAAGGATTGTGAGTACCATCACCAGCCTTGTTCAGTCACCATCTTCAGAATTAACTGCTGTGGCTGGTCAAAGCATGTCCCTCACGGCCTAGAAAAGGGACTGAAGAACGATGTCTCGAAATGAAACCCAGGCCCCGGAGCCAAGCTCCTAAGGTGAAAAGGAAGGTTCATGGCCATTGTTATCCTTAATGATCTCACAGCCCATTTCCCAGTCTCAGTCTTATTTCTGAGACCATGTCTAAAGCTTTTTATAATCCTGGACCCGAAGAATATTGATTGATTGTTGGTTCAATTTGTACTTGGCTTCTAGTAGTTGAGCAGAACAACCCTCTAGGTTGTGGCCTCTGGCCAACCTAGTCTTCCTCGTTCTGGAATCCTTTATCTCTGCGATGCTTTAGGTCACTGCCTTAGATTCTTATAATCTAGTCTTCTGAAATTGAGCTGATAGGAGAGGAGGGCCTAACATGATTCTTTTGTTCATATTCTACAGTAGATTTTAATTCAAATTCAGGGCCATACAGTCAGAAGTGAATTTGAAAGATATCCAGCCCATCTCCCTCCCAGTGATAATCCATGTTGGAGGGGGGACTTTAAGGTGAGTGTGTGGATTTATGCTGCTTGTTAACTTGTAACAACAGACAATTTATCCCCACATTGTTGTTTTCAATTTTGTGAATTTTAAATGTTTTGGATGTTAGAAACTTATTTCTTATATAGCGATTTTCAACCTTTTTCTTCTCATGGTACACATAAACTAATTATTAAAATTCTGTGGCACCCAATTGTGTGTACTGTACCCAAACTCCCAGGCAAAACATCACAAAGATTAGTTGTTGGGGGTAATTACTTAACATCTCCTCGCATCAATTTCCTCATCTCTAAAATGAGAATTGATATGCTGTAAAGATTAAATGGCATGATGTATGTAAAGGGCTTGGCATGGGAGCTGGCACATAATAAGTGGGTACAATACATGTAATTTATTTGTCATAGATCTACAATCATTATAAAGTTTCTAGTTTTAGGTAAATACATTTCATAATAAAACACAATTTTAAAACTCAATGAAGGATTGTTTGAGTCATGTGGCCAGATTTGAGACACCCAAGGAGTTAGATTAATCAAAATTCTTCTTGGAGGATAAACGAAGGGTTTTGGGAAATGGCACTAATTTTGTTAGACTCATTCAGTGTAATGTTTCAGTAGATCAGTACTCTGATTCAAAATGCCCAAGATTATCTGATATTCCTAAAAGTCCTGGGCATAAATTTGACCTGTAAGTAAATTTGATTCTTATATAGATCTCTTAACTCCTTGCTATTCCTTGGTCCTATTCTGGCTCCAACGCTGACCAAATGTTATCTCCTTGCAGCTTTTGATCTCACAAAGGACAGGTGAAATAAGGTGAAGTGCTTATGCAAATTTATCACCCCTTCCAAGAAAGGGCTTTCTTCTACTTTGAGAGTTTTGTTGGTAAATTTAGCAACTAATTTTAGAGAGCAATTGACTTGAGAAAATTTAATTTTTTGTCACGTACTAAAATGTGGCCTTTGTTTACTTAAACATTATGTAACCTAAGGATAAAATACACTGCGAGGGCCCTTTAAATTTTTTTTGTTAGATTTTTAAAATTCAACTCTAAAGACAATTCAAGTGAGAAACTTTAGTGCATTGATTTTGTTCTTTGAGTCATTGCACTGTAATTAGCTGAGTTGCATTTTAAATGTAGCACGAGAACATCTTTCTTGTCTGTTTATGTCAGGAAAAAAATGGCTAATGAGCACTTATAAAAAAGATGAACATTTTTTCATTAGATTAAGTAAAATCAAAACAGATTTATAATGTGTTATTATATTTCAGCTTGGACTAAATTGAGCAAAATAGCTAATATCTTCACAGCTTCCTGAGAATTTATTTGCATGGCAAAATCTTCCTCCCCACATACTTAGACTTCAGGAAAGTGTCCATTTGTGGTGACTTTCTTCGTGAAGTCAAAGCTCATTCCCAAAGGATTGGGAAACCTCTTGATATTGTTTGTAAAATCTGACCAGGAAGCAGGTATCAACATGGATTTTCTTTGGATTATGCCAGTGAGCTTTGCTATTTAATGTGGTTCTTTAAAATTATTTTTAAAAGTTACTTTCCTTAACTTTCTCATAGTGGTCAGTCAAAATACCACCTGGTACTCAATATCACTCACACAGAGATTTCTTCTATTTGAGACTTTTGTGTGTGTTTAAGTGGATGAACATTAGCCTTGTGTTACCAAAAGGTACAGATGATAAAATTTTCCTTAGGGAAAATTTAATGCAAAAATGTACAAGTTTAAGAACTTTCTCCTTTTAAATGTCTTTTAGATGGCAGGTTATTTTCGGGTCATCAAGGATTCTAAGTCAGTACTTGTGCTTCCACTATGTGGGAGTTAAGTATGTCTTCATCATTATCTGTTTGGGGCCATATAAATATGTACATATTCACAAAGCAACCAATATAACAGGGCCTTATGTGGATAAAGAAGAATCTTGACTCCTTCAAGTTTTCTGAGTTTGTATTAGGGTGAATGTTCAAGAGATAAATTCCCTGAATAATGAGGGAGGGAGGGAAGAAAGGAGAGAGAGAGAGATCCAGACATTAGAGATTTAACTTATTATAATCCTCCTAGAGTCCTGGTGCACAAAATTCATGCATGGGGGGGGGATTCCCTCCGCCCAGCCTGTACCCTCTCCAATTCGGGATCCCTTGTTGGATGTCCGACTGCTGGTTTTGGCCCAATCCCTGGGAGTCAGACATCTCTCTCACAATCCGGGACTACTGGCTTCTAACTGCTCACATGCATGCCTACCTGACCACCCCTAACTGCCCCCCTCTGCCAGCCTCATCATCCCTAACTGCTTCTGCTTGCCAGCCTGGTCACCCCACACAGTCTGCTGGTCATATTTGGTTGTCCCTCGCTCACCCCCCTGACGGCTTTGTTATCCCACCCAGCCTGCTGTTAGGTTATTACTGTGAGGATATCATTACCCTTTTTTTAGTATAGATAACTTCTGTCCATGTAGCACAGTTTTGGGAAAACATTTAATTGAAATAGAATCCTATATAATAAAAGAGAAACATGCAAATTTGACCACACCTTTGCTACTGATTGGCTATGCTACCAGTTAATCAGGAGCGGAGGCAGGGCCAAGTGGTGCAAGCACCAGGGCTCGGGGGTGGAGATGAAACAGTGATGGTGGCATCGAGCGCCCAGCCCCTGGGTGCTGTGCGCGGAAGTGGCGGTGAGCGCCCAGCCCCCAGGGCGGGTGGTCGCGGGCAGCTGAGGCTGAGCTGAGCAGGGCGATGGCTGGGTGCTCAAGGCCTAAAGCCTCACCAGAGGCGTTAGGCCTTGAGCAGGCTGGGGGTGAGCCATCAGTTGGACATCCCCTGAGGGCTCCCAGTATGTGAGAGGGGGCAGCTTGGGTTGAGTGACCACGCACCTCCAGTGCATGAATTTCGTGCACTGGGCCCCTAGTACATTCATAAAAGAATAAGCTTGATTAATTTCTACAAAGTAACATACCTATGTGAACACCATCTAGACCACAGCGTAGAATACCACTAACATTATAGAAGCTGCCTTTGTGCCACTTCCCAGTCATTGTCCCTACCCATGGTAACATCTTCTGATTTCTATCACAGGTTGCTTTTGTCATGCCCCTCATTCTTTGAACATTCCTTACTTTCTGGGACCATGGTCACCTTTTACTTTATCTGTCCCAGCATTGGGATCAGTCATTTCTTCAAGGAGCCCTGGTCCCATTTTGTGTAGAATGGTATTTAGAAAATAAAATCTGGACACTAAGTGTGCTTCTCTTGCTGCTGGAGTGCCACAGAGCTCTAAAGGACAAGGAAAAGAGAGCTGTCTCTATCTCTAACCCTAACCTAGGCATTCATACTAAACTCCCAAATCTTACCTAACGTTTGAAGGTTCATTTTGGTCTTTCTCTTTCTTATGTTTGCAAAACCTTTTTCTAAGTGAGAAATCTGGCTAAAATATCCTCAGTATATTTACTCATTTTTCCAGGCTTAAATTCTGTCACTATAAAAAACATACCTACTAACTAGTGTTCAATATTTGTTAGAAGATTTTTGTCTTTGAGGGTATATAGTCAAAACTGTACTCAAAAGTAGTTATTTTTTCTCTTTTGTGTAATTATGTTATTCATTTGACATATAGTTAGGCTCACTTGTTTCTGTTTGTATTCCATTTTAGGTTTCTTTCCCTTCTATCTTAAATGAAGTCCCCTAATTTAATTTAAATTCATTATCATCATCATAATCTTGGGTGAGTATATGAAACATTAAAGCTCCCAAACCCAAAATTGCACAAAAAGCTGCATTCAGAGGAGTGTTACTCTTCCCCCACACCCCCGCCATTCCCTCCATCCCCTCTTCTGGTCTACCCTGTTAATGTGTCCTCATTTGTTTCTGGTTCAACTTTCCTGAATTGCTTTTTGTAAGTGTAAATCAATATCTTTATATTATCTTATTTCCTCTTCTTTCTTACACAAAAGTAGCATACTATATATATAGTCTTGTGCACTTTGCTTTTTTTGGTTGACAACCAATATGTCCATATCACATATTCTTTCGTTTTCATGTACAGCTGCATAGTATACCATTGTGTAAATGTATCATGGTGTATTCAACCAATGTCCTATGTGAGTTCCCCCCTGCCAATATTTTTCAATTACAAACACTGAGGTACCTTGTTCATATGTATTTTTGTACTGGTGAAAGTGTATCTTCAAGGTAACTTTAGATGTGGACAAAACATAAACTCACGGTTTTGTTAGATATTGTTAAATTCTTCTCCCATAAGGCAAGACACTCCCACCAGCAATGTATGAGTGTATTTTTCCTTGTGTCTTTGTCAAGAGAATGTGCTGTCAAGCTGTGTAATTTTTACCAAATCTAATCTTTGGGAAAAGGTATCTCAGCATAGTTATAATTTTCATTTTTTAGAGTTCTTTATGTATTTGGGATGTATAATCTCCCTTTATCTTTGCCTGTTAATCATAGTTATTTTAAAATCATTGTGAGTCTGTGGGACTATCCTGTTGTCTTTTCTTTTGGGTTTTGGTCATTTGTTCTTCTCTCCTAATAGGCCTGATAGTTTTTGACCGAATGTTAGACTTTGTATCTAAAAAGTTGTGGAGACTTTGGATGGTGCTGTTTCCCTGCAGAGATGATTTAGGTTTCCACTGGCTAACAGATGATGTTTGGGTAGACAGCCTTGCTCAAGGCTGGTCCATTTAGGGTTTGCTCTCACTCTAAGGAAGTGGCCCTTTTGGGGTCGAAACAAAGTCTGAGGTCTTTACCTTCCTCCTTGGCTGTCCTCAGGACAGTGAGATCCCTATTTTCTTCCTAGATTTTTAGCCTTGTAGCAGTTGCTTTCTCTGTCTCAATGGAGCACACGCAACTTAGGAGTCAGCAAATGCCTTTGGGGGAATTTGCACTATAAGGCTCACTTCTCTGCAGCTCACTCTTCTCCAGGATGTTGGCCTTTCATTTTTTTTTTTATGTCAGCTCTTCCAACACAGCAAGACCACTGCAAGCTCTAGGTTGCTGTTATCTCTTCAGCCTTTATTCCCCACGTAGTAAGTTGGCAGATACCCTGATGAGAAACAACAGTAGCAAGTGCAAGCTCACTGCAGTGTGTTACCCTGTCCCCAGGGTTGCAGCCTATAAAGTCCCGCTACCGTGATCATTTCCTCACGCCTTCACAGGGCACTCCTTTTACATTTTATCTCACTTTTATTGTTGTTCACAAACAGGAGGGTTATTCTGATACTAGTTATTCCATCATAGGTGGTAGCAGTAGTCATTTTTCCACTTAGCACATTTCATTAAATTTGTATGGAAATGAGAGAACACAGTCAAATTAACAGAGCATTTAAAATTGATAAGGAAATTGGCCACTGCTGGGGTGGTATAAATTGGTACCACCTTTCTGGAGGGCATTAGTTTATATCAAAATCCTTAACAATTTATTTGCCCTTTGACCCAGCAATTCTGCTCTAAGGTATTTATTTTAAGAAAATAATAACATGTGTATGTGAAGGTTGATTTACAAAAATTCCAATCCAAGTCAACAAAATTAGAATCATAATCCTCAGTATGCAATAAAGGATTTTGTAAATTGTAGTATTTTGATACAATGGAATAAAATGGAATTCAACATTACAAATAATGTAGGAGAGTATTTAAATATATCAATAATCTATTGTTAAGCGCAAAAGGTTACAAAACAACTTGTGTTGTATGGTTAATTTAAGAATATTTATAAAGATATATGAATATAAGGCTAAAATAATGGTCATGGAAGTGTTAACAGCTGGAATTGTTGGGTTGTTGTTTCTTTATCCCCTTTGTTCATGCATATTTTAAAATTCCATAGGGCAATACTTTTGTTCTGAAAGAAAATTAATACCCCAAAGAAACTTAAATCAATATGCCCATTTGATAAAGTTTTCTGGCAAACGTTTTATTTCTGTTCTATTCTCCTTAACTCTATCTTTATGTGCTTAGTAGTATAGATTTTTGTCAGAATCAGTACCCTCTTTGAAAATACTTTGTGGAACAGAAGACCTCCATAAAAATTACCACTAGTCAAACTCAAACAAAGCCTTCATTTGTTTTCATCAGTGTGTGCCAAAGCCTTTTAAGTAAGGAATCCTTTAAAAAGTAAATAGGTTTGGCCCTGGCTAGGCATCTTAGTTAGTTAGAGTATTGTCCCAATACACCAATGTTGTGAGTTTGGTCCCCAGTCAGGGCACATACAAGAATCAACCAATGAATTCATAAACAAGTGGATCAACAAATCAATGTATTTTTCTCTCCCCCTTCCTTTCTCTCAAATCAATAACAAATAATAAAAACAGTAAATAGGTTTGTGACAAGGACTTGGACTAACAGGAAAGATTGATTTCTTAGGGAATAAACTTTAATTTCCTTTTGAAACCAATGGTCAATATTTAATGCAGTCACTTTTGTGAAGCTGACAATTTATGCAGACCATTTTATCCTTTGTTGCTCTTTTTCTTACTTGAAGGTACCCTTCAAGGCAGCAATCATCGACTATGGCCTCCTGGGTTTTGAGGATGCTTCCCAGGAATGTCCGTTCCTTGACTACGTCATCAGAGAACCAGCGGGTTGAAGATGGTCATCGGCACCAGGAGGCCTATGGGTACTTCTTGCCCATCCAGACGAGGTGGCAGGACAATGACCAGTATGGCCACGTGAACAATGTTGTGTACTACAGCTACTTTGACACCATTATCAACCACTACCTAATCAGGTAGGCTTGGGTTCTGCAGCCCACATCCTCACCTCAACCCTCTGGGAGTTCAGGCAGGGCATTTGGGGAAGAGATTCCTTCCATTTTCCTCTGCTAGTGCACCTCTTTCATTGAGTCACTGAAAGTCAGATTATTCCAGAGGAGAACAGGAGGACCGACATGTGGGTGAGGCAAGTGTCGTCCTACTGCTCCTGCAGCCTCATGTGTACTGTGTCTTGGTCCTTTGGACTAAACTGTCAGCAAATGTGCAGGCTTTGAATCTCAAATAATCACCTATACAACAAACCAGGTAATACTCAGACCCTGGGCAACTTGAGCAGACAAAACACCTGCCGTGAAGGCCTTTTTGTGAGACAAGCAGCTGCTGTCCTCATTGCAGGCACATAAGGGGTGGCAGAGGGAGTACAGATATAAAGATATTTGTTATAGTTGCTGAATGTCCTCAAGACACAACTGCCATCTTATAGGTATGTTTGCAAGTGTGGTTAGTATAATTCTCTATGTGAAAGATTGCATGGTATAGACAGATCTGCATAAATCCTTGCTTTGTCTTGCATTAGCTATGCAGTTTTGATCAAATTATTTAACCTTATTGAATCGTCTATAAAAATAGCTCACATTTATTAAGAGCTTTCTCTGTGTCTAGCACTGTGAAACATTTTACACAGATTTTCTTATTTAATCCCAAGACAACTCAGTGGGAGAGTAGCAGAATGTCAGTGCAGTGCCTGGATCTCCTGCCTATACCCTTTCGGGGCACACTGGCCTCTCGTCTGTCAGCACCAGCATTTATCTGCCTAAGGACTATCTCTAGCCATCAGAGCTCCTTGGGCAGTTAGGCCAAAAGTGCAAGGAATTAATGCCTCCTGGAAGCAACCTGCAGTCACTGACTGATGAGAGTTGGTGTATAAATACCCAGCATCTTCACTTCTTGAATATCTGTGATCACTTTACACAGATTCCAGGCTTTCCTAGTGGGACTAAGCTCACATTCTCAGATGGGTATCTTAAAAAAAAAGATAAAATTTACATAACATAAAATGTACTGTGTTTTAAAAATATATTTTATTGATTTTTTACAGAGAGGAAGGGAAAGGGATAGAAAGTCAGAAACATCGATGAGAGAGAAACATCAATCAGCTGCTTCTTGCACACCTCCCACTAGGGATTTGCCAGCAACCAAGGTACATGCCCTTGACTGGAATCGAACCCAAGACACTTCAGTCTGCAGGCTGATGCTCTATCCACTGAGCCAAACCGGTTTCAGCAAAATCCACTGTTTCAACTATTATATAGTATACAGTTCAGTAGCTTTTAGTATATTCAAAATAGTGTGCGATCATCACCACTAATTCCAGAATATTTCTATTACCCCCCCCCCCCAAAAGAAAACAAAACCAAACCATTCTTATTAGCAATCACTCTTAAGTTCCCTTTCCTCCCACCTCCTGACAACCATGACTCTATTTTCTGTCTCTATAAATTTACCAATTCTGGACATACCATATGAATATAATCATACAATATGTGGTTTTCTGCCTGGCTTCTTTCACTTAGTATGATGTTTTCAAGATTGATTCATATTATAGCATGTGTCAATAATTTGTTCCTTTTTGTGGCTGGATGATAGTGCATTATATGGGTATACCAATTTGTTTATTCATCAATTATGGGATATTTGGATTACTTTCATTTTTTGGCTATTATGAATAATGCTGCTATTTGTGTTCAAGTTTTTGTATGGACATCTTTTAAATTCTTTTGGGCATATACCTAGAATCGAGTTGCTGGGTCTTATGGTAACTATATTTAACTTGTTGAGGAACTGTCAAACTGTTTTCCACAATGGTTATACTGTTTATATTACCACCAGCAAATTACCACATCCTTACCAACATTTGTGACTACCTTTTTTATTACAGCCATCCTGGGGCGTATGAAGTGGTAGCTTATTTTGGTTTGGATGATGACTAATGTTGTTGAGAGTCTTTTTTTATAGTTTATGAGGATTTTTTTCTTTATTGATTAAGGTATTACATATATGTCCTTATTTCCCATTACCCCCCACCTCCCATTTATGCCCTCACCCCCCTGTTGTCTGTGTCCATTGTTTAGGCTTATATGCATGTATATAAGTCCTTTGGTTGATCTCTCCCCCTTACCCTCCCCCACCTTCCCTGAGGTTTGACATTCTGATCGATGTTTCTCTTTCTCTGGATCTATTTTTGTTCATCAGTTTATGTTGTTCATTATGTTCCACAAATGAGTGAGATCATGTGATATTTGTCTTTCTCTGACTGGCTTATTTCACTTAGCATCGTGCTCTTCAACTCTATCCATGCCATGTGCTTATTGGCCTTTGGTATATTGTCTTCAGAAAAATATCAAATCAAATTATTTTCCCATTTTTCAATTAGATTATTTGTATTTTTATTATTGGGTTGTAATAGTTCTTTTTATATTCTAGGTACTAGACCCTTATCACATATGATTTATGAATACTTTCTGCCATTCTGTGGTTTTTCTTCACTTTCTAGCTAGTGTCCTTTGACCCATAAAACTTTTTAATTTTTATGACAGAGTGGTAACTTTTAAATTAGCAAATGCTTCTTTATTGGCAACGTTCCTTTCCTGTCCCTTCCTCACTCCTGCAGGAATATAAATCTAAATCTATAAAAAAAAATACCTAATAGTTCTTACATCATGGATTTTCTGTGTCAGGAAACTTAAATTTCTTCTTCTAAAAGGTGATGCATAGAGGAGTGCCTGGTTGTCCCTTGGTGATATGTTGACCAGAATCTTCACACTAATTTTAATTTGTGTGCACCTGTCAGTAATTCCTCTAGAAGTTTATTATGAATAATAACAATTTCAACACTCACTTTAGCTTTTAGGGGAATGTGTGCTTTCTACCTTGAAATCCACAGGAAGAAGTAAAAACAGTAAGGCTCCTTGTAATTCCACATCATTTGTCACATAGGGAAACTTAACGGTGGATTTTCCAACTGGCTCTAGGGCTACTCATTCTTTTTTTTTTTTTTTTTTTTTTTTTTTTTTTTTTTTTAGGAAGGAGCCTTGTAACTTCTTTGTATTGACTCTTAGGAAACATCTCAATGCAGTTGGAACCTAGTGGTATGCCTTAGTCAGTTCAGGTATTAGTCTATGACTAATACCATAGACTGGGTGACTTAACAACATACGTTTATTTTTCATACTTCTGCAGTCTGGGAAGTCCAGATCAGGCTACCAGAATAGCTGTGTTCTGATGAGGGCCCTCTTCCTAGTTTGCAGACAGCCACCTTCTTGCTCTAGCCTCACATGGCCAAGAGAACAAGCTCTAGTCTTTTTATCTTCTTACAAGGACATTAATCCCTTCATGGGGGACTCTAGCCTCATGACCTCATCTAAATCTAATTAATTCCCAAAGGCTCTACCTTTAATACCATCCCATTGAGAGTTAAGTTTCAGCCATACAAATTTTGGGGAACACAGACATGTAGCTCATAACAGGATTTTGTGGCTTTTGAATGTATACCATTAGTGAATGGAGCTTCTGGAAAGATGATGTGCAAAAAATGCTTTTATCTAGCAATTTTTAGTCTTTTAGCTAGTGGAGATTGTGGGAGTAGAGATGGGGGTTGGCAGCATGAATTCCTACCAGAATAGAAAGTGTCCCATCTCATGAAGAAATTTGCCGGCATTACACATTGATTCCAAAATTATAAAAATACCCTGGCTATTGTGGCCAGGGACTTCTAGTTGGGACAAAAGGTGGTTTACCTTTATACTTTTGCTGAGAGATCTGAGGATTATTTTAAACAGGTTGCTCACGGACTGTCAGAAGCCAAACCAGCACCATAAAGGTGTGAGAATTTTGGCAGCCACTGTGAGGAAGGGCAGCTGGTCACACCCAAGCAATGCATCCCAGGCAGGCTGGCACACTCCTCCTTCCAGTGGGCTTTCCTAGGATGAGCAGCGCTGTACATGTGCCAAGAACCCATGGGATAATCAATGAGGAAAATCCTCCTTTGAGGGGGGCTTTCTCCAGGAGAGGAGACCAGGGAGTATGGAGGGCATGGTGAGGGAGGGTAAGAGAGACAGAGGAAGAGGCCGCAGCCTGACCAAAGTTCCCATCAGTTTGACATGTGGAAGGGGTTAAGTCATTCTTGAACAGTTTACCGCTCATCAATTGCAATTAAATATGTTTATATTAAATTATGTTCTTTAATTAATGTAAAATCCTTTAGCCTATGCTGTTATTAGAACCAGATGCTGAAGTACCAACAATATTTCAACGTGACTGTGCTGGCTCGCCAGCTGTCTAACTGTAATTACTTTAATCTCAGCTTGTTATCTAATTATCACCTTTGTAAAGGGAAAAGTACTCTCTAATGCTTCCTGATTGTTTCAGATGATGATGAAGAGCAGGGAACAGCTGTCAGAGATCTGGGCCCTGCTTATCACATTGAAGGAACTTATCCTGAAGCCTGTTCAGGGCCAAATTCTGAAAAAGATGTCTTAGGCAGGAACAGGGGACTGGCCAGAAAGGGGAGACAGTTGGTGTAGTGGTGGCTAAGGGCGTGGCCCCTGTGGATAAATGGTCAGGTGACACCTGCCTCCTACAGTGATGGCGAGGGAGCAAGTTACGTGGTTAAGACTCAGTTGCCACACTTGTAACATGGAGACAGTAATAAAAACAGCATCTGTCTCAGATTTAATGAGACCGTGCCTGGGAAGCCCTCAGCACAGTACTTGATGAAATGTACATACTTAGTAAATGTTAACTATTCTTCTTCCTTTAAAAAAAAAAAAAACAATCAGTGTTGGTTTTCTGCATTCTCCTGATCAATTCGTTTTCCAAATTATGTTTAAGTCCTTTTGGGACTGAAATTTACCTTTGCATTTCTTATTCAGAAATGGTTTACCAAACCAGTCAAGAGTATAAATAAGTATTGTCAGGGAAATCTTGAAACTCTTAAGGAGAAGAAGAAACTGTTTCTGGGATATCTTTCAGTACTTTATGCATGTATTTGCATATCAGTAGTTGATGCGGTACCCGTAATTTATTCCACAATAGCCATTAAAGCTAATGCCCTTAGGATGTTTATTAAGCTTTTAATATCCTCCCATGCTTTCCCACTTGGGGGTTGTACCCCACCAGAGAGGAGTTGGCACCAGTCTCCCCCATGAAAAGAGCATGTCTATCTCCCCCGTTAGACTGTGAGCCCCTCATTTATTTATTTTGAGTATATTTCCTGGTCTGGCACATGTTTAGTCCTCAGTGACTTGACAGAGCTAAATAAGATCATTCCTTCTCAGGCCATGCTGGCTCACCAGGGTTTTTCTTTTCCAAAGCACTGCCTCCTGAGACCGAGTGCCAAGCCTCAGTCTTAGGATTTCTTGCCACACGTTACTATGTCCTTATACCCGGAAACTGCCAAGCAGGCTGTGGGGGAGACCTGTCAGAGCACCTGGGGGGTCCAACCATAATGGTGGGAGTCAGCTGTTCTGGTTTAGCAGCAACAAGAGCAGGAGGCTGGAGCTGGCACAGCTTGAGCAATGCCCTCGAGGAGGGCAAAGTGGGGGGGAGGGTGTCTTTGAACCCCAGGTGCAAAGAGAGGTTTCCACCATTCATCACAAGAGCATAACTGTCACAAACTCCACATAAATGCCCTTCAATGGAAGGTACCCCAAACCAGACTCTGCAGTCACTCTTGTTTATGGTATCTTTGGCTATTGAAGGAAAGAGCCTAAAATGAGAGCAATGGCCCAACCATTGATACTTTAAGCCATCTTTGCCTGTAGCCTCATCATCCATCACATCTCTGGTAGTTCCTTCCTCTCCTGCAGTGAACTACCTATGGTTCCTTGCAAGCAGTGTGTTGATTCTCAGCTCTGTGCCTTTGGTTCAGCTGTTGCCTTTACCTGGCATGCCCTTCCTTGCTCCTGTTCTTCGACAGACTCTTCCTAGCTAGCTTTTCCTGACCTTCCCGATCAGCACCTCTCAAACAGAATGTGCCCATTCTCTGCATTCCCAGAGGAGCTTTGGTTTCTCTGTATCGCAGATCCACAGACTTTTTTTCAGAAAGCAGCCAGATACTAAATTTTTGAGGCTCAATGGGCTCCTATTGCAACTGCTCTGCTCCTGTAGCAGGAAAGCAGCTTTGGACGACGAGAGCATACATATGTGGCTGTGTTCCAGTAAACTCCATTGTGGCTCCCTGCTTGTTCCACTTATTCCACATTCTCTGTGCTCTTGTATTTGAGTAGCTTGAGTCACTCTTTTGGCTACTTAACCATAGGTTGTTAGTGCAGTATTTCTGAAATTTTCCTCTTGTAGTGACTTGTCACTCTAATCTGAACTCCTCAAGCTGGGCACTGTAGTGTTCTAGCCTCCGTTTCCCCCTAAAGCAGTGCTGGGACCAGGTCTTGCACATAGGTAGTTTTAGAAATTGATCTCAAAGAGCAAGACAGGACCAGAAGGAATGAATTAGGAGAAGGAACTAGGAGTGAACTAGGAGTGAACTTTGCTGAGCTGATCAATGATGGGCAATGGCAGCAGAATTCCCCTGAGGATGTCTGAGAAGCCCTGCAGAATGGGCCTCAGAGTTCCCTGACCAAAGGACGGAAGCACGGGGCATTTGTCCACTGGCTCTGTCACTCACTGGCCACGGTCTGCAAGTGTGTATGCGTTAGAGTGACCAACTAGATTCCTCCATCCTCCCAGGAGATTGGGATGGAAAGAGACTCTTCATGAAGCCCAGTCAAGATATGGTCAAGTCAGGCCTGAGTGTTGCCGGCTACTGCAGCAGTGGCTGGAAGGCTAAGGGGCTTCAGAGGATGTGAGGCAGCCTAGCAGGGGCAGCCAACAGGTTGAACGTTCATTGGCTGCTGTCTAGCACAGTAAGTCTTATATTCTGAGAAGCAGTGGGTAAGAGGACAGCTGTTGGTGCTAGACTGCCCAGGTTTTAATCCTGCCTGGTTCTGCTCCTTACTAAACAAGTCATCTCAGGCAAACCATGCAGCTTTTCCAATCTCCCTTCCCTCATCTCTGAAGGTTAGTTATTAATAGGCACTTAGTAAGTACTAAATAATTTTTAAAGACTTTTCTCTTTTTCTTAAAAAATATATATATATTTAAAAATGTATTTTATTGATTTTTTACAGAGAGGAAGGGAGAGAGATAGACAGTTAGAAACATCGATCAGCTGCCTCCTGCATACCCCCTGCTGATGATGTGCCTGCAGCCAAGGTACATGCCCTTGTCTGGAATCGAACCTGGGACCTTTCAGTCCGAAGGCTGACACTCTATCCACTGAGCCAAATCGGTTTCAGCAGTACTAAATAATTTTCAACAGTGGCTTTTTGTAAGCTAATGCTTCTATCTTTGCTTATTTTTAAAAATAAAATATACTCTTTCCAAATTGATCTTTAAATACATCACCATATAGGATGTATATAAATAAAATTTTCCACTAGAAATAGAAAGTAAGAAGGAAAAAGACACAAAACACCAACCTAATACTGAAACTGCATCTGAGCATGACAATAATCGCTGAGTTTCCTGGCTCCCAAGAAAACAAGGGAAACAAGATGAGCTGCATACTCACCATCTGATAAAGGAGTGCATTATTTTCCCCCCAGAGAATCAGATGTTTCCCTCAAATTAAATTCTAAAAGGAATTTACTGAGGTGGCTTAAACAACCATAAGAAAGTAAGGAGCCTAGAAAGAGGGGAATTACCTATTTTGGACTTGACCAGTACTTGGCACATGTGGGTGCACAATGACTGAACAGGTAACAGGAATTGTATTCAGCAGCAGATTTTCTTTCATAGGCGTCAGCAGCCTGCATCTGATGACTGGTGTGAAAGAGTGACTGTAATGGTAAGGTTTGCAGCCCGTTTGGAGGACAGAGGTGGGCGGGTCTGGCCCTGAAGGTATGTTGACTGGGTAGCAAGTAGATGGTCTCTTGGCTACTCTGTTTACTCAGAGTGTTGGCCCTGCTACCACACCTACCCCCCCCCCCCTCCCCACAACTCACTTTTGTTGCTTCCTCTTTCAGGAGGCTCTTCCCTAGCTCCCCTCCACCCCCCATCTCAGACTAGCTGAGCAGACTCTTTCTGTAGTTCCCCCAAGCGGGCAGGTGAGAATGAGCTTTCTATGGCCTCAGCCAGCATGAAGTTTTCCCTGCTGTACTGGCCTTGAGCCTGCTGAGAGAGGCAGGCCTCCGACAGGCTTGGTCTTCAGTTTTGCTGAGTAGCATCTGAGACCCTAGGCAGGGCCATGCTGCCTTTATAGTATATTGGCTTCTCAGGGCTTCCGTTAAAATTATGGTGACTCTATCAGTCTGCAGGCCTCAGTGAAAATATTATGATATGTCTTCTTGAGCCCAAGGGAATCTCATTATAAATAAAGTAATCTCATTTGCGGGTGTGTTCTCTAACCCACGGGCTCAGAAATGTTCGGATACAGCATGCTGGGGAAGTTGGGCTGTCAGATTAATACATTGTGTGAAAATTGGGGCCGGAGGTCACTAGTCTCCTGATACACAAATCTCCCTCTGAGAATCTCATTTCATTCAGACTATCAGTTAGATTAGAAATGCCCTAATTATCCCTCTGAAATTAAACTACTTTATGTTAGGGTGATATAATGAACAACCATAAAGAGGATATATACAACCAATCATCTTATTAGTCACAGCAAGACCAGACCATACACTAAACAGACAATGCTGATTATTGTCAACTATTCCCTGTTATAGGGGAAAAGGAGGAGGGAAAAGAAAAAAGAGAGGGGTTAGCTTGGTTCACCTCTGGCCAGCTGTGGGTTCTTGCTGTGTTTCTCTGCTAAAGTGCTAAGAGTTTCCTCCCCAAAGTGCTGCTGTGCTCTTGACCTTATGACTTGGAGGATGGGACCAGGCATCTATTGCCATTTGCTGCTGCTTCTTTTTAATAGTAAACCACGATGACTTTATTGTTAATTGTCCTTTAGCTAGTGCATAAAAAAATGCAGCACTTTAAAAGTATAAAGTTCAAGTCATGATGAGAAAAATAAAATGAAACATATTTGCTAATTCTTTGAAAATTAGATAACTAAAACCAAAACAAACAAAATCTCTTTAGCCAGGAGTCATAGTTAAACTTATTTGGTGGTTCTAATATAAAATATTTATTTATCTTATATATTTATATATACTGAAGTAAATATAAATCCCTTCACTTTTTTATTCCAGAAACCTTCCCACTGTCTGTTGAGTGATAAGGCTCTGTTGCTAGGGTACACTTATCCTCCACAGAAAGCTGGATCTCTATCAGTGAAAGTAAATGATTCTAGCTGCTATAAATGAATTACCATCAAATCTCAGTGACTTAACAAAAGGTAGTTTCTTATTTAAATCACTATTCAATACAGGTCAGTGTGTGTGTGTGTGTGTGTGTGTGTGTGTGTGTGTGTGTGTGTTGGTCTGTCCAGGAAGTCACTAGAGAGCCCACCTTGTGACTCTGCTCCTTTCTAGGTAAGATTTCTCAATAGTGGTGCTCTGTTGTAGCAGTGCAAAGTAAGGCAGAACACTATGTACTTAACACTTAAAGATGTTAACACATAGGGTGAGCCTATTTTCTTCTTCCTCCCTCCCTCCCTCCCTCCCTCCCTTCCTTCCTTCCTTCCTTCCTTCCTTCCTTCCTTCCTTCCTTCCTTCCTTCCTTCCTTCCTTCCTTCCTTCCTTTTCTTTCTTTCGACTGGGGATCTAATCTTCAACCTTGGTGTATCAGGATGATGCTCTAACCAACTGAGACACAGCCTTGAGCCCTATTTTCATATAAGGTGAGCCTCCGTTCAAAGAGTTTGGCCCTTTGGGTAACCAGCTCTTTTCCACATCTCCAGTCACAAGCACAGAGGTACTGACCGGAGCTTAAAATTTCAAATTATTATCATTTTTAAGAGCACACACTTGAACTTCTATCTTAGGCTGAGGATATGCAAATAGAGACAGTTGGAAAGAGATCACCAGGTGTGTGCTGATGACCCATTTGTTGGAGTCAGTTTCTTATTACTCTCCATGATAAGTAGATGGGTAGTTTCCCAGACAGGTGAAGGGATATGCTCCCTCGTTTACCAACTTAGTGCCCACATGACAGCATCGCACCTTAGAAGTTGTGCTACTAGATTGTGCTTCAGTGGAAAGAGTTTGGGGTGGGAGACTGGTGCCCCGGACTCCTGAGTTGAGTTAGCTGTGCCGTTGTCCTTGTGGTTGTGGGTGAGTCGGGTCAATGCCAGGGCAGCCAAGGCTCTGAATACCTACTCTTCTGGGAGGGTTTTTGACAAAACAGCAAAAACCTACCCCACTACCCCACTTCCAGGAAGACATTTTCTAATGACATACCATCTTTCTACCCTTATTCCTGCTTACAACTTTTCCATGGCATCCAATTTGCATTTCAGATAAAAGCAAAACTCCTTTGCATGTCCTGCAACACTGCAGGGTCTGGCCCTTTTCCAGGCTCCTTTGGGGCCACGCTCATCCTCTCTCACCAAGGTTTCTGTCCACCAGCCTTTTTTCCAGTCCTCAGCATACCCCTGTCCCCCAGGACCCCATGCTGTGCTCTCTGCCTTGAGAGTTCCCCTTCCCCCACCCTGTCTCTCTCCTCTTGGTTATCTCTTCCTTACCTCTTAGGTCTCAGCTGAAAGGGCACTTCCTCAGAGATGTCTTCTGAATGCCCTGACCAGGTCCAATGTCCATCTCCTGGCTCTCTCCATACCAACCACAGGATAGCATTGTCGGAATTTGCAGTTCTTTCATTTGTGGGAGTAATTATTTGAAGTGTAATTCAGTCTCCATCATTTGATTGTAATCACCATGAGAGCTGTGATTTTACTCACTATTGTCTCCGAAGGCCTTGGCACCATGCCTGGCACACAGTGGGTACGAAGCCATTTTTCACATAGATGAATGAACAACCTGGGCTGTCTGGAAATTTGACACCGAAATGCCACTTGTTTGAATCACTGTAGAGCTGCTGACAATTTGGAAATGGGATTCCTGCATTCTGGAAGGGTGTCCTCAAGACAGCTAAGGTGGTCAGGGAAAATGGTGTGACAGTCAGTACTTATGTGTCAGCCTGACTTCATTTCTCTTGGAAATCTTAATAGAGCCCGGAAACCCCATAGTTTTCCAAAGCCTTGTCCTTAAAATGTCTGAACCTGGCATTCCAGGTGCAACTAGCCACCCCTAGGACCCTGATTGGTAGAAGGTGTGGATGGCAGGTAAACTACTGGTTTGGGGAAGGAGAAGACTACCGATCATTCCCTTGCTCTGAGCTCACTAATTCCCTCCCAGGTTAAGGGGCAGGGTGAGCAGTCCCTGAGTGTTTCTATGTGGAAGTTGGAAGAAGGTTGGGCAGCCCCTGGAGAGCTTCGCCCTCTTACAATTCACTGCATGCAGTCACCTCTCAGCTCTGAACAGAGTGAGGTATGAAGTCATTTCCAAAGCAGCATCTGTGAAATTCCATTACACGGTGTTTTCAATTTAAGGGGAAAGACCTTTGCGGAAACTAATTTGCAGTTGCTTTAATCACAGAGCTCAGGGACGGCACACATTCCCCATCTCTGCAACTCAAAAGGCTCGCTGGGTTTGCAGATTGCCCCCACCCTTAGCTCCTGAAGTCCCCCTCAGGTTGTTGCACATTCCCTAATTTGTGCAATTTTTGAGACAAAAAGGAAGTAATTATACTCAGTCATCCTGGTGAATGTGCATGTGTTGGAATCAGAACCCATTTGAAAACACTCGGAGTGAAAGCGAATGGGATGTGTTCTAGGAAAAGGATCATATTGGCATTGTTTCTTCTTCCCTGCCAGCCTCTCCTGCCCCCGGGGACTGTCTTTTGGGTACCCTTGCTTCCTCCTTATTCACTGACACCATTGGAATTGTTCTTGATCTGGAGGACAGCCAGGATTCACAGAAAGTGAAAAGCATTTGATTAAGAGTCAGTAAACCTAGGCCTGTAAACATGGGTCAGTAAATCTCAGTTCTCACTTACCAAATTTAGTTCCATAGAACATTCACACTTATCTTAAATATCATGTAGGGCTTGGGGGAAGATGAGGTAAAACGTGGGTAAAACGTGGGAAAGCCTGTGAGGTCTGCTCAAAGGTAAGTAATTGTAAGGAGTTGGTGATACCTGTTTATCCAAGGTTATTATTGAAGAGCAGTTGTCTTGAGTCTTTTGACCCACATCTTCCCCTGGTGAATTTCACAGCTGCTTGAAATTTTGGGGGTTGAAACTTTGCAGGTCCTGGAATCTCCTGTGAAAATAGAAAGATTCCAGAAAGAATCAGAGAGTAACCCATTTTCAGTCATCAGCATTTAGCAGAGACTTGTTTATCAGATATCTATTGGCTTCTTGGGGAGAAGAATGAGGACACAGATGTGGGGAAAACTGGACATTTTGTGAGGGTTTTGGGAACTGGGGTGGTTTGACTATCTTTATACTATGGTGTTCTCTGACACTGTGCTCAACACAGAGTTGGGTAAAATAAAGGGTGAAGGATAATAATTCAGGTACTAGACTAAGTATTTCATTTTTTTAGTGACTATTGGTCATTCTTTTTGTCTGTCGGCAACTGGACATGGTTCATATGACTCCAGGAAACCTCTGCCCTGCCACATACACATTATAGAAGCTGCAATCTGCAGATACATACTTGTTTCCCCAGTGTCCTTTGCAGCTAAGATGCTGATGCACTATCCAGACTTTGCCCAATGCACCTGCCCTTGGCCGTGACTCAGCAGCTGCTGATGTGTTGAGGTAGGAACTGTGCAGAATATGATCTGGACAGGGTGGTGGACCTAGGGTGGTTACATCCCGTGTGAGATGGCAGCCATAACAGTGACCCCATGACAGTAATCATCCAGAGAGTTCTGGGGATAGTGGACATGACAGAGGTATCTTCAGGGGACTTGCTCTGTGATGTGATCGTAAATGTTATTTCTGGCAACCTGTCTCCAGCCCTTACAGAGATGTGTGGTCTCTCCAGAGTCCTTTTAATAAACTCCCTTTCTTCATCAACTAGCCATCTTCATTTCTGTGAGGTCAGCCAGTTTGCTGTGTCAATTTGGGGAATGCACTTAGCATCTCTAGGTTTCCATTTCTTTATCTCTAGAATGGGGATAGGAATAGTCCTACCTCAGAGGTTTCTTCTGAGAGATCAGTGAGGGAGAGAACAAGTCATGAGGCAGGGTGTCTTGAGGACAGTTTCAAGGAGGGAATGAGAATGAGGGCAAACATGTTGCAAGGCATGAAGAGGATGAAGACTGGATTTCTTGAGATGGGGTCACTGGAGACATTGACTAGGACTCTGCAGTGTTGGGGCACAGCTCACATTAGGGGTTGGGAGGGGACTTTGAAAGTAAATGCCAACTAAAGAAAGTGTTTTTTTATCATTAAGATGGGAAATGCTCTCTTATTTTAAGTACTGCTGTGGACACTGTCCAGAGGGAGAGGTTAACTTATTAGTGTTATCATTATCAAGGTTAGTAGGTCATAGCTATCATCTTCACCATCATTTTACCTTTCTCCAAGAAATTTATTTACCTACTAGAGGCTCGATGCTTGAACCTCGTGCAAGCGGCTCAACTCTCGCAGCCCCTTGTAGCCCTGGCTTTGTCCGGAAGGTCATCCGGATGGTCATTCTGCTGTTCGGTCTAATTAACATATTAGCTCTTTATTATATAGGATTAAAATAAACTACCCAAACATCTCAAAACATTCGCATTTCAAAAATTCTATTTGGAGGCAGCGTTTCTTTTCCCCTTCGGGCCTGACCAGCAGTCTGAATCTGGAGAAGAAGTTACTGGTGGTGCTTTTCAGTGGGAAACCACCTGTCCACCCTTCTGTGTTCTCCTCAGAGAATCCGTTGTCCTGGGAAGTCTTTTCTTCAGATAGCAATTTGGCTGTTAAAATGAAGCAAGGCTTCTTTATGTCTAAGCCTGCCACAGTTCCAGGGCTCGGCGTGAGGATGGAATGGCTTGCCATTAGCAAGTGATGGTAGAGGCTCTTGCTGGTATCCCTTCTCCTCCTCACAGAGCCATGGGAAGCCATGCAGGCTGTTTGTGAGCATTTTCACATGTGTGTATGTGTGTGTCCTATTCCACATGTACTATTCCAAGGATATGATCTCACTCTTGTTTCCTACTTTAAGAGGTTGTATAACTATGTGTCCGAGATACACATAGAACCACCCCCTCCCTGGACCACCTTTCAAGAACTAGTAAACTCCAGTTCTTCCTGAGAAGGGGGTGAGCTTCACTTTTCTTCTCTGTAAAATGAATGCCTGGCACATAGTAAGTGCTCAGTAAATAGTAAGTAATTGTTAAGACCTGGGTTCTAGTTTTTGCTGTGCCATTAACCAGCTGAGTAGCACTCCCTAAGTCATTTCACCTCGATGTTATAATGGCTGGAAGGTGTGGGGAAGTCAGAAGTCCCTTCTCGCTTGAAGGTTTTATGATTTTATCAGCAGCAACTAGATCAAGGGTGGGAAACATCTGGCCCACAGGCCATATACTATTAAGGCCTGCAAAACCTTTTGGTCTGGCCCTGCCAAGGCATTGGGGTGAGTTAATTAAATGCTTGATCAAATATAGCAGGATAGTTTTTAAGCTGATAATTTTGCATGACCCTCGAATGATGTCATAAGTATCCAAATGGCCCTTGGCAGAAGAAAGGTTCCCTACCCCTGCCCTAGACTATAGGTCATGGTTCCTTTGGCCTGTCCTGAATGATGTCTCTCTCCCTCTCCAGTGTATCATTCCTGCCACTGTAGACACATGTCCTATCTCTCATCTTTAAAACATTTTTTTCAAGTCAGGTCACATGAGACAGTCCTTTGTGTTGGAATTTTGGGGGAAGAGAAGTTCTATTTCAGTTGGAGTGCGGAAGTTCGATCAGCCTGTGGCAGTTGGTGGCCCTCTTGCTCTCATAACAGAAACTTCACCTGCCAGTGACACCAGCAGGTGAGCAAGCCACGAAGTCCAGGAGGCTGATTCCTGCTCACATCACTGAGTACCAGGTACAGCCTTACCTGAAGCTATCTGCATTCAGATTTCTTCATTATAGGCATTGCTTTCTCCTGCCTTGTTAGCTTATTTAAGCCATGTTGGGTTTTCTGTCACTGTCAAAAAAAAGTCTGTTTCTTCCCATGGCTAAGTGGTGCACCTTTCCTATGGCTAAGTGGAGCATGCTGGAACTGTAACAGTAGGGATTAGGATCAGCCTCAAAGAAGAACTTCCATATGACACTGTAAGACCCCAGTCCAATATGGAGATCAGATGCATTCAAGCAGTGTCTGTTGAGGGCTGGCTATAGACTAAACCAAATTAATTCTAATGGGATTGTCTCTTTTAAGGTAGCAACTGATGTCCCCATTTTAAAGAGCAACACTAGGACTCAGAGTAGGTAAGTAAGTGGGCCATAGTGAGGAAGTAAGGAGCCAGATTCCACATGCTGCCCACACCCTGGGAAGCCCCATGAGGTAGCTTGTCTGCGTGACAAAGCTGAAGCACTCAGTCCACACCCAGTATAGTGTGGGTGCCTGAGAGTGGATACCTGCCATGTGGTAGTTAGAAGACTCATAGCAATTAGCACCCAAGAAGGGAAGGTCACCACTCGCCCTCCCAGCTCCCCCACACCCAGCATCCCTTTCTCTTACTTTACTTGGCAGTTATAGAGTCATGCTCATGTGATCACACAGTTGGTCCCCCATTCACAGGCTGGTACTGGGAGCTGTTACAGGAAAGGCTAAAAGTCTTTGCCCACCCCCCCCCCAATGCCTGGAGACATCTTTCTTTGGGCTTTGGGGGACCCTACCTCTCACTTGCATACCAGAGATCTTTTCCAGAACATGTAGAGAACCTCACCCAATTTGGAGTGGGATTTTCCCATCACTGTCCTTTCCACATCTCCCTTGTAACTCAGTTCATGTACTCCTGTCTCTGTACCTTGGCCTCCTGTGGCTGCCATAGGAGACTTGAGCTCATGAGAAATCAACTGTTCAGCACTTGAAGGCCTGGGTGAGGCAAAATCTGACTGTTGGGACCTTACACTTCAAGCTTGAAAGCAAAGCGATTCCCCAGGTATTTTGATGGCTGGAGGCTCTGGCCAAGGAAGGGGGACAGATGGCCAGGTCCCTGAGCTGTTGTTCAGGCCCACTGTATGCGGCTCAGAGTGCACAGAGAAGAGAAGACAGAGTCCTGCCTCTGCAGTGTTCACAGATTAAATAAGGACAAGCCAGTTAGTTGGACGGAGCACCATAGCTCATGAGCTGCTTTCATGGGTAAGGGTGGGGGGACAAGGGCGGAGACTTGAGTCTGCTGAGGAACTAAAGGACAGAGAATTTTCAACTGAGATTTAAATGCTATATCAGTTAGATATGTGTTTGGCTGAAGTAACATAAAACCCTACAAAGAGTGGCTTTAAACTACAAAGGCATCTAATACTTAATGTTGAAAGATGATATGGGAGATGGAAGGTCCAGAGGTAGTCTATAGGCTCAACCATGTCATCAGTGACTCAGATGTCACCCACCTCTCTATCCACCATTAGTAGAAAGTTGGTGTCACTCCCTCATGGTTGCACAATGGCTGCCTCCACTCCAGCCATCACATCTGCATAATTAGCACTCATACCAGAAGCAAGGGAGCACCTTCTTCCCTGTTCATCTCTTTCTTTTCAGGAAATAAAATCTCTCACAAAGGCCCATGCAGACTTTCTCTAATTCTCATTGGTGAAAACTGGGTCAAGAGTCCTTGCCCCAACCAATCACTAGTGGAGGGAATGCAGTTGCTGTACAACTGGGCGTGGACCAACCATGATACCTTCAAATTAAGCATTCTCAGGAAGAATGCATCAACACCATCCTGCTGTAAAGGAGAAATGGACAAGGTAGCTGAGGGTTCAAAGCCAAGGGGACAGAAGAGCAAGAGGAGCACATTATGCAAAGGTACAGAGATTCATGAGACACCTGGGTGCTTGGATTAACAGTTCATTACTGGGTCTCATATTATATCTTATTCCTGGAGCTGGGCAGGCCATTGGGCATGGGGAGCTACTGAGAAACACTGAGCAAGAGAGTGAGTACCGAAGCAGATGGAAAACCATAGGTGTGCATAGGTCTCTGTATTTAATGAACCGAGCAGAGCTATCTATGACAGGCAATTATGTCGCTAATACTTTGAAGGCCTCTGTTCAGATGATTATAATTGACAAGAAAGAGTATACATGACCTTAATTAATGACCTTATAATTAATGAATATGCCAATGGTAGCTCCTTGTTTCTGGATATTAAAATCCGCACACACTCAGCCCCATTGTTTAGACACTTATGATGTCACATCAGTGACACCTGCATCCCACTCACCTCATCTCCCACCTACCCTGGGCCCAGCCTTCAAATCTCACCCATCCC
Source organism: Antrozous pallidus (assembly GCA_027563665.1). Taxonomy (NCBI): domain Eukaryota; kingdom Metazoa; phylum Chordata; class Mammalia; order Chiroptera; family Vespertilionidae; genus Antrozous; species Antrozous pallidus. Next base: position 21,634,651 of record CM050520.1, read on the forward strand.
ACGCCCCCCCCCACCTCTACCAACAAGGGCATCTGAAATAACCCAGCACTTGTGTTATAATTTACACAGAACACCCTCAGTTTATGAAGAAGAAAATAGAGGCTGGAAATAGACAAGGGGCTTGCTGGGGGTGGGATTTGAACCCAGAGCTTGGCTTTCCCAATCCACCATGCTACTTTATGACTTCAGAGGAGGTATCCCACCAAACTCAGCTAAGATGTTTGCTAATCCTGGGCTTGCTTCTGCCTCTATGCCTCCTTTCCATTTCCTGTGGTCAAACCCAGGAGTTGGGACCCCATCCCAAGGGGGAAAGGCCCAACTTCTGCATTGTAGTCAAGAAACAAAGCTGCACTTAGTTATCCTATTGTGGTCAATTAACACAGGCCACAGGACCAAAAATTCCCCTGGGTTTCTCTGAAAATGTTAGGTAATGTGAGTGTAGGAAAGTAGCACAAGGTCAGCCTTTCCCCTTCAGAACTACATTTGTTGCTGTTGGGAGTTACTGTGAGAATTCTTTTTTCTTTTCCATCTAGAAGTGGTTAATTCCAAGTTCTACATCTCTAGACGCTTCTCAAAGTGGAAGATGCACAACCTCAATTCTGTGTGCGGAGGATGCAAAACAAGAGTTTTGTCCATATAGCTTTCTGAAGCACCAAGTTTATTGCAAGACTTGGAAGAGAACTGAATACTAGAATAGGAACTGTTTCCCTCCCACAAACATGGAAGAGAAGAAGAGCAGGGGATGGAAGCAGGGCCCTGGGAAAAATGAGCCGGTCTCTGGGATTTTACCCAGATGGGGACTAAGTGGTGGACCTGCAGTGGGGGGGCTGCCTCTCTTGTCCCGGAGAGGGCTCCAGGCTGTTGTCCGAGTTCACCAGGTATTTTGGATAAGATGCTTCCAAAGGCCATTGGAGATGCCAGGTAACCTCCTGATGTGAATCCCGTCCGTGCACACCCCCACTGTCTGCTGGACCAAGTTCTCTTGTTCAGGAGCCTTGTGACACACTATGTTCACATTATGTTCCATTTCCTCCAGAAACCCTTGGTACCTATAGCTTCTGGCCTATCTTCCCGCACCACGTGGCTGGGCTCCCTGAATTCATCTTTGAATTCTGCATTTAAAATACAGGTACTCGGTTCTGCTGGCGATGCCGCTTTACAGAGTAAGGCATAGCTTTCTCAAAATGAAGACAGAGTAAGGCATAGCTTTCTCAAAATGAAGTCCAGAACCTCCTAGCCACCCCCTTCAGGCCCTGGAGTTCCACTGTTGCTGCTGCTGCTGCTGGTGCTGTGGGTGGAGTAGGAATCTCTAGGGCTATACTACAGGGCTGGAGTAGGAGTGGTGGTCCTGGACCCCAGGCTAGTTAGAAGATTGACAGACTCTTTGGGACACTGCCTGAGTTCTGGCCCTCAGGCTGCTTATCTGCCTGGCAGAACCTGGAGAAGTCTGGCTGATCTCCCAAGCTGGGGAGGGATTATGGCGGTAGGGGACAGGGGAACGGAACGCCCTTCCTTACCTTGATGGTTTGGCACGGTATTTTGGTTCTCAATATCTGGTATGTGACTGTCACCTTGCGATACTTCTTGCTGGCTAATGACTGCTGGGTCTGGTCCCGCTCAAACACCAGATTCATCCTCTCCTCTGGAACCTAGGGATCCATGTCATCACGGGGTGGCTCCCTGCAAAGCCTGGGTTTCCTAGGTTCCCCATGATTTGTTTTGAAGTCCCTCTGTCTCTGGGGTGGGGGGCTGTCATTTCTTTAAGGTGCTTTTGTATTCCCTCTATCTTTGGGGTGGAGGGCCATCAATTTCTTTAAGATATTTTTCCATCCTAAAGATTCGAAAAATGACACGTGGTATTTCCTGCTCAGTATCCACTTCTGCAGTTCCCAGAAGTCCTTTCCCAGGAGCATGTCATATAGACTCATTCTCAGGTGCCGTGGTTTCACGGCAGCGTTAAGAGAGCGATCTGATCTACAAAAGGCGTTCAACCTGTTGCTGGTAAACCGAGTGCTGAGTCCAAAATCCACAATTTTGATGCTCATCTGAGCATCAGAGAGCACGTTCTCTGGCTTTAGGTCCCTATGTACGATGTTTCTTTGTGTGGCAATACTATACAGCTGATATTAGCTGTAGGAAAATGCCTTTGGCTTCTTTATTCATTCAGAGCCTTTTTCCTGCAGAACATGTAATAATGTTTTCTTGTTAATCACTTCAGATAACTATATTACATTTGGGTGGCTCAATGCCTTCATGAGTGGACTTTGAGGATGGAAGTATCTGGAGGCTGAAAGTGTTACTGAAAATCGCTGCTTGCCACTATTAAGACAATATTTGAGGGACAAGTGTTGGGTGAAAAGAAAAGGTTGCTTTATTCAGGAAGCCAGAAGTCTGGAAAGATGGCCATCTCCCAAGTTCCAGACCAAGCAGAAGAGTTTTAAAAGGGAGGCAGGGGAGCAGGGAGTTCCAGGGAACTGAGAAAGAAGTCTGTGTTTCTTTAGTCACAGATAACACTTTTTCACATTCTTCTGCAAGACAAACCCGTGGGATAGTTGCTCTTGGTACAATCACTATAGTTAGCATTGTTAGTATTGTCATTCGTGTAGTTAGCAAGTCACCTTGCAGCCATCTTTGTTGCCAAGGAGCCCCACGTTGGCCATTATGAGCTCCTGAACACAGTAGCGAGGGCAGCTTCACCAATGTGAGGGTGGGCTGGCACCTTTTGACAGGGACAGTGATGGCTGTTAAAGTCATTAATCAGCAGGACTTCTCTGTTGTCAAGCCCCTTGTGATTTTAATGTCCCTAGTATTTGGGGGCAGCTGGAATTACTTTCCCAAATGTAGTTACAAGTTGCTGTTGTGGTGCCTCTTTGTCAAACAAGAGGAGATAACTTGATGGTCCTTTCTGAGGTCAGTGCAAGAAACGAACCGGACACAGTTGGGGATAAACCACCGTGGTTTTTCTCAGTCTTGGGTCTTAAGATTCCTTTACTATTAGATTTTTAAAAAGGATCCCAAAGAGCTTTTGTTTATGTGGGATATCAGTTTGGCATTTACTGTATTAGAAATTAAAATCTAAGAGAATGCTTACAAAGTAAAAGCATTTTTTTACATCACTCTTTACTGCATGTCTTTTTTTTTTAATAAACATTCTGAATGCTTTATCTATACACATTTCCTCGGTTTCATAGGGACAGGGATTCTGAGGAAAACAAAAATGGTGCAAAGGCTAGAAGCTGCACAATAGCCTTCCATCCTGCAGGTGTTGGCCCAGGAAATGCTCTGAGATGACACCAGCGTCTGTTGCTTCTCCCTCTTACGATAGTTCATTTTGTGTCCGCATGGCTGGACCAAGCTTTAGATGAAATTTACAGTAACATCGGAGGACTTGACATAAAGCAGATTGCCCTCCAAATCTAATTAGCTGGGAGTCAAAAACAGAGACTGACCACTCCCAGGCAAGAGGGAATTCTGCAGCAGGCAGCCTTCAACATTGGCTGTTTATGGTATCTAGCCTTTGGACTTGAATTGCAGCTTTTTCCTGACTCGCCAGACTGATAACCTCTCCCGTCAGATTTTGAACTCACCAAACCTGCACAATCACATAGCCAACTCCTTAAAAATGTTGATATCTATAAACTATCTCTTATTGGTTCTGTCTCTCTGGAAAACTCGAATACGCAACCGCAGCCTGCTCACATGTCTCTTCCTCCCTGGGTCTGTTTCTTTCTTGTAGAATTTATTTCCTGGTGACAATAGTTTAGGATAACAGTGACCTGGCAAGCTCAGACCAAGGCATTCGAGACAGATAAGTGTTCCCTCTCACTTGGGGTTTGCCTATAGAGGAGGAAAAGGGCAACGCTTAATACAGTCATCACCAAGAATGGACACTCGGGCATCAATGGGAATATCACTTCTCTAGAAAGCTAGACCTGGTGACAGGCATGATGCTAGAGAAGAGCCACCCTGCAATAAGAACAGCATGAGAACTCCATCTGCCTCGTCCTACCTGCTGGAGGGATGTCAAGGGAAAGCAAGGGCTTTGATGTCTGACAGACTCAGGCTTAAATCCTAGGCCCACCACTTACTTGAGTATCTTTAGACAAATACCTTAACTTCTCTGAGCCCTCATTTCCTCCTCTGTTAACTGAGGATTGTTATGAAAAGCCAGTGAATGAATACATGTTAATTGCCTAGCCTATGGTAGGAGCTAAATCAATCCGAGCTTCCTTATCCTCTTAGGAGAGAGATTTATTTGTGGGAGGCAGGGGCAGTGAGCAGAAAACCTGTAAGAGAAATTGTAGTAACCATGGTACAAAGGGCACTTTTCTGTGATGACATACCTGATTTCTGGGTGTGCAGATGTGCAGTCAATTGCAGGGCTGCCAACCTGCAAAATGGGAAGTGAGAGCTTCTGCTCTCCTCTCCTTAAAAAAAAATAATAATATATATATATATATATATATATATATATATATATATATATATATAATTTTTTTACAGAGAGGAAGGGAGAGGGACAGAGAGTTAGAAACATTAATGAGAGAAAAATATCGATCAGCTGTCTCCTGCACACTCCCTACTGGGGATGTGCCCACATCCAAGGTACATGCCCTCTACGGAATCGAACCTGGGACTTTTCAGTCCGCAGGCCGATGCTCTATCCACTGAGCCAAACCGGTCAGTGCCTCACTCTCCTTCTGCAGGTGCTTCAGGCACTATAGGAGCCTCACAGGCTCTCTCCTTTGCTCGGCTCTGGATCCCAGAGGCCTCCTGTGTCATGTCCTCACTGATCAGAGTTAGACTGGATCCAGAGTGCCCTTCCTTCTGCAGTCCCATCGGGGGAACGGTGGAGACTTTATGAGAATGAGGATTCAACACAAGCCTCAGGAACAAAGAAAATGGGTTCTGGAACTTTGCCCTTCTGCTCCACTCATTGTCACTCAATTTATGGCTGTTGTCTTAAAGGGTAGCCTTTGAGAAATTCCATTTTGCTCTGGGCTAATCCTTCCCTCTAGTTTAAAACAATCAGGCCAAGCTTTCGAAAGGAAACTTGCTTTATGCAAATATCTGGGAAAGTGTGAAGATTTCTAGCCAGGTATTCTGCCTGGCCCCACATTCTTCCAAAGTCCACCTTGAATCATGGATAGAGAAACTAGCCTTATCTCAGATCTGTGTTTTCAGCACAGCACAGAGTAGAAAAACTACTTTGCCTAAGGGTGTGGCTTCCCTGTCCTGACTTCCAGTATCCTGTGGCATTTACAAAGTCATTGATACTCTTTCAGTGAGAAGCTGCAGCCATCCTTGATGCTTCTGGGATCAGAAGGGAAAAAAAGTTAAAGCATGGCAACTTAACCTCAAGAAATAAGTACCAAACCCCTCTCTATCCCACCTTTCACCCCATGGCACCTCGTGGCCAGGTGGTTGTATAAATTATTGTTCCTACTGAGACATTTTCAAGAGTAAAAGTATATGTTATTAATAATTGTCTTAGGATAATAGATGTAAACTGAGAGATCTGGTCACTGCATTTAGTACTAAGAGCTATCCAGGTGCTTAATAAAGTCTGAATAGGGTAAGTCAATGAAGCCCTGATCTATCTCTCCCTCTCTCTCCCTCTCCTCTCTCTCTCCCTCTCCTCTCTCTCTCCATCTCTCTCTCTGTGTGTCTGTCTCATATTTACTCATGGTGGTTGAAAATGAGGTTTGGCTCTCTTTTCACCAGTTAGAAAGGGGTGGAGTGGAGTAACTAGGACTTGATCTGAATATCGGCCAGACTACCATCACAGATGGACAGGCTCAAGTCAGTGCCTAGCTCATCATGATGCATTCTGGGCCAGGTCAGCAGCAGAATCAGAATAAATTGCTCCCCAGCTCTGCCCTGAACCAGAACCGTGGGCTCACAATAAGGATGATTAAAAAGATCAGAGAAGTTTTTTTGAGTTAAATAAAGAGAAGAAACTTTTTGTGCCGAGAAAAAGCATTGGCCATTAGGAACCCACTCCAAAGTCCACCGGCCAAAAACGTCCAAGAAGTTTGATGGTGCTGTGAACTCAAGACAAGTTTTACGAGTGGCTGAGCATTATTTCTCCTGCGTTTTTTGGATCACAGTTTTTATAAGTGACATTTTGTTTCAAAGTCTTGTCCATCCATCAATCCTTGTCCATCCTTCTGTTGCCTTCCCAAGTCAGCAGTGCCTCTTCCCAGCCCGCCTGGCACCAGATGTTCTGACAGCCACCACTGTGTGTCCCACATCCTCCGAGTGGCAGAATGGGAAATCTCAGGCGACATTCACCTGGAAGCGCTTAGCCCTCAACAGCTGCAGCCCCTTGATTACCTTGCCCGCCTCGGTGGCTCCGTGCCGCCACCGTATCAATTGCTTGTCAATTCGGGTTAGCCATGACTTTGACTGACTGGATTGAGGGGAGTGGAAGTGAGGTGTAGGCGAATGGTTAAAATTAATTGCTACATAAGAAAAAATTGAAAGATAATTATTCCTGCTTTCCTGTCAGTGCTGGAGGGTAGATGACCTCATTAACTTGCAGCTTGTACACAATTCAATTACTAGGAGATGGAAAATACATTTTTAATTACCTCGGTGGCCTGTGTACCATTCATCTCCATTTGCACTGCCTTTTTTTTTTTTTTTTGAACTGTGTTGTGTTGTGCTCTAAAGAAGTAGCACCATCTTAGGAAAATTGTCATAAAACCAGTCCCTGACTCCTATTATTCCTGTTTAAGGTGGAATATTAAAGATGTGAGATTAACCCTTAAATGCCAGGTGAGTTGCAAGGCAACCTTTGCTGTAGTAATGTGTTTTTAATTAGCTTATGTCAGAAAGTTCCCAGCTCCTTCCTAGTGAGAATTTAGAAGGATAAAATTGTGTATTTGGTTTTCAGTCATTAGAAGGAGAGGCTGAAAGCTATGGCAAGCATGGAAATTAGCAAAAGTCGGTCAATATTTCTATACAGATGGATCCCAAAGGAGACTCCAGTCCTATTTTGATGTCTATTATTTCACTGATTGGATTAAGCAATGACTCAATTATCTGAAGTGTATTGCATGGAATACTTTTCTTTTTTAATTCCCAGCACAACTTCAAAAAACATCTAAGCTGTGGGTGGGTTTGCAGTGATCTCTGTGGTTGATCTCAGGATCAGTTGTGTTTGGGAGAGTAGCTGTCACCACTCTACATCTGACTCCCATTCCCAAGTGCTTGGGCATGGGTTCCACCTACTCTGAAATAAGACAGATGTGATACCCCCTGGAAAAAATCATACATGTGGGACCTGCTCCCACTACACACAGCCACACAACCACTAGTATGTGGCTCTTCCCTGTACAAATGCAGAAGTTGAAGAGTTTAGTCTAATTATACCAATAAAGTGCCGTTAGTTTTTGTATTTGGGTACTTAGGAGCCATATTTGTAAAGACAGCTCATTTGTTAGTGTGAACTCCATGGATATTTTCCATTAATCATGATGGTCATGTGCTTTGCATAGTAGGACTAACAAGCTAATTTGAAAATTTTAGATGACTTTTTGAAACGACTTGCTACTGCATCTATTTGGTTATAGCATCACAATCAAAACATGGCTCTTGAACCATATGGGAAATACCTAAGTGACAGAGAGAACAGATGTTAATTCTGCCAGCACCAGATGTGTGACAGAGATCTTTCCTCTCTATCACTCTGTCTTTAGCCATTCCTATTTTCATGGAGCTCGAGGTCTAGCAGGTTAAATCAGTAACAAGGTCATGTAAGTGCAACAGTGTATTCCTGTGTAATTAAGAAGAGACTATGATGAACTTTTCCAAGGTAGTCAGAAAGGTTTTCTGTTCCAACAGGGCTTGTTTTGTTTCTAGACCATGGTCCAAGGGAGAGTTTCTAACTCTACTGAGTGATCTGTGGTTAGGTTTCTGAAAGTTGGGCCCAGAATTCAAGTCACATTAAGAAGTTGGGAATGGGGACCTGAGATATTGAGAAGGGGCCAAGTCTGAAATGTCACTCTCCAGGTACCTTATAATGGTATAGTGAGGACCTTGGCATCACTGAGGACCTTGTCTGCACAATTACGAGAATTCATGACTAAAGGAATGGTGTAGGCTGTCCATACACAACTGTGTATGGATAGTGGTGTGACTCCAAACAGTGGTGTGCTTTAAACTAACAAGTGACTTTTTAGAAAAGAAGTTTATTTAAAATTTTACATAAAATATATATAGCTCACAAGTAATATTGACAAATGCAACACATTTTATCTCATATAGTCAGCTGATTATCACAAAATGCTTTAGTTAATTTTTGCTGAGCTCTTGTATTTGTAGCCTACCTGTAGATGCAATCCAACTATAATCTGACAAAATTAGACTGCAAATAAATGCGTGATTACAATGTGATTCAGAAAAGAAGTTGCTCGCATCACTGATGAGTGAGTACCAAATCCAGTGTGAATGTCATACAAAGATGTATATATCTGAACTTGACTCATTTGTCAATGATGTGAGATACATTTTTTTGTTAATCCTCACCAGAGAAATTTTTTTCCATTTCTTTTGAGAGAGAGAGAGAGAGAGAGAGAGAGAGAGAGAGAGAGAGAGAGAGAGGAGAGAGAGGAAGGGAGAAAGGAAGGGAGAGAGGGAGGGAGGGATAATAGAAAAGAGAGGGAGAGTGAGGAGGGAGAACGGGAGAGAGGGAGGTGGGGAAAGAGAGGAGAGAGATATGAAAGACATATTGATTGGTTGCTTCCCGCATGCTCCCACTGACCAGGAATCGAACCCATGACCCTTTAGTGTGGGGGGTGGACACTCTAACCATTTAGAAACACTGGCCAGGGCTGAGACACTTTAGTGAGGAAGATAATAGTTCTCAAATATTGGAATATTTTCCTAAATTTTTTGTGTTATTAACAATGTAACACCTGCTAAGACGTTACAGTTTAAATTTAATCTATATTAACACTTTCTTCATCACCCTTTTAAGTCTGGCCAACCAACAAAACAGTAAATCAAGCCCTGATTTGTATCGTTTGCTGATGTCCCTGGTGTAAATACTGCCACTATAGACAGTTTCAGTCTATCAACCGGATGTCATGGATGGCTGAGTTGGAAAGAGCTGTGCAGCAGCAAACTATTATAAGGTACTTCCACCACACAGATATAGGGGTATAGTTAGTAGGAAAATGTAATACATTAATTAGGAAGTGAGTGTTTCTGAGTACTATATTTATTACCTTTTAAAAATTTATTTGATTGTCACAGTTGCCACCTATTATTTCATATTTGAAACTTTCTCGATGTTGGTTTTCATTCTAGGCTATGGACATTTGGAAGATCTCTTGCAATGCAAACTGATTTCTTGGAAGTACAGGATTGTGTAGAAAGACTGAATGAAGGTTTTGAAACCTGACTCTTCTGTCACTGTCATTGGCGATTGGGCTAGTGACTTAAGTATCTGGGCCCCTGTGTCCTTGTCTGTAAAATGGAACTAATGGGACCTAACTTTCACAGTTGCCGAAGGGTTACATGAGATTATTTGAAGGTGCTTAGCATAAAGCCCTGCATGGAGACAGTGTGTCATAAATGACAGCTCTTACTATTAATAATAAATAATGGCCTAAACATATTAGGTAGGAATTGAACTCAAATCCTTTTCCCCCCATTAAATGAAATAGTAGAGAGGGATGGGTGGCATACACTGCAGTGGACAGGGAATGTGTGAGGATTCAGTCTGTACTTTCTGATACCTAATCTTGCACTCTGTGCCTGTGAACCAGCCAAGGTCACAGAAACAAGAGTCAGGGGTCACAGCCAATGTGTACTTGTTCTAGGTCTTGAACATTCTAGGTCTAGGTGGGAGGAACATTTAAAATCTACTTGTTGGGGTTCTTTTTATTTCAGAAGCAATCTTTGTTATGGAAACCTTAGAAAGTATAAATAAGCCAAAATCACCAACAATTCTACATTACTCAATAATCAACAACCTTTATGAACACTTTGCTTTTTTCTTCATACGTTCATTTTTTTCTTTTGTAAGAAATATTATGACACTAGAATTTCTCTTACTAACAATATCATGAACATCTTTCATGTTAGTAAGTTTTCCTCCCCCAACATTAATTTTATTTGCTGTCTATTTTATGATAGTAAAGGGTACTTTAATGTGTTTATCAACCACTCTACCATTGGACATTTATGTTATTACTAGAGGTCTGGTGCACAAAATTCATGCACAAGGGGTGGGGGATGTCCCTTAGCCCAGCTGCACCCTCTTCAATCTGGGACCTCTCCAAGGATGTCCGACTGCCCATTTAGGATCGGGCCTAAATGGGCAATCGGACAACTTTCTCACAATCCAGGACTGCTGGCTCCAAACTGCTCACCTGCCTGCCTCCCTGACTGCCCCTAATCGCTTCTGCCTACCAGCCTGATCACCCAGTAACCACTATCCTGCCAACCTAATTGATGTCTAACTGCTCCCCTGCCAGCCTGTTTGCCCCCAGCTTCCCTCCTCTGCCAGCCTGATCACCCCTAACTGCCCTCCCCTGCAAGCTTGATCACCCCCAACTGCCCTCCCTTCCAGGCCTGGTCCCTCCCAACTGCCCTCCCCTGCTGGCCTGATCGCCCACAATTGCACTCCCTTGAAAGGCCTGGAACCTCCCCTGCTGGCCATCTTGTGGTGGCCATCTTGTGTCCACATGGGGGCAGGATCTTTGACCACATGGGGGCAGCCCTCTTGTGTGCTGGAGTGATGGTCAATCTGCAATTTACTCTTTTATTATATAGGATAGAGGCCTGGTGCATGGGTGGGAGCCAGCTGGTTTGCCCTGAAGAGTGGGGTAAGGGGCAGCCTAGGCAAGGGGCCTATGGAGGTTTGCAGGCTGGCCACGGCCCCCCCCCCCCCAATGATCCAAGCAGAGGCCCTGGTATCTGGGATTAATCTATGTCTACAATTGAAACTTTGTAGCCTGGAGCAGAGCCAAGCCTTCTGCTCGCTCTGTGGCGGCAGTCATTTCTGTTTGAAACTTTGTACCCTAGAGTGAAGGCCTAGGCCGGCAACAGCAGGCAGAAAGATTGGCTTCCTCCATTGCCAGGGAAACCCAAACCTCTGTTCTCTCCAGCTCAGTGGCTGCCACTATTTCTGTATCTTTTATAATTGAAAACTTTGTAACATTGACTGGAGGCCAAGGCAGGCAATGGCAGGCGGAAAGCTTGGCTTCCTCTGTTGTCAGGGAAACCCAAGCCTTCCTCCTGCTCTCAGGGGTTTATTTGCATAATCTGCTCCTGATTGGCTGGTGGGCATGGCTGTGGGCATGGCTTGTGGGTGTGGTAAAGGTATGGTCAAATTTGCATATTACTCCTTTATTAGATAGGATAATAATACTAGGGGCCCAGTGCACAAAATTTGTGCACTGGGGGTGGGTGGTCCCTCAGCCCAACCTGCCCCTCTCACATACTGGGAGCCCTCAGGGGCTGCCCTACTGACAGCTCACCCCTGGCCTGCCCAAGGCTGAAAGCCTCTGGCCGAGACTTTCTGTCCTTGGGCAAGGTACCTCAGCCAGGGAACCCCAGCCACCCATTGCCCTATGATAAGGCCAATCGCTGCCTGGCCATGCCTCCAGCCCATCTGGCCTGGGGCACCCAACGAGTGATCGCCCTGTGATTGGGGTCGATGGCTGCTTGGCCATGCCCCCAGCCTGCCTGCCCGGCCTGCCATGGGTGGCAGCCATCTTGGTTGTGTGTTAATTGCATATAGCTCCTGATTGGCTTGTGGGCATGGCTTGTGGGCGTGGCTTATTTGGTGTAGCAAAGGTACGGTCAATTAGCATATTACTCTTTTATTAGATAGTATCTGCAATCAGATATCTCTGCTTAAGGAGGAGAATTTTCCAGGTCAAAAGGAATGCACATTTTAAATTTCATATTAAGAAAAAACAGCCAGCTGGCATGACTCAGTGGTTGAACATCAACCTACGAACTAGGAGGTCATGATTTGATTCCCAGTCAGGGCACATGTCTGGGTTGTGGGCTCGATCCCCAGTGTGGGGTGTGCAGGAGGCAGCCAATCAGTAATTCTCATAATTGATGTTTCTATTTCTCTCTCTCCCTTCCTCTCTGAAATCAATAAAACGTATTTTTAAAAATAAAGAAAAAACAAAACGAAAAACACTCTGCGTGGAGGCTCTTCTGGTCTCACCCTCAGTAGAGAAGATGGCGTTTACCCCTGGCTCATGAGAGGGAATTTCAGACTCGGTGAGGCTGGGAGCTGCACACTAGCTTCCATTCATCTTCCTCTGTTTTTATTTTTTCAGGAGTCTAGCTTCCTAAAAGGTTTTGTAAAGAGAACAAAGGCTACTGGAGCTTTGACTGCTGGTCTGGGGGTTCCTTGTCCTGAAATGCCTCCTCTATCTCCAATGGTTTCTCACTGTGCTCACAACACATGGACAACTTTTTATCCCCTGACACACCTCAGCCTTTTCAACCTCTCTGCCTTTCCTGATGACAGCTCTCCCCTTTCCCCTATTCTCCTGGTTAAAAATAAATCCTCAGACCCTCTGTAACCTGCATCTTCAGGGAAACCTGGCCTTGTGTCATGCAGTTGGTCACGTTTTCCTGCCCCTACACTCACAGTTTGCAGTTTGCACACTGCCCTTGCACTCTTGCTGTTTGGTGCAGTACATCTCTCCTCTACCAGAATGTGAGAGTGTGATCCCAGGACAGTGTCTCAATGTTGCATTTGTTTTCATAACACCACTGCCAGCACAGGAAGCCTTGCACACAGGAAGTGATTAATGCATGCCCACTTAGTGGGACTGACTGATGGTTGGAGGTAGGTATGAACCAGATGTGGTGTCTTGCGGTGGAGCTGCCCCTTAGAAAACAGATTAGCCGGAAGCACTGGTTGACATGAGGTTGGAAGTCCAGAGTTTTGCCCCATGAGTCTGCTCTTTACCCCACCCAAGGGCACATCCATAGAGCCCTGGTGATCCTTCCTGGACTTGAATCAGAAGACCTGGATTTGAATCCTTATCTGCTGCTATATGAACTTACACAAATATCATCTGCAAATTGGATAATATTAATTCTGACCTCAAGGATAGGAAGGAATATGATTTAACAAAACACATAGCACAGTGTCTGGTGCCTAGTCAGCACTCAGAAAGTATCACCTTATTTGTTTCTCTCTCCCTCACTCTTATTCTCCCTCATTTGGCTTTCTCCTGTTCTCTTTGGCCAGCAAAGCTGCTTAGTCTAGGTTTCTGAATAGAATGAGCCCATCATTTCAGGTGCTGGTGCTGCCTGACCCTTCCTACCTCTACCTCCCGCTGTGACCCTGCCCAGGTAGAACCAGTCCCTGGTTTAGGGACTCTTCTGCATCTGATGGAGGGGTCAAAGCAACCAGGTAGGAGCCTGGGGTCTCCAATGCCCTGATACGTCTCTGACTCTTACTGTTTTTAAAATCTTAGGTGTTCCTTCTGATTAGAAACAAGACCATCTTGAGAGGCCTTGTGGACCAGCCACTACTTCTATTGGGGGATCAGTACCCCTAGCAGGGGCTTCTGTGATTAGCCGGTTGGAAGCTTTGGGATTAGAAAATCTGGGCTTAAATCATGACCATCCCTCTTAGATCTGTGTCCTTGGGCAAGTCAGCTAAGCACTGCATGCATCAGTTTCTTCATTTGTAAAGTGAGAATTGTAAGAGTAACAGTGCTGAAAACTCGTTAGAATAAAGTGAAAAAGGTATGTAAGTTATTTAAAAATAGAAACATCCTTTCAAATGTAAATCATATTTCGAACTTACTAATATAGCCTCCTTTTCAAACTAAATGACAGCTTTCAGCTAAACACTGATGCGCCCGGATGGCCCAGAGGGGTGAGCCCATGTTGAGGTGTTCTTAGAACAGTGCCTTGCACAATATCAGCATTAGCTGTTATTACTCTGCAAGTGTTTATTAAGAAATTAATAATTATTTTATAGTTCAGCAGTGCAGTGAATAATTACACTACATAATGATTGTATTGTATTCAAGTATGTTTAATAAATATAAATAACTGCCTTGCACAATACACGATTGTGTAATTTGGTTATCAAGAAAGATGCTCCAATTCAGTAGTAATAAAAATGGGGACAATAAACAATGAAATGTTACTTTTTTGTTCTTTCATTTTGGCCAAGATTAAAAACAATGATAATAAAATAAAATTTAAAAATATAGAAACATAAGTCAATCTGTAGTTAGAAAAAGAAAATAAAAACAATGATAGTACTAATATTGGTGAGGGGCAGCGAAAGCAGGCATTCTTTTCCAATGTTGCTTGAGGTAGCTAAAACTGGCATTAAGCATATGTTTTTGAACTTGAACCAGCATGCTACTTTTCAGAATTTATCCTATGGAAATGATAATGTTCCCAAGCTGTCATTTTAAGGCTTTTCATTGTAGTGATGCTTGTGATTATAAAAACTGCAAAACAACTCAAAGATCCATCAGTAGGGAAGTGATTAACTAGAGTATGATATTTTCACTTAGTATGCTGTCATTAAAAATTATAAACCTGAAAGAAATCAGATGTGAAAGAAATGGAGGAAAAAAAAACGACTGGACATGGAATTCAAAACCACGGTTACGGGGCTTTTCAAGAGGCTCCAACAAAAGGTCGAGGCCTATAAGGAAATAAGCAAGATCGCAAAGGAAATGAATGAGTCCTACAAGGAAATGAACAAGACCCTCAAGGATATGAACGAGACCTGCAAGGAAATGATCAAGACCAACGTGGAAATGATCAAGACCAACGTGGAAATGAATGAGTCCTACAAGGAAATGAAGGAGACCCTCAAGGATATAAAGGAGACTCTCAAGGATATGAAAAAGGACCAACCAGAAATTAAGCATACACTGACTGAAATAAAAAATATTATACAAAGACCTAAAAGTGCTCTGGAGCACACCAAGAACCAGGTTAAAGATTTGAAATATAAGGAGGTAAAATCCACTCAGCTGAAAAAGCAAGAAACCAAGAGAATCCAAAAAATTGAAGATAGTGTAAGGGGCCTCTGGGACAACCTCAAGCATACCAACATCCGAATTATAGGGGTGCCAGAAAAAGAGAGAGAGCAAGACAATGAAAACCTATTTGAAGAAATAGTGACTGAAAACTTCCCACACCTGGTGAAAAAAAATGACTTAGGAGTCCAAGAAGCACACCAAACCCCAATATATAGGAACCCTAAGAGGACCACACCAAGGCACATCATAATTAAAATGCCAAGAGCAAAAGACAAAGAGAGAATATTAAAAGCAGCAAGAGAAAAGCAGATGGTTACCTATAAGGGAGCACCCATATGATTGTCAGAGGATTTCTCAACAGAAACGATGCAGGCCAGACGGGAGTGGCAAGAAATATTCAAAGTGATGAACTGCAAGAATCTACAACCAAGATTACTCTATCCAGCAAAGCTATCATGCAGAATTGAGGGTCAGATAAAGTGCTTCGCAGATAAGATAAAGCTAAAGGAGTTCATCACCACCAAACCAATATTATATGAAATGCTGAAAGATATTCTTTAAGAAGAGGAAGAAGAAAAAGATAAAAGTGTAAATTAGGAACAACAAATGCACATCTATCAACAAATGAATCTAAAAATCAAGTGAATTAATAAGCTGATGAACAGGATAAACTGGTGAATGTAACAGAATCACGGACATAGAGAGGGAATGGACTGACAACTCTTGGGGAGAAAGGGGGTGTGGAAAGTACAGCAAGAGACTGGACAAAAATCATGCAACTATGGGAGAGGACAGTGGAGGGGGGTGAGGGCAGAGGGTGGGATGGGTACCAGGTGGAGGGGAACTATAGGGTGAAAAAAAAAAAGGGAACAATGTAATTAATAAACTGAACAATAAAGATTAAAATAAAATAAAATAAAATAAAAAAGAGAGAAAAAATAAATAAAAATAAAAATTATAAACCTGTATTTCTTTACATAAGAAGATTGCATGATTAAGTAATGAGAGCAGATTATAGAACAACATCCTGCTTTGGTTGATGTTCTCAGTGGTTAGAACACAAGCCCAAGCACTAAAGGGTCTCAGATTCAATTCCTGCTCAAGGGCACATATCTGGGCTGCAGAATCCCAGGCCCTGGTTGGGTCACATGTGGGAGGCAACTAATTGAAGTATCTCTCTCTTATCAATATTTCTCTTTCCCTCTCTCTTTCTCTCTCCCCCCTTCTCACCCTTCCACTCTCTCTAAAAAAAATCAATGGAAAAAATACCCTAGGGTGAAGATTAAAAAAACAAAAACAAAAAACCAACATAGCATGATTCCTTATCTGTTTAAAAATGTGTCTCAATGTATATATATATGTATGCACATGTATGAGTATGCATGTGCACATATAGTAAAAATGATAGAAGTATATACAAGAAAATAAATTGGGGGAGTTTTAGAAGCTGTTCTTTATTCTTGAAACATCTCTATGGAATTTGAAATGTTTGCAACAAATAGGTTCTAGTTTTATAATCAGAATGAAAGAAAGGTATTTTTTTCTAATTCATTAAAGGAAAAAGAACCTCTTATTTGCAGAACAAGGTGCTGTGTGTGAGTGATTTGTCTCAAGACTAAGAGAAAACTGTGAGACAGACAATGGTGTGCAGTGGGGAACAATCAAAGTGATGAGAGACTTAGTCCAGCTATTTGGCCAGGAGGGGCTTCATAGAGGAAGAGACATTGAACTTGGCTTTGAAGGATAAGAATCAGTGGGGCAAAGGAACCAACATTGGAATTGATAAAGCAAACCTTGCTTAAGTTGCTTATTATCTGAAAATAATGGGTTTCTGCCCTAGAATTGCCTCTTAGAAAAGAAGTTGCCTTATATTCAAGTCTTTCAAGTTTACTCATATTATGAGGTTCTCCTTCAGTTGTTTTATTTTGAAAAATCACATTAGCCTGAAATGACCTAAATCAATATTAGTTTTTGATGTTTATAGAGGTTTCCCGCACCAACTTAACAGTTATTCCTTTGGGTGTGACTTCACAATGGCATCTGTCATATATGCACCTTGTAGAAACCATCCTACAAAGCATGGTGGTTACAGTGAAGGTTATGAATATAATATGTAAGTACTAGAGGCCTGGTGCACAAAACTCGTGCACTGGGGAGGGGGGGGTCCCTCAGCCCAGCCTTCCTTCTCTCACATACTGAGAGCTCTCAGGGGATGTTCTACTGATGGCTTAGGCCCACTCCCTGTTGGAGCAGCCTGGCTTTCCTTTGTGAGAGGTGACCAGGCTGATCAGGGGAAGGTGCCAACCCCATCACCCTGCTACTGCAGCCACTGCCAGTCACCACAGCCACCAATATGGACTCCAGTCCCTTCACCATGAAAAAATGACAACTTTCTTTAGGCATTTTCAAGATGTGCCTTTCATAAGATGTGACATTTCTTTCTTTATTTTTCATTTTTTCCTCACCTTCAGATATGTTTCCATTGATTTTTCCCCCTTCCTCTGATTCCAGGCTTGGCCACTTCCCAAGCCTATAGCCTCCGCCTCAGGTTGAGAGCTTAGGAAGCGGGCACCCCCTGCCCCACCAATCCCAGTCTCGGCTCCTCCCCAAGCATATAGCCTCTGCAACAGGGTTTAGGCTTAGGAAGTGGGTACCCCCTGTCTCCAAGCCTAAAGCCTCCTCAGGATGGCCAGCTGGGAGTGACCTGGGTGCCAAGAAGGTTCCTGGGACCCAGATATGTATGGAAATTAACCACCATCTTTGTTGGATTAATTTGCATACTCACTCTGATTGGCTGTGGATGTAGCAGAGGTACAGTCGATTTACATGTCTCTCTATTATTAGGAAATATGACTACATGAAAAAAACAGTAGTAAGGGTATGTGAAAACAGTACTGTGGTTTAGGATAAAAATTCCATGTTAGTATCGTATGCAGATTCAAAGGTGCTGCATCTCAAATAACTTAGATGGAAATGAAGATGAAATTCTCTTGCAAATGGACTCAAAAAAGGTCCTAGTGATGATGAGGACTGATGCTAGAATAAAAACTAGTTCATGAAATAGGAAAATGGAAAATGCTTTATTTCCAAATCAATGCATGATTTTTATATATTCATTTTTACATGTGTATCCTAACTAGGTTTAGTTAAATATTGTAAGTAGGTATTTGGCTATTTTATCTATATCTCTAAAAGTTTTTCCTTGGTTTTCTTATTGGAAAAGTGGAGGATTGACATTTAGGAAGCTGCCACATCCAGACAATGTATTTCCTGTATTCAGCATACATGTGTGTCTGATATCCGGGTTATATTCCCCTTGCAATACTCTAATAAGTAATTATAACAGCTGCCAGCTTTGTCATCCTCTACGAACTGTGGAATGTGTCTTTTATACCTTTAACTTTAATCCTCATGATAATGCTACAGGGCTTTGTATTGGTTTGCTGCCACAACGAAGTACCACAAGCTGAGTGGCTTAATCAATAGTGATTGTGCACAGTCCGAAGGCTGGAGGTCTCCAGTCAAGGTGTCCCCATCGGCTCCTTCGGAGGGCTGTGCGGGAGAACCTGCTTTTCCTCTCCCTAGCTTTGTGCTCGTGATCTTTGATGTTCCTTGGCCTGTAGAAGCAGCATCTCAATCTCTCGCTTCATCTTCCCATGAAGGTCTCCTTGTGTGCCTATCTGCCTCCAAGTTTCCCCTTTCTTTTTTTTAATTTTAAGTATATTTTATTGATTTTTTACAGAGAGGAAGGGAGAGGGATAGAGTCAGAAACATGGATGAGAGAGAAACATCGATCAGCTGC
Organism: Antrozous pallidus; assembly: GCA_027563665.1. Lineage (NCBI taxonomy): Eukaryota > Metazoa > Chordata > Mammalia > Chiroptera > Vespertilionidae > Antrozous > Antrozous pallidus. The sequence continues at coordinate 21,653,458 of CM050520.1, forward strand.
CTCTTGTACACCCTCTACTGGGGATGTTCACCCCAGCCAAGGTACATGCCCTTGACCGGAATTGAACCTGGGACTTTTCAGTCCACAGGCTGATGCTCTATCCACTGAGCCAAACCAGTTTCGGCTGAGTTTCCCCTTTCTGTAAGGACACCAGGCACATCCGAGTTGGGCCCAGGCTAATGACCTCATTTAAACTAGATATACCTAGTCTCCACCCTCAGGAAATCTAGTAGCTAAAACCCAAGGTTGTGGGTCTTTTCTCTGTTCATTTAATATTTATTAAGCACCTGCAGTAAGTAGGTAATGCTGAGAAAATATAACAAGACAGGACCCCCCGGCTTCCATCCATTCCTGTGCATTATCAAATTAAAATTAACATGGGACGCCTACATGTGAAAATAAATTTGACTTAAAAATTTGGCAGAACTTTTGATTTTTCTTAACTTTTGATTTTTAATTCTCCGTGCTTTAGAGCTTCCTCTTAGTTTTGAGATGGATGCTGATGATTATAGGACCTGCATCTCCAGAGGGCAGGGACTTTGTTGGGTTTAACTAACTTCATTGTCCCCTTGGGGCAGAGTTTTTGTGCCGGCCACACAGCTGGACTGCATTTGGGTCAGGTGCCCAGCTGTGGTCCAGTTAGTGGCTCTGCTTTCTTCTTCGTTTCCATCAAGCAAATCCTAGACGTGCGATTTATTTTGCCTTGGCATGAAATAACCCCTGGGCTTCGTAAGTTGTGTGCTCTCTCTGCTTCATTTTTGCATGCTTGAAGAACATCTTTGTGTGTGTGTGTGACTTTCAGTGTCTAGACATTCACCTCTATCATATCAAAAATACTGTGAGCTCCTTAAGAGTCGTTTTCTCATTCATCACATAATCCTGACCATGGCGCCTTTCAAACCCACATGAACTATTTAAACACTCATAGCTTCTTTGATTCGTTTCACTCGTAGGTCATGGAATAACACTGCGCATCTGTTGTGCTCAAGGCAAGATAGAGGATTACGGAGGTGGATGAGGCAGGATTCTTGCCCCCTGAGAGCTTGTAGTCTAACAGGGCCAGTAGTCATGAAAGCAAACAGATGTAATCATAGGCAGAATAAAGGAGTGCTCAGTTAAGACAAACACTGTGTGTTGTAGAAATGCTTTTTGAATGGAGACGTTCGTTTTGCCCAGAAACAGGAAGATATTTTATCTGGATCCAAAGGAACGGTGATAATTCTGTAGGGAAGGAGAGCAAAGTCTTGCAGCTGGGTGCTCAGAGATGAGATGACAAAAGCAGTTAGGACTAAAGGATCTTACATGGCCAGTGGAGGTTGGTATCTGTGCGCACCGTCTGTGTTTCCCTTTTACTGCCATTCATTCCGCAAAACTCTTGGCCTCTACATACAAGTGCTGTGTGGGTGCTGGGGATGCAAAGATGACTTCACGGAGCCACAGAGGGAGTGATCCATTCAGCTAGTAGGCCGTGGGCAGTCTCCATCCCAAAGGGGGTGACGTTGGCCTGGACTTAGGAGAATGAGGGGCACGCCAAATTAGAGTGTGGGGAACAGACTTCAGGCAAGGCCACCCCACGGACAGATATGCAAGTGTCACTGGGGTAGGAAGCAAGAATAGGGTGGGGAGAGGAATTGTGAAGATGGGGATGAGGATGGAAAATATGGGCCAGATTGTGGTGGTGAGGAGTGCGGGCATGGGAGACACCATCCCACTCTGCTTTAGGGCTGCATGCTAGAGAGAGACAGAGGGAGGAGAGATGGGAGCCACGTGACAGCCCAGACAATGGACGTTGGGGGGGGGGGGGCGTCCTGGCGCTGGACAGGGAGAAGAGGCTCTGAAGCAGCCATCAAGGACGTGGAATTTAGGAGCTCGGTGACTGTGTTCGCACAGGGAGGAGGAGTACCTGGGATAATGGGTCTCTGGCCCAGCCCTCACCTGGTTGATAGCCTGCCTCTGTCCTCAGGATGTAGTCTCACAGTGGTCACTGATAAGACCCTGTGGCCATTGCTAAGCCAGATAGCTGCCCACAGGTGCCCAGCCTTAACTAAAGCAGCCTTACTTCCCACATCAAGTTCGTAGTTTCCAGAAGGCTTCGTGTGACCTGTGGTTGGCTAAGGAGTCATAGGTAGGAAAATGAGGACAGCTGTTCGGACGGCCCTCCCCGGCCCCTCATGAAGCCACAAGGCAAGGCTTTCAGGAGGGAAAAACTGAAGTGGGGTGTGGTGGGGTGGGGTGGGGGAGATGTCAAAAATCTGAAACAAAACATCTCAGGCACCACTCCAACCCAACTGTGGGCTTGCCAGGAGCCAGGTGCTGCTGCTGGAAGCCCTGCGTCTGCTTGGCATCACACCCGTCGTGGCGGCCCTTTGCTGGGCCTGGGCCTGCAGGCCCTATCTTCCTGCTGGTGGGCACTGCAGCCACAGGCACCCCTCAGGTGGTTTCGGGGGAGGGGCAGAGAGAGAGAGAGAGAGAGAAAGAGAGAGAAAAAGGCCCACTAGTAGCTCTCTCCTGACTCAGGGAACAGGGACAGCAGACCTGGTCTCTCTTTCTTATGAATGTCCGAGGAGAAACAGAGGTTTCCTCCTGCCCAGTGTGCACTTCCTTCCCAGGCAAGAGCATTGTCTGGTGCGTCATGAGCACTCAATAGGGGCAGCTCTGATTAGGAGAGGTTGGCCCTAGGCATTGTGGGAACACCAGGGACAAGCCTCTAAATGAGCTTTGTCCAGGGGAGGGGACACCAGAGCTGCTTCTTAAAAGACAAGTAGGAATAAGGCCACGGAGAGGTACCTGAGAGCTTGGGTTTGGGAGCATTGTGGTTAGCAAGTCGCCTGGAAAGCCTTGTCCTCCACCGGGGTTACCCTCTGTTTCTTGATGGGTGTCATTAAACATTCCCGAGGCACTGGGAGTTGAGCTTTGCCCTTGAGGGCAGCAGCGTTTGTAACATAATGAAAGGCCCACAGCACCATGAAAGCAATAAGCTTTTCGGTGGTATTGCGGCTTGTAATTTATATTAGACATCATTACATTTCCTAAACATAAAAGGAAATGTTTGTGATATGCAGAGAGGAGGCCCTACCACACAAAGGCAGGTCTCTCTTGGTTCCCTGACCCATTAAGTGACAATCACAGACCCCGTGTTCGACATCCTCCAAGCCCACGCTCTGGGCTGTCAATGCTCCAAATAATGGCATTCTTCCCCTCAGTCACATTTATGTTTTTAAATAATAGCACGTAAAAGCCCAGCTCTGAAGTATTTGCTGGCTTTCTTTGTTACACCAATTTAGATTTCAAGTCCTCTCCCTCCTTTGTTTTTCCCCTAAGTAACTGTTGACCCACTGTCACAGTGACAGGTAGATGTGAGTGCAGAGAGCAGAGGAGTCAGAATGTTGGACTTAACTGAGAATTGTTTTCATCTCAAAGAAGTCCAGAGACAGGCAGGCCTGGCTGGTATGGCAGGGAACCAGGCCTCTGCCCTCCTGTCACATGGCCTCTATGCTAATGTCACTCATGATTTAGGGGGGCTGTTGGAATGTCAGCCGGCATGGCAGCAGGAAGCAGTTGGCTTCCTGGAAGGGTATTTCTGGGAGCCGCACCTGCATCTTTGCACGTAGCTCATTGTCAGCCTCAGGGGCCACACAGCATTAGCAAGGGAGGCTGGGAAATGTAGTTATTTAGCTGAGAGGTTGCCACCCAGGATAGCATTGGGGAAAAATGGGTGCTGGATATGATCGTTCCTAGCCAAGGAAGATAACCATTTCCTAAAATCTGGGGGTCATATGTATTGTAATAAGAAATGGGAATAGTGGTCAAGCTCTATGGCCAGGTTTTTGTTTTCTTTTTAATATATTTTATTGATTTTTTTACAGAGAGGGAGTGAGAGGGATAGAGAGTAAAAAACATCAATGAAAGAGAAACACCGATCAGCTGCCTCCTGCACACCCCTTACTGGCGATGTTCCTCGCAACCAAGGTACAAGCCCTTGACCGGAATCGAATCCTGGACCTTTCAGTTTGCAGGCCGATGCTCTATGTACTGAGCCAACTGGTTTCAGCTCTATGGCCAGGTTTAAAAAAAAAAAAAGTTTAAAATAAGTCCTACTGTCCTTTTCTTGTAATAAAAGCAATTTCACTGGTAGACATTTTTTAAACTGCAGATTAGCAGAAAGATTACAATGGAAAAGCACTAGGACCAATCTGAGGATCGGGTGGTGCCTGCGAGCGGTGGGAAAACTTCCTTAGGAACATATTTGGCTTGAAACGTTTGCCTCTCTGAAGCTCATGGATTCGTGGAGAACAAGAGATTAAAGGAAGGGAAGCGGGCCACGGTCACCTAGACTTTAAGATGGCGCCTCCCCTTGGACGGGAACCAGCCCCAACCTGGTTCAGCAGGTGCCAGCCTGTTAGCCCACCCTCTGCCAGCCTGCCCCTAGGGACCCTGACACACCAGCAGCTCCCGGCTCCTGCCTCCACCCCTCTGGCCCCAGCCTGTGGAGGTGACCTGACTGGTTGCTCACTTTGCTGAAGGACTGGGCATCAGCACCTTTGAGCTTGGGCCTTGCCCCCACTCCAGGAAATAAGGCCACTGGGTCAGAGTATCAAGAGGCTGCATTCCTTGGGTCCTGTCAACCACCATCTTTTCCTCCATCTGGCTCATTGTCCCTGTCTTCGTTGCCAGGCTTCTTTGGTGAATAAAAGCCACTGAGAGAGGAGGGAAGAGATAAGAGAAAGAAGAGGGCAGATAGAGAGACAGTGAGGCAGACATGCAATCAACAGCGAGCAGAGAGCCACCGTGTGAGGATGAGCACGAGGGGCACAGGATTCTGAAACCCTGTCCCCCACAAGCTGTGAGTTAGTTGAGGAACCCAGAGAGATTTAGTTCAAGGAGCATATGCTGAGCCCTGTGAAGTACCGGGCTATTAAAAAGAAAGAAAAGAAAAGAAAAAGGAGCCATGAGTACCCCAACCTGTGGTCTGGGAGCTGTGGGTGGTGTGGCAGGAGCGATGGAAACCGCCTTGGTATTCCCAGTAGACGGTGGCGGGTTACAGCAGAGGCAAGGGGCCGGGGGGGGGGAGGGGGGGAGACTCGGGAGTGGAGGGCGGCAGAGGGGCTAACTGTGCTGGGAGGGTGGGAAGTGCTTCGCAGAAGAGGTTTCATATGATCTGGATCTTGGCGAAGGAGGTATTTACCAGTTGAAAGCAGAGGGAACAGCAAGACAGAAGGACAGTGGGGGCAGAGGTGTGATCTGGCACTGGTGGTGGGTTTGGGGAAAACTGAGTTCTGTAGCCTGGAGCTTGGGATACACAGAAGGTCATGGCAGGAGTGAAGGGCCTCGATTACTCACTGTGTGGACAATTAGTCTCCGAGGAGGGTGGGCAAAGCTTTGGCAGAGGAAGGGCTTGAAGATGTGGGAAGGCAGAGGACAGGCAGCCCAGGTGGGATGGGACTGGCATCAAGCAGGGGCTTGGAGACATGGTGAGCCTGATTGGCAGGAGGGAGGGTCCCTGTGGGCAGTGTTGAGAGATGCGGCTGCAACTAGATCTGTGTCGGGAGCAAGAAGGCACTGGAAGGTTCCGAGTAGAGGCAGCTGTGTTAAAGTGAACGTTTTATGGGATTCAGCAGTCAGGTGAGACCAAAGGCTATCTGCTTGGTCACGAGGTCTCTCGAACTCCTGTGGATTCATGGGAGAAGAGTCCTTTTGCTTTCTGCTTCCTGGGTCCTAAAGTTCCTGTTACCCCAGGGACTCAAAGGAAGACCACCAAAAAAGCATATACCCAGACTATTATTCTAGTTCCCTGCCGAAATGGCTTTGCCAATTTCAATATAAAGGCATTTGTTGTTAGGAAGCGCTAACGTAAGAAGCCCCTTCTGAAGAACGACGTCTTTATATCTTTCATAATTCAACACATTGGGATTGCTCCTATGCAGCAACCTTTTGGTAAGTAACCGAGCAACTTCTCTCATATTCAGCACGAAGAAGGAAACATGTCTACCCAGACAAAATTATATATTACTTAAGGACAGCAGATAACGGCAGCTATATATCCCAGCATACTTTGCACTTTCTCCTTGGCTGCCAGGAGCCCAGAACTCTATTTGCTTTGCAAATATGGTAACTACCTTATTCTATTGCTCTCTGTTCTCTTTCTCCTCTTTTTAAAAAAAGAGTTAGCCCTGCTGGTTGGCTCGGTGGTCGAGCAGCGATCCCGGAACCAAGAGGTCACCAGTTCAATTCCCGGTCAGGGCACATGCTGGGGTTGCAGGCTCGATGCCCAGTAGGGGATGTGCAGGAAGCAGTCTATCAGTGATGTTTCCCATCTCTCTCATTGATGTTTCTATCCCTCTCCCCCTCTCTCTAAAACTCAATAAAAAAAAACATAATTTAAAAAATATATTCCTTTTTATTTCTTCTTTTTATCTGCGTTGAATAATGTAAATGCCTCAGACACTTCTGGGAAATAGACTGGGTATGTTCTATGATTAAATCTTAAATGAAGTACTTTTCTTCTTCCCGGGAAGGCAGCTCTTTCCGTGCCTTTCCATGCAGCCAAAAGCCTCCCCCCACTCCTCCTGCTGCCCCCCCCCCCCAACCCCCGCTCACGTGTGCTTGTGGCGCCCGGCCTGCCTCTCCACCGGCCCCTCCTGGCGGAGCTCCTTAGGAGGATTCGTGCTCCTCCGCCTCTGTTCGCAGGCCCTTTTGGCTTGAGATGTTTTCTATCTTTCCTATATTTCAAAGCTTTGTGGTAAATAATCAATTCAAGCCAGCACCAGGGTCTCTCTTTCTGTAATTCTAAAAACCCATTAAATTATATTGTTGGGAGAAAACAATAGCTGTGCTAATCACGCCCCGTGCATGCGCATCTTAATTTCCCCAGAGGCCTGAATATGAATTTTTACTAACATGTTAATTTTGTGTGTTAATCAGTAGCTGTAGGCCGAATGAATGGATTGACTATGTAAAACTGTTTGATATTGAAACAACTCCTTTTGACCCCCTCAAATTGGCTTCATTCCCCTAAAGACGGTTAAAGTTAATTAAGCACTCAATAGGTTTATGGTGTTTAAATTAAAATATATTACTCCTCATTGTGTAGTCATCAAGTGAGAAAGACATCCTCCTCCTGGCTGTCTGGCTGGCTAATGGGCTTATCAAAATTCATGATGTAATAAGAAGGCCCACAAGTGCATAAGAGACCCTGGCTGTCACTCAAGGAAAAACACTGACCACCTTTGCCCACTAGAGGGCAGAAGATAGCCATGAATGCTGGTGACGCCAGCGTTGGTTTTGGGATTGGAAGTAGGAGGAGGAACGACCCCCTGGTTTCTCGTTTGTAAAGAAACCAGTCTTTTATGCTATTTTCCTAAAAATGCGGAGCTCACTCTTGATTTCTCTAACTCCCCTCTTTTTCTTTTCTTCCCTGTTCATATTTTACACCCCTTTTCTACCTTTTTTTATTTGCAATTCTGTTTGTAACAGTAGCAAGCGGCAGAAAGTAGCCCACCTGTCTCTCAGAAAAAAAGGAAACTGCTTTCTGTAGTCTGGATAACTTTTCCATGTCATTTTCATTGTCAAGGGAGCTGGGAAAGCCTGAGAAAATCATTGACACGGTGCAGAGAAAATATATAAAATAACACTTAAGCCTTCTCTCCAGAAAGACACTTGAAAGCTATAATTGTGCCTGCTGACTTCCCCTCTGGGCCTCCTGGGGCCGGGGTAGGGAGATGCCGCCACAGCCACAGACTGCCATGACAGTTACATTCAAATCTGGGAGAAGCACTGCTTAATTGAAATCGGCAGAGTGCAAGAGGGGGAGGTCATGCTGAATCCTGCAGGAATTCTGACTCTGAATTAAAACTGGGCTGAGGTGAAGCTGATCAGAGTGTTATCACGAGGGGGGCCAAAGCTGCCAGCCCCTCCTCTGTCCAGCAAGCTCCATCCCTGACCAGAAACGTTAGCCAGGGCCTGTGGCGGGTGGTAGGGATCACTGAGGCATATCAAAGTGTTCTTATTAATAAATATGTAACTCACTTTTCTTAGACTGGTTTTGAGAAACACATACATTGATCTAGTTAGTGTGTGTGTGTGTGTGTGTGTGTGTGTGTGTGTGTGTGTTGGGGGCAGGCGAGTGAGTCACAAAATGGACGTAAGATACCTCCTCTAAAGTGTACATAGCCCCGAGTATAAGACAGGGAGGGAGCAGGGTGGCAGGGGAATGGGGAGGCATCATGTGGAAGTTTAAATGATGCCCATTTGTTGTAATAAGTTCATGCTTGAAGAGGTGGGACTCGGCCCCACACAGGACTGAAATGAGTGTGAGTCAGCATTTGAAGGGCATTGTTTGCCCATCTTCCATTCAGGGTACCCGCAATAGCATGGGGTTTTCCGTTCAAGATACTTTTGACCAGTAATTGTTATTAGTGAATACTACTTGAAGGCAGTGGTTTTCAAACTGTGAGGTAAGGAGTGGAACCTGGAGAGTGTGGCCGAGCCCCCACCCTCCCTCTAGAGGCTTTTTGTTCCGGGCTTCACTTACGATTTCATTTGGGAAAAGAGGCCGCCACTGCTAAAAGGGGACGCGATGGGGAGAGGGAGGGAGAGAATTTTATTTTTAAATACCTTTTTATTGATTTCAGAGGGGCAGGCAGAGGGAGAGAGAAATAGAAAGATCAATGATGAGAGAGAATCATCGATTGGCTGCTTCCTGCACACACCACACTGGGGATCAAGACTGCAACCCAGGCATGTGCCAGCCCGGGAATCAAACAGTGACCTCCGGGTTCATAGGTCCATGCCCAAACACTGGGCCAACTGGCCAGGCAGGAGGAGAATTTTTAAACCTCTAAGTTTATTGCCGTCTAGTACACAAAGTGTTCCCCTGATCTCATTTGAATCTCAAGCTGGTTATTGTTGTTCTTATTTTTCCTCCTTGATGTCTTTTCAGAGAGGGAAGCACAGTCCGGAGAGGGCAAGAAATGTATTCATTGTCACACAGTGAACGGCAGAGCGAATAGCTGAGCCTAGGTCTTTGGCTTCCAAATTCAGGACTCCTGCTCTGTAGTAGACTAGATCTGAAGAGGGCCATGTTCCTGCAGGCAACCTGGGTGGCACAAAGACGAGTGTTGAAGGAAGGGGTGCTCGGGCCTAACCAGACCCAGGGAGAAGCCTGACATTGAACAGGCAGGTCAGCGGGAGGCAGCAGAGCCAGGAAGGGAAGAGGGTACCTGGGGCCTGGGGGGGGCGGGGGGGGGGGGGGGAATCGGGATGTGACTCCTGGTCTGTGACTTCCTTCCAGTCTGGCCTCTGCTGGGGAGGGAGAAAGGGGCCTGCCTCTGGGCATCTTCTTTCATTTTGGGATTGCCATCATCACCCCAGGCCTTCAGTGGGTGGAGAGACTGAGTCACAGGGGGCCTGAGTGAGCAGGGAATCAATCAGCTCTGCGAATCTTGGGGCCCAGCCCCACAGAGGGTCCCATGTCTTTCTGGGGCAATGATTAGCTCTGGGGGAAGAGGTGCGCGCAGCGGAGGAGGGGGTGTGTGGAGGGGGGGAGGGGGAAGGATGACATGGGGACAGTTGTCTCCTACCAGCTCCATGGGCTTCAGGGCAGCCCCTCCTGACAGCCTCCTCTGGACCACTCCCCGGACTCCTTTGACAAACCTGTTCACAGGCCCATTTCATCCCTTTATTAAGATGCCGCCCTTCCTCCCAGGGTGCCCAGCTCTTTCTTAAAGTTAACCAGTAACTGGTCTTTTTGTCGCTCCATTTCTGTGTGAGAAACCCTTGCGACTGTTCCCACCCAGGGAGCACTTGTGACTTTTGTCCCCTTTCTCTCTCTTTCGGGTCTGCAGAAACCCTTTCATGTCCCTTTGTGTCCGAGAACTTCACACTGCCCCTCCTCCATCCCTTACCCCCCTCCCCCCATGTGCTCAGCAGCCTTGCTCTTCTCAGAACTCCTGACTCTGCTCCCAACTGGTCCCCTCACCTCCCATCCCTGGCAATAAAACGGCCCAGGGAGACATTGGGCTCCTCCAATAAAATGCACCTTGAGGACACTCTGGGGAGGGAGTGGCAGCCCGAGAGCAGGGACACTCACATCTGAAGTTCGGTGTTCATCTGTGCAGTGTTTTTCCTTTGCGTGTAGTTCTTTTCCTGAACAAACATCAGAAAGCCCGCTGAGCCAATTGCCTGGAAAAGAAGTGACAGTAAGAGCCGCACAGACTAAACTCTTGTGTCTGCGCCCACAGAAGTCAAACAGGTTCACAGGTTGCAGAAGAGAATCAACTGTTTGCTTTCTCTAAGCCGAGGGGATTTTTGGTCCTTAGAGTGAGAAAATAAATTATTTTACTCTAAGTTCTTGTCTTCACCAGGACTTAATTGCAGCATTTTCCCCTGCCCAGGTCAAAGGTTTACATGGGGAAGTCTAAACGCAAGGCCCTCGGACCGCTGGGAAAGGCTGTAGGCTGCAGCCTGGGAGCCTGTTCTGATGTAGAAACCTCTTCCTGTCATCGCTCCTAATTTGTGCACTTAATTGACAGCTTGTTAACAGTTCATTAGGAACACTGAAGACCATGTGGCAAACACAGATCTATCTAGTGGAGAGGATGTGGTCCCTTCTTGGGAACCACTGTTGACTAGACTTCACCAGAAACAGCATCGCGTGGCAGAAACAGCCCACTGCCTCCTTTCAGAGCAAGGACACCGTCCCTTCCTGCTAACCTCTCCAGCTCTGGGGTCAGCGCGGGCTGCCGCTTTGTTCTGCGGACGGTCTGAAGACAAATCGGCCTCTTTGAAAGGGCACCACTCATCTTCCTGACTCTCGTTCGACACTCGGTTGGAACTTTGGAGACCTTAAATAATGTCATTTTGGGATTGTCATCATCATTCCAGTTCTTCAGTGGGTGGGGAAACGGGAGGCTTCTGCTAGGACCAGTTACAATCCCAAATTCTTTCCTGTAATCCTCTGTGATCTTTCCAGGGAATATTAGTTGCCTCTTTGTGGAGGGCGCCCCCAGGCAAGACACTTTGAGCCTTCTTTAAATCTTTGTCTGCTGAATCCAAGGCGACTGGCAAAACTGCATCTTGGAAAAACACATTCACCACCAAGGCTGCATATGTTTATCAGCTTGGTCTTAACTTTGCCTCAGGTGTCTGGGGAGAGAGCCTTGAAATGTAAATGCAGTCTTGCCCTGAGAATGGGGGAATGAATAGGGCCTGGGCCCACTGAAACGTCTTTGATACTAATGTTGGAGAAATCTCTTTGCACCTTGGAATATAAATAAACTGCTGCTGTTTGGGTTGAGTCCCTGTATCTCCATCAGAGAGAACAGATGTACCACCCGGCCCCAGCTATTTTTCCTACTTCTGTGTTTTCTCTTCTATTCCTTTATTTCTTAATCCCCAGCTCCTCTACTCAGAAACTGGACCCGGTCTCTCTCCACGCTGGACGTGGAAAAGAGAGAAAAAACACCTATTTACAACCCCAAATTCTTTCCTGTAATCCTCTGTGATCCTTCCAGGGAAAATTAGTTGCCCTTTCATCTTTGTGTCCATAACACTTTGCTCTTCCTTCTGTTACATATTATAACATTGTGTGATCCCTATAGAGGTGTCCCGTGTGCCGCGAGCATCTATGAACGTGTGTTTTCTCCATCGTTGGACCACCAGCACTATGCAACCTAGGGATGAATTTTAGGGATGATTGCTTTATGTCACCTTTAAGCATCCAGGGCTTGACCCTTCCCTCATCACCATCAGCACGTGCCTCCCCTCAGTCCCAACCACCTAAAGGCACTGCATTGGTTGAGCCTGTGTGCAAAAACAGGCTGGCTTCTACAAAATAAATTCCATCTAATTTTATGTCATTAAATATCTACTGAGTGCCTACTGTGTTCCAGGACTTGGGTACATGGTAGTGAGCAGAACAGACACAGTTCCTGCCCATATGGATGCCACCGATTATTAATTACAGTAATTGCTATAGATTATAAACTTAGGAGGAGCATTCCATCTTTCAAATGAATGTGATCATTCGAAGCCCTCTGGAGCAGAAATATGCTAAGGCATACAGCTCTTTTTCCAAGTGCACCCTTGGTTTCCTTACTCCTGGAGCCCCTCGCCCCCCCACCACACATACATGATACCATCGTCTCACCAGAAAGAGCTAGCACAGCAAGCTATGAGCTTACTAAAAAAAATTATTTGAAGAGTCCTTCATAGAAATTTGACATTACAAGCTTTCTTAAAATGCTTTTACTAGATGTTGAAAGATATGCCAATCTCAAGCTTGATCATGCTTGGCCAGGTTTTATTTGTGTAATCCTAAGGTATTAGCTGATAACACTTGAGCTTTTGAGCGTTGTCCTAAAATATTTCTGTAATTTTCAACTCATATCAGGCATCTATGTCTGAATAGTCAGATATCCATAGAGCAGGCTGGGGAAATCCCACCCAGGTTGGGGGTTGCGGGGAGCTTATTTTCTTAGAAGCATGTGCTGGGGAAATTTTTCTCCATCTAAAGGAGGCCAGTGGTATGACAGTTCTCTGGAGGGGCTGAGATTAATTTTGTGTGACACAGTTGACGCTGCCAGAGAACTCAGCAGTTCTCCATTTGAATCCCCACACATCAGGCAAGATAAAGTAACAACCCTGGACACATGGTGTTGACTGTGATGGGCATTTGTTGAGGCCTCTCCATTATCTACCCCCAGCTTCTCACACTGAGGAAAGTGGATTTTTCCTTTTGGGAATTTCACCCCTCTTCATTCTCAGCCATAGTTTGGGTGGGATTAACCCCTTCTCCAGCTCCTGGGATGAGCCCTGATTGGCCTAAGCCAGGTAGGGAAGCCAGCAAGCACTTACACCTATTGGTTCAGAAATGGGCATGTGACCCACTTCTGGCCAATGGCAGAAGGTGACTCCTAGGATTTGTGAGGAGCTAGCAAAAAGGCTCTTCCTCTTCTGCTAGAATGGAAGTCTGCTGCTGTTGAAGGCACTCTGAGACCTCAAGGTGGTTCCTTGGAGCTGCCAGAGACCACATGGAGGAATGCAGAGTGCGAAGAGTATGGAATCAGGTTCCTAGTGGGATTGATGAAGCCTAAGCTGAGCTCACCCTCCTTGGGCCTTCTAGTAAAGTGACTGATCACACTCTCCTGCCGTTGGCCTGCTGTTCGGTCTCGTGAATTTGAGTTAGTTTTTCGCAACTGAAGAGTTCCTCACTGATAATTTCACTAACATCCAAAGTGTCTTGTACATTAGAATCAATTGGTCAGGAATCACTAGTGGAATGGAATTTGGCCAAAGACAACAACTGCGAAAGCCTTAGGGCAGGGTGGCTCAGCAGTGGAAGCATCAGCAGGCTCTTTTTACCCCTTATAAACTAGCAGCTACAGCAGGAATCCCTAGGAGGTGATGCTGTTGGGGGCCGGGTAGTCTGGGGGCTGCCTGTGGCAGCACAGACCATGCACTACTCGCTGGGTTGGTTCCATTGCCTGGGATTGAGCACTGAGCTATGTGTGTCCAAGGATAGATAGCCTAAGGAACTTCAGCCTGAAAAGTCCTGGGCCACAATCCTCAGGGTAATGAGGGGGCCACTTCTGAGTCTGAGCATCATTTCACACCAAGAGGTGATTGGAGAGAATGGGAACCTCTTCCCTAGATTGCAAGCCTCTAGCTACCCTCACGGCTGGTAGCCACCAGTGGCCATTGAGGGATGTGGCTTGTCTGAATTGAGATGTTCTGTATGTGTACATGTGGGGTTTTTGGAGACAGAGTACACAAAAAAGGTAAAGAATCTCACTCATAATTGTTGATAATATTTGCATGTTGAGATTATAATATATTGATATACTTGAGGCCCCATGCAAGAATAGGATTTCCTTCCCCTGGCTGCCCACACTGCTTTCACACTGGCCTGAGCCACCTTCCATCTCTTGCCTTGTTGTGTCAATTTGCATATTCCCTCCTTATTGGCTGTGGGTGTTGCCATCTTTGTCATGGAGTTACAGTCAATATGCATATTCATCTTTATTATATATAGGATTGGATTAAATAAAATATACAGATCACTTTAATTTCATCTATTTCTTTTTTACTTTTATTAACATGGGTAGTAATGTGGAAAATTTAATCTTACCTATGTGACTCAATTTGCATTTCTATTGGACAGTGCCCCTCTGAGGGTAGGGACGGCATTCTCTTTGATTCTCATGCTGGCATCTGGTCCAGAGAGTCCTCCATGTTGTTTTAAAGTGAACGAATCATGATGAAACCTGCCACTGAGAGCGTCTGTCCGCAAACACCTGTAGCCTGTGTTTCCACAGTGTCGGTAGACTTTCCGGAGCTGCCGTAACCCGGCCTGAGGAGGTCCTGAGTAAGGCCTCCTGCTGAGGGCAAAACCAGAGTCTCCCTTGAAGAACATGACCAGCCTATGAATGTCCAGGATGGGCCTCAGACAGGAGCGTGACCCTGGAACCTGGAAAAGGCACTTCTGGCTGTCCTTAGACCTCACCTTTTTGGATCTAGACAAGGAGGTTTCTAGAGAAGCCTGAGGACATGCATGGAGCAGGAGTAGGCAATGTGGTTTCTGTCACACAGAGGCAGGCTAGGAGCAGGTGAGGAAAGCGTCTCAGGACACTGTGAGGGAGGAGACAGAGCTAAATGTCACAATCCAGAGAATCCATGTGTGTTTTTCTGTGTTAATGTCCGTAAGCAAAGCCTGACCATGTCGCTGTCTGGCCTGCATTGCATGGGGTCCGCTGGGCTGGGCTAAGCCATGGTGGTCATAGCAGCGGAGCGGAGTGAGACACCCCAGGAAGAGGAGAAGGAGAATCTCGAGACCCACACAGAATCTCTGTGTGGGGAGATGCTTGCTCCGTGACAACCTGGCTGAGGTTGGAATTGCAGTTGGGCACAGGCAAGTGCTTTACTCTCTGGATTACCTGAATCTGCCCACCCTTTCAAGTTTGCTGTGGACAAATGAGTGAGCTAAGACATGGCAGATGTAGGGAGCAGCAACACCAATGGATTCCCCATATCCCACTTCCCAAAGGGGAGCAGCTGTTAATCCTTTCTCTGCATTCTCTATAACCCCAGAGGAGCTCAAATAGATAGACCTGCTGGCACAGGAGTTACCTTTTAGGGAGAAATAGTTTGGACAAAGTTATTGATTTTTATCAAGGTCCTGTAACTGTTCAGATTGCCGGTGTAGCCAGCCCCACAATTTTCACAGTGTGGGGCTGGGCGCTACTGATAGGTTTTGGTTGCTTGGAGGCTCTGGGGGAAATTAGAACCAGCTATTTATGTTAAAAAGTAGTTTTCAAAGTTAGACGTTTTCTGCATATTACTCACTAAGGAAATAGTTGAGTGTAGTCTGTTAGGAACATCAGTATGACGGCGGCACTGCACAGCACCAGAAACCCTGGAGGTTCCGGGCGAGAGGCTGGGCTTGACTCTCCAAGGAGGGTTGTTGAAACTTGCCGCTTTCAGGTTCATGGTACACTCACCAAATCAAGATCTTTAAGAATGACACTAAGAAAGATTGACAGTTTCATAAGGAATTGGCATTGATTCTCAACATCAAATCAAGCACTGCTGTCATTTTTTATCAGTGCCAAAAGACCTAAAATCAACCCTATTCCCCAAGTTCATTTTAGAGGTCTGTTGTCTTGCCAAAGACTGCCCATCTTCCTTGATTCGGTGTTTTAGTCTGTCCATTTCTCATTCAATCTGTCAGTTTCAAGCTTTACAACTGGGTGGGTACTCTTCCTTCGCTACTGAATCCCATTGAGGAATCTCAACAACATCACTTTCTGGAATAAGTGACCTCGTTTCCTGACCTTCAGCTGACAGCCTCAGAATATTAACTTACTTCTAAACCGATACTGTCTTGATCCCATCCTGACACACTCTCTCTTCCCCTTGGAGTATGTGTTCTGGTGTAAGCCCAGCACCTGTAAGAATTTCCCTAACTTGCCCACACTCTCTGGCTCTCCGTTCCACTGCAGCGTTTCCTTTTCATCTCGCTTCTCTTGCCTTTTCTCATCCTTTCTCGCTCTTTTCTTGTGGTGTGGCGGCGCCGAGTCCTCTCCCCACCCAGTCCTCGCCCTCCTCCTGTTACCCACCCTGAGGTTCAGTTTCTCTCCTGCCCAGCTGGTGTGGGTGCTGCGCTTTTCCTCCTACGTCATCCCCGCAGCTTATGGCCCTGGCCGCCTTGGGTATTTCTGCTCAAGGTAACCACATCCCTCTTTAAAAATTCCGCCGAAAAAGAGAAGACGCTTTACCCGACTCTTTGGGCCGTTATCTCACGGCGAACTTTCTGACCAAGTGTACAACTACCCAGAAGGCCTAGGAGAAGTGCTGTATAGGGAACAGTTCGACTTCAACGCTGAGCCACCTTGGGAACCTAGCTGATGATAGGGGGGTTCCATCTCCTAACTTGTCCATTTTGTTGCATATTCTAAGGACCCAGACATAAGGATTGGTGGCCCGTCTCTTGTTTTTCCTGGTTTATGACTTTCGGCTTCGTGAAATACGGCTGAGATGAAAGGATTTATTGACGATGCAAACTACTTCATTGGCCTATTGGATGAAGGAACAAACCTTGGAGATGTTATTGATAACTATGTTAATGAACATACCCTGACAGGGAAGAAGGCATTTTTTGTGGGAGATCTTGGAAAGATTGTGAAGAAACACAGTCAGTGGCAGAATGTAGTGACTCAGATCAAGCCATTCTACATGGTAAAGTGCAACTCTACTCCAGCTGTCCTTGAGATTCTGGCGGCTCTTGGAACTGGATTTGCTTGTTCCAGTAAAACTGAAATGGCTTTAGTGCAGGAATTGGGTGTGTCTCCAGAAAACAGCATTTACATAAGTCCTTGCAAGCAAGTGTCTCAGATAAAGTATGCAGCGAAAGTGGGAGTGAACATCATGACCTGTGACAGTGAAGTCGAATTGAAGAAAATTGCACGTAATCATCCAAATGCCAAGGTCTTACTACATATTGCAACAGAAGATAATACTGAAGATGAAGAGGGTAACATGAAGTTTGGCGCTACCCTGAAGAACTGTAGGCATATCTTGGAATGTGCTAAGGAACTTGATGTCCAAATTATTGGAGTTAAATTTCATGTTTCAAGTGCTTGCAAAGAATCTCAAGTATATGTACATGCTCTATCTGATGCTCGATGTGTGTTTGACATGGCTAGAGAATTTGGCTTCACAATGAACATCTTAGACATTGGAGGAGGCTTCACAGGAACTGAATTTCAATTTGAAGAGGTTAATCGTGTTACCAGCCCTTCGTTGGATGTCTACTTTCCTGAAGGATCTGGCATTAAGATGATTTCAGAACCTGGAAGCTATTATGTGTCTTCTGCATTTACACTTGCAGTTAATATCATTGCAAAGAAAGTTGTTGAAAGTGATAAATTTTCCTCTGGAGTAGAAGAAACTGGAAGTGATGAACCAGCCTTTGTGTATTATATGAATGATGGTGTTTATGGTTCTTTTGCAAGTAAACTGTCTGAGGACTTGAATACCATTCCAGAGGTTCACAAGAAATACAAGGACGATGAGCCTCTGTTTACAAGCAGCCTTTGGGGTCCATCCTGTGATGAGCTTGATCACATTGTGGAAAAGTGTCTTCTTCCTGAGCTGAATGTGGGAGATTGGCTTATCTTTGATAACATGGGAGCAGATTCTTTGCATGAACCATCTGCTTTTAATGATTGTCCAAGGCCAGCTATTTATTTCATGATGTCATTCAGTGATTGGTATGAGATGCAAGATGCTGGAATTACTTCAGACACGATGAAGAACTTCTTCTTTGTGCCTTCTTGCATCCAGCTGAGCCAGGAAGACAGTTTTTCCACTGAAGCTTAAAACAGGCATTAACGCTTCTTTAGATCTGAAGTTGCAGGTTAAGCTTGTCTGGTCTACAATCCAGTGTGGAAAAAATTCAATCAGTCTTACTCTGTTAATTCTCTTGGAAACAGACTACTAGTAATAACTATTTGGGACCAGAAAAAAACAGCTTTCATCTATAATTCATTGGGGGTTGTGAGATTTACATGATGTATCCAGATTTAAATTTACCAGTTTGTTCTGCCCCTTAAGCGTTTAAATCAAAATATGCAACAAAATGGATGACTTAGTGGAGATGGAAGCCCATTAATTGGGTTCCCCATTAAATCGTTTACATAAAGTACACAGTCTTTATACTGAGGGTTCGTGTTTAAAGTCTTGTAAAGTTAATGTCTTTCACCAGATAGATCAGGTGTCAGTGGAAGACCAGTGTGACTTCATTAGATACGTTCAGTGTATTTAGAAAGTGTAAATTTGTGCTTTGAACTGTAGTTTAATAAATGTAAAATTGCATCATAGTATTTGTTGTATTTGACCTAATGTAACCCTTGTATGATTGCAATAAAATTTTGTGTAGATTTTACTGTTTTTTCAGGCTAAAACTTTGGGAAAGGGGCTAGCTAGCAAAGGCAGTTTTGAAATAGATGCGTCTATGGACTGTTTTGAAGGTTATTTTCTTTTATAGCCCACTTAAATTTAGTTTGGCTCAGTACATTTCAGTTATTTAACTAGTAATTTAAATAAAATGTCTCATTGTGAAGTTCAGATGCATCATGGAGAGTTGATGTGCAGTAAGCATGATGTTTAACAATTTTAACACCAAAAATGTTAATCCTGCATAAACCAATTGTAAAATGGGTGTTTCTGTATAGATAGAATGCATAGAGTAACTTAGTAAATCTTTGAATCACAAATCTTTTGGCTGAGATGGACAATTCTATTAAATACCCTGAATAACCTGGGGGGAGGAAAATAAAAATTGCAGAAGACTCTGCAGCACACTAAAACTTAAAGAAGGGCTACATCTATATCCAGAAACCTGATACTCTTTTGCATGGAATATTATTTAATTTCAGAGTTGTGAGGGGCTGAGGGTGAGTCAAACCTATTTCCAATTTCTCAGTTTGCAGTGATTTCAAACTTTAGGGGTTTGTTTTGTCATTTAGCCAATCAATTAGTGTATTTCCCCATTTGTTCAGCTTAGTTATTGCTTTTAATTCTTTTCATACTAAAATTTTCTGATGATTGGGGGGAAGGGAGTTAGGGTCACTTATCTGACAGTTGTTGCCAGGAATTTGCATTGTTCACTGCTAGTATATTTATTACTAATCCTAGATCTCAGAATCATAATAGTAATAAAATAAACAACAGGGGTCATATATTCCTAATTTACTCTATGTTCAGATGTAGAATTTCTGTCTCCCAAGAGGAAATGTGACTTCACTTTGGTGCCAATGGACAGAATATTCTACCTGTGCTACATAGGAGAATTTTGGGATGGACTTAATAGTTGATTTTTACACCTTGATTTCAAGGTGGAAAGAAATTGATCATGAATCTCAATAAATTTCACTTAAACCAGTAGGTGCTTAATATTTTTTGATTTGATTAATGCCCATTTGAATTTTATGGGTTCTACTAATAAAAAAAATTTAGGACCCCAGTCCATTGTCATCTTATACCTTGGACTTTATCAAGGTATAATATGGGGTTTTATGCAAAATTCCAAGCTACCATGCAACTTTTTTTAACCGAAATGAGGAGGAATTGTTCCCAACCTTTTTTGCATATTGTGCTTTGGTCCAGAAATGCCAGGTCTTTTAAAAGATGCAAGTTTGAGTCTTTGGCTTGACTATACAACCTTGAGCGTCATGGCGTGTCAATTGAGCTGTTGTATGTATAACAGTTCAAGAGTTGCAAAACCACATGTGAATGATATAGTAACTTTAAGAAATGTCTGTATTGTATTTGAAGACTGTTTGCCATAAATCTGAAGTCTGAACTTATGTATTTCAATTTATATGTTAAAAAGTACTAAATTAATGTAACAACCTTTTTTAAATTTGCAATATTGTAATCTCGGTTCAGAATTTAACTGAATATAAAACCCAAATGATTTCTATATAGTAAATTGAACTGTAAAGGTAAAAAAAAAAAAAAGAATTTCCCTAACTTTCTGGTTTTAGTTGCTAGTGCCTGTTTCTTAAATCTCAAACATCAGGGATATTTTCCTGGGATCAGTTTTCAGCTGCAGCTCAAGCATTTCAGCACTTCTTTTTAAAAAAAGAATATTTTATTGATTTTTTACAGCAAGGAAGAGATAGGGATAAGGAGTTAGAAACATTGATGAGAGAGAAACATCGATCAACTGCCTCCTGCACACTCCCTCCTGAGTATGTGCCCGTAACCAAGGTACATGCCCTTGATTGGAATTGAACCTGGGACCCTTGAGTCCTCAGGCCAACGCTCTAGCCACTGAGCCAAACCAGTTAGGGCAGCACTTTTTTTTTTCTTTAAGGAACTACTATGTCATTGCCTATCTATGACCCTTCATAATTTCTGCTTATCACATTATAAATCATGGATGACCAGAACTGGAAAATTTTTATTATGTATAGAGGCTTTATTTTTTATTTATTTATTTTAGTCTTATTTACCTTTGATAATGCTCCCACCTCCCCTAAGCCCTTACTTTCTTTGTTTTGGAGTTATCAAACTATGTATATTAATTTTTGACAACTACAGATTCTGCACTTTCCTTAGTGATTCTCTTCATGTATACTGTCAGTTAGACTGGTTATGTATGTATTCAAATGTTTAGTTTTCTAGTGTATTGGAATTGTCCAGACTTCACAGTTTTCTGTTCCTAATCATAGGACCTGAGCTAGTTTCTTTGCCTCTCTGGGCTCCCGTTTACACAGCAATACAATAAGAGTGACAGTATTTACTCCACAGAATTATTTGGAGGTTTATTAGCTTCATAGTAGCATATACCTGGGGAAATGTAGGTGATCAATAAAATTAGATTTTTAAAAGGTACGTTTTTATTGATTTTTAGATGGAGAGGAAGGGAAAAGGATAGAGAGGGAGAAACAGCGATGAGAGATTAGGCATCATCTCCAGTGGCTGAACCGTGGCCAGGAAACCAAGAATTGCAAAAGATGAATTTGAGAATGAACACCGAGATGTTTTCTAATTATAATCTGTGTTTCATTACTCTGCGCAAAATGTCAATGCTAGAATCATTCTTAAGCTAATAAAAATGCCAAGAACTACTACATGATTTGGTTTCTATGTGCAATTTATCATACTTCTCTAGATTCATTTTGGTGCCATGTGCAGTCTTTTAAAATAACTCTCAAACTGCGTGCAGCAAAATGGAGGCTCTTACTCAAGATCATGGCTTTGGGGCTCATGTGATTTCTTAGCTACAGAAAATATTTCTGGGGCATAGGTGCTCCTGTGAGCTGTTATGTTAGCATAAGGATCAGAAGGATGGTTTTAAATCTTCTGTTCAGATTTGGGCTTGGGAATTTATTATTTGGCTCTTTTATTCTTTATGCCTAAATCGGTATGTCCATTATCATCGAAGTCTTTGGACTATTTAATCATTTAACTGGCATAGTTCCCTTTTTAAACGTACCTTCAGTATGATTAGACGTGGATTCTAGAATCTGAGGATTCAGGTTTATTTTGGGCACCCTCCTAGGAGTTTAGGAATAGCATTCATTTTTCTCTTTCATACCTTCTCCTGGTGGAATGCTTTGCTAAATGCCCTGCCACGGTTAATTTGGCTCTCAGGGCAGCAAGGCCCCGTTTTCAGAGAAGAGTGAAGTTAGCTTGCCCTTTCTCTCCTTCCCTTTGGCATCTCTCCCTCTGGCCCTTTGCTTGTCTGGATTCTAGTGAACAGCAGCTTGTTCTGAACACCCCCGCTCTCCTGTTTTGCTTGCAGGCCGCCTGCTTACAACCATTGTAATGTACAATTAGCGCTGGAGCACATGCAGATAATAAGAGAATCATCATAAAAGCACTAAACAGAGCAAATAACATTTCAGGCTGGATTTAATCCCAAATACCTGGTGCTCTGGAGGAGGGAGGTGCAGGAACCCAGAAGCCAAGTAAGTTAGCACTCGGGTTGGCTGTGGGGGATTAGAATTGTACATAAAATATATATATATACACATACACACACACAACCACAATGGCTGAGTTCAGGCATTAATCAGGGCTGCACGGAGAGGAAGGAATTATTGTAAATGTAGCTATTTTGCAGTGTGTGTGTGTGTGTGTGTGTGTGTGTGTGTGTGTGTGTGCGTGTTGCATCCTTTCTAATCTCCTAATGAAACTTCTGTACTTCAGGAAGCAAATCACTGGCCTCCGAAGGTTGCTGAAAATTATTTATTTTTGTTTGCACAACGTGAAAATAGCTAATCCTCCAGCACATCACATTGCGTGTCTTTTTTCCTCACGGTATTAGGGTATTAGTCTTCACACAATATATACTTATTGCCTCTTTTTCCAGTTTTCATGGTGTGTATTTTGATAGCAGAGGGGGGCTTGCTGATGATTAAGAAGAAAAACAGAGAGGGAAAAGTTCTTACTATCTCAAATGATTCTTTGCTTGCATAAAGAGGATTCTCTGAGGCTTAACTCTGGGAAAAAACAAACAGGAGGCACATACATGACCTAGATGCTTACAGGTTAAACATTCTGTGAGAGGCTCAGAAATCAGCCCTTCCCAGCAGTCTTGAGGTGACTAATTGCTGGAGCACGGGAACCATTAGAGGAACTTCATTTTCCCCGGGGATCGACACTCACAACAGGATAATGCTTACCCTGATAGAAGTGTCACAGTGGGGACTTGGCATAATTTGCTGATATGATATCAAAAATAGCATTAAAGTAATTACATTTTACACTTGTAATATTTTACAGGCAATAATACAGTAGAAAGTTGCACCTTTTTTTTTTTTTTTTAGTCCCCTGGTCATTTAAAATATTTTTTTTTAATGGAGCTACAATGAAGTTGATGTATTTGATGGGTTGTTGTTTCTTAAATGTGTGCTCAATTTATAAGTGCATAAATGCAGTCATTAGTGCAACCATTTGGCCAAGGTTAAAGAATGAGAGTAGTAAATGGAAACTGTTTCAATGGGTATCATAAAAGGCGTCTTTTTAATTGTGGTAGCAGAGCAATGAGAGGAGAAGAACCTTCTTTGCCAGGGGCAACTTGTTATAGTAGAAACACTGCCAAAGACTTGGGATCCTCTCCTGCCTTTGCTGTGTGACCTCAGGCAAGTTATTGGGCTCCTCTGAGCTACTGCTTCAAAAAATAGGATTGGATGGGCTGATCTTTTATAGACCACCCCAGTGGCACTATCTGTGATTCCAGAAAAAATTCAAAAATTTTCCATTTATCTATGAACTTTACAAAACATTTTCAAGGTTATTTTTTAAAGTCCTGGGTTTTATATCATCACAGAGGTAACATTTCTTCCTTCCTTCCTTCTTTCCTTCCTTCCTTCCTTCCTTCCTTTCCCTTCCTTCTTTCCTTCCTTCCTTCCTTCCCTCCCTCCCTCCCTCTCTCCCTCCCTCCCTCCCTCCCTCCTTTCTTTCTCTCTCTCTCTCTCTCTCTCTCTCTTTCTCTCTTTCTTTCTCTCTCTCTCTCTTCCTTCCTCCCTTCCTCCCTTCCTTCCTTCCTTCCTTCCTTCCTTCCTTCCTTCCTTCCTTCCTTCCTTCCTTCCTTCCTTCTTTCTTTCTTTCTTTCTTTCTTTCTTTCTTTCTTTCTTTCTTTCTTTCTTTCTTTGCCAAGGGAGCAGAAAAGCCCTTTAAATATTGGGGCTTACACTATGTTTTCTTTGAACTATTTAAGTTTTGGCAGTGGCTTCTGGTGAAAACCACTACTGATTTAACTTCACCAAAGAAACCCTCCTCTTTCTGTGGTTCGAAGAATACTTGGTGAGGCATCTCCAATGCTGCCGCTTTCTTAAACCACTGTTGCCACAACTTTCTCATCCAAGCATTCGTTTGGCAAATTTTCATTGAGCTTCTGTTATGTGCTGACACTGCTAGGCTCTGAGTACATGATTGTGAACAAGATACAGGCCTCGCCTCCTGCAGCTTAATCACGACAAGATATTTTTAATTTCAAGACACAAAAATACACTCTTCAAAGGGAATTGAGGGGATCTATTAGAAGGAGTAGAGCATCTTGTCTAAGCCTAAAGTAAGGATTAGAGCTGGGTGTTGTAGGGATTGGAACAAAAGGCTTTCAGAACCCAGGGTACTCATCTCCATTCCTCCCCTTCCCTCCCCTCTCCTTCACGCCCCTCCCTCTCTCTCTCGTCCCCTCTCTCTCTCTCTCTCTCTCTCTCTCTCTCTCTCTCTCTCTCTCTTCCTTCCTAGGGATACATCTATCCTCACTGCTGCCTATTTCCTTCATCCTTATCTTTGCAGACCATCTTCTCTCCCCACTCATCTCCTTGCACACAGTCCCATTGCTAACCCATGTGACAACTTCCCACAAATGAGGGCAAGATGGCCCTTCTGGTGCCCACAGCGTGGCAAGCTGGGTTTCAGGGCTCAGTCACCGCTCAATTGGGTGTCCTCGTACACCATGGCCCTGCTTGCATATGGCCTTATCTTGGCAAATCCCAAATAGTGTCCTCACATCCAGATTCCACATGACCTTCTAGCTAAGGTCCTCCCGGGTAAATGACCATGTCTCCATAACCCAAATTCAGTTTTCTCAGAGAGAGAAGTTAACTGAACCAGGTGTCCATTCCTCATCCAGTGGAATGGGTGAGAAGCAGACCCATGGCACCTAGGGTCTGGGAGGAGATGCTGTGCATCTCTTGGAGACACTTTTGCCTGAGCTGGGGCATTCCTTAGAGGGGATACACTGTAGGGGGTGCTAACATCTGAGTCAGTGGAACTGTGTGGGATGCTACATGTAACCTTCTTTGCTAGGGGAGGGAGGAAAGGAGGGGGGAGACGGGAGGGAGAGAGAGAGAGAAAGAGAGAGCGAGAGAGAGGGACATTGATGTGATAGAGATAAATCAATTGGTTGCCTCTGACCTGTGCCTTTACCAGGGCTGGGGTACCCACACCGAGATACACGCCCTTGACTGGGAATCAAACCCGAGACCCTTCTGTCTGCAGGCCAGCTCTCCAACCACTGAGCCAAACCAGCCAGGGCCCAAGTAAGAATTTAACCAAGTTACTCACTGCCTTATAATTGGACTTGTGTTTTCCCAATAATACATGGGACAGGAACCCTGAAGTACAACAAAGTCTGATTGGGGCTAGCCTACTTGGAAGTAATTGCAAAGCTGTCAGACAAGGGAAGCTGGGCAAGCAATGAAAGACAAAACAAACCAATAAATAAAAGAAGAGCCAATTAGAAATCTTGGAAATTAAAAAAAAAATTAGTCTCGCCGAAACCAGTTTGGCTCAGTGGATAGAGCATCGGCCTGCGGACTGAGAGGTCCCGGGTTTGATTCTGGTCAAGGGCATGTACCTTGGTTGCAGGCACATCCCCAGTAGGGGGTGTGCAGGAGGCAGCTGGTTGATGTTTCTCTCTCATCGATATTTCTGACTTTCTATCCTTCTCCCTTCCTCTGTGTAAAAAAATCAATAAGATATATATTTTTTTAAATTAGTATCGGAACCAAAAATGTAATAAGATAAACTTTAGATTATACACAGTTGAAGAAAGAGTTAGTAAATTAGAATATAGCACTGAGGAAATAATTCAAAATGTGACATTCTAACAGGGAGGATATTTTAATGAAACAAAACAATAATTTTTTTTTTCAAAAAGTTGAGACATGGAGGATAGATCAAGGACTATAATATAGGAAATCACAGAGAAACAGTATTTGACAAGAAATGAAAGAAAGACTTGCTATCCTTAGGTTCAAAATGCATGTCAAATCTCAAGCAGTAAATATAAAGAAAAATTCACAGCTTTATACATCATTTGAAAACTGCAGCCCATAAAGTATATTGTTTTATTAGCAATAGTAAAGGCCAGCTGACACTTATGTGATAGGTTTAAAGTGTTGAGGGACAAGTCAACCTAGAATTTTTCTGATCCACAAAACTATTATTCTACATAAGGGTTGCACAAAGTTTTTCTGAAAGGGCCAGATAGTAAATATTTTAGGCTTTGGGGGCCAAATGGCCACATTTACATCTGTGCCATATTTGAGAAGACTGTAGAAATACTTAGTAATTTGGGACTTTGTTGTACAAATATACAAATAAGTGGGTAGGTTAAAACATTAAATGCAACCACTTTCAGAATAGAAATACAAACTACAGCTTTTAAAGCAACAGCATAAACAAAAGGAATTATGAATATCCTTGTCAATCTATAAGCAGTCAGAAAAGGAGAGGCAATAAGAATCAAGAAAATGGATTTTCCAACAGAAAAAGTAAAATAAGAAGGGAGGAACAATTCAGCAATCTTGACATATAACTAACATATTAAATGAAAGACTATCAGATTGGATCAAAATGAAATAAAAAATAAAACACCACACAGTCCAGTGAGATTTTGGCTCAAAATTTTAAAGGACCTTCCATCATAAATTACATTAGAAGAGAAGAACTTTTAGATTATTCCTCCACTCTAGCTGATGTCCAGTTCCAACCAAAGATTTAACAGATAACTCACCTAGTACTTCCCTGAACTGATAGCTCAAAAGTGAGACAATGAGAAGATACGTAAGTTCTTTCAATTTCTGAAGTTCCAATGCTTTCCTGAATGTGACATTTTTGTGGGCAGAGCTTGGTGCTGGCATTCCAGAGAAACAAGGGAACAGTGGATTCTACTGTCCATTTGGTGGAAGCTGGCTTTGTCCCTCAGCTAGTTAGCATTTTGATTGCAGTCTCAATTTTCAGTGTCTTATTATTACCACATGCTTACAGGCAGCATGGAGATTGGCCTGTGAGAGGCAGGAGAGGGCTTTTTACTCCTAATATGTTATGAAAGTTTCATCAGAGTTAGAGATTTCTGTCATGGATGTTCAGATTAATATTCACTTTTCCTAATTCAGTATGAAAAGTGCCAACATAAGAACATTTTGCCTTGAGATGGAGAGAGAATGTGGAATGATGTCACTCACAAGGTCTAGTGTCTCCTTTCTGAAAGATAAGAGGCTTCCCCACCCCCCTGTTCATTCTTTTCCTGAAAAGCATAGCCTCCTTTAAAAAAAATTTAGTACAGTGGTCGGCAAACTCATTAGTCAACGGAACCAAATATCAACAGTACAACGAATGAAATTTCTTTTGAGAGCCGAAAACCAACTTCTGCGCATGGGCCACAAACTTTCAGTCGCACTGGCACTGCACATGCACGCCTACACGTGGTATTTTGTGGAAGAGCCACACTGAAAGGGCCAAAAAGTCATAGGTGGCTCAAAAGCTGCGGTTTGCTGACCACTGATTTAGTAGATCCCCCTAGCTTTATTGAGATATAATTGATATATAACATTATGGAACTTTAAGGTGCAATTATTTGATATACTTATATTTTGTTAATGTTTAATTACCACAGTAATGTTAGTTAACACATCCATAAACTCACAGTTCCAATGTGAGAACTTTTAAGATCTACACTCTTAGCAACTTTCAAATGTACAGTATTGTAAATTATACTCATCATATTGTACATTACATCCCAAACTTACTCATCTTATAACTGAAAGTTTGTACCATTGACCACCTTCACCAATTCCCTTTAACCCCTTCCCTTGGCAACCATCAATCTTCTCTCTGTTTCTATGAATTAAATATTTTTACATTTCACCTAAAAGTGAGATCATATCACATTTGTCTTTCTCTGCTTAACTTACTTAATTAGCATAATCCCCTCAAATTCCATCCAGGTTGTTGCAAATGGCAAGATTTTCTTTTTAATGGCTGAATAACATTCTGTTGCATATATATCTATTATACATAAATGCTTAAGCGACCATTATAACCTGTCAACTGAATGACCAGTTGACCAGTCACTACGATGCACACAGGCCAGCAGAGGGCAGATGCTCAACACAGGAGATGCCCCTGGTAGTGAGTGTGCTCCCATAGCCAACCTCTTGCAGCTAGCCAACCTCCTACGGACCCACCCTGATTGGCCCCGATCAGCCCTGATCACTGGGCAGGCTGAGGGACCCCATCAGTCCATGAATTCGTGCACCTAGCCTCGTGTGTGTGTGTGTGTGTGTGTGTGTGTGTATGTGTGTGTGTGTGTGTGTGTGTGGTGTTTTTATTTTTTGCTGTTAAGTTATTTGAGTTCTTTATATATTTTGAATATTAATTCCTCTTTAGATATGTGGTTTGCAAAATTTTTTTTCCATTGCTCTGGTTGCCTTCTCATTTTTTTAATCATTTCTTTTGCTGTGCAGATTTTCTGTTTGATGTAGTTCCACTTGTCTATTTTTTGCTTCTGTTTTTTATGCTTATGGTGCAATATCCATGAAATTATTGTCAATAACAATGTCAAGGAAATTCTCCCCTATGTTTTCTTCTAGGAGTTTTATGGTTTTAGGCCCTACATCTAAGTCTTTAATCCATTTTGCTTTAATTTTTCTGAGTGGTGCATGACAGAGATTTCATTCCTTTGTATGTGAATATCTTGTTTTCCCAGCACCATTTATTGAAGTGACTGTCTTTTCCCCATTGAATATTCTTGGCTTCCTTGTCAAATATTAGTTGACTATGTATCCATGGGTTAATTATTGGGCTCTAGATTCTGACCCGTTGGTCTTTGTGTCATTTTTATGGCAGTATCCTACCATTTTAGCTTTCCAATATAGTTTGAAATCAGAAATTATGATATTTTTCAGCTTTGTTATATTTCAAAATTGCTTTGGTTATTTAGGGTCTTTCATGGTTCTATATAATTTCAGAATTGCTTTTTATATTGCTGTGGAAAATGCCATTGGAATTTTATAAGGATTGCATTGAATCTATGGGATGACTTTGGGTAGTATGAACATTGTAACAATATTAACCTTTTACTCCATTAACATGGGAGATTTTTCCATTTGTTTGTGTCATCTTCAGTTTCTTTCACCAATGTTTTATAGTTTTTAATGTATAAATCTTTCACTTCCCTGGTTAAACTTATTCTTAAATATTTTATTGTTTTGATTCTATAGTTAATGAGATTGCTTTCTTTACGCCTTTTTCTGATAGTTTCTTGTTAGTGTATAGAAACACAATTGAATTTTGTATATTGTTTTTTGTATCTTACAACTTCACTAAATCCCTTATTAGTTTTAATTTATGTTAATATTTTTTCTGTTCTTTATTTCATTTATTTCTGCTCTGGTCTTTATTATTTCATTCCTTCTGCTAACTTTGGGCTTAATTTCCTTTTTAAAAAATATATTTTATTGATTTTTTTTTATAGAGCAGAAGGGAGAGGGATAGAAAGTCAGAAACATCGATGAGAGAGACACATTGATCAGCTGCCTCTTGCACGCCCCCTACTGGGGATGTGCCCGCAGCCAAGGCACATGCCCTTGCTGGAATCAAACCCGGGACCCTTCAGTCCGCAGTCCGACGCTCTATCCACTGAGCCAAACCGGTCTCGGCCGGGCTTAATTTCTTATGCCAAATCACAGAGGCATGGAAAAGTTCTTCCATATTTCCATACAAATAAATAATAATAATATCATATATTGAGTACTTACTATGTGCCAGGTACTAAGTTATTTACAGCTACCAAATAATTTAATTCTCTCCAAAACCTCTATTATCCCATTTTATGTATGTGGAAACTGAGGCTTGGAGGTGTTGTGGCTTACTCACCCTCATTCAGCCAGCAAGGAGCAGTTTAGGACCCTGACTCAGCAGGTGGGACTGGGATTCGACTACATGGAGCACTACTGTCCCTGAGATGGATGAGAAGACTGTAATTATTTTATTACTATTGTTATTATTGAGGATCTTGTAGGCTCTGTACCAGAATTGTTCAACCTCAGCACTATTGGCATTTTAGGCCAGGTAATTTTTGTTGTGAGGGCTGTCTTGTGCCTCGTAGAATGTTTAGCAGCATCTCTGGCCACTACCCACCTCATCATCTCACCCAAATTATGAAAACCAAAACTATCTCCAGAATTACCCAGGTGTTCCTGGGGGGCAAAGTCTTCCCTGGTTAAGAACCACTGCCCTCGACAGAGCTCTTCCACTCTCTGCTGGAGCATCTCACAAAGCCTGATGTAAATCCTGCTTCCTCTCTGCTCATCTGTGTTTGATAGGAAGCTATTGTTTACAGAAATGGGAATAACTCAAGTTTTGTTTTAGTTGAGGATGGGTGTTCTGGGACCTGAGCTTTTGCTATGATAAAAGCATCTGGGCTTTTACTACTCCAGTGAAAATGAGCCGCTCCTTCATGCTTGTGGCAGTCACATTGGATGTCTGCTCAGTCCCTCTTCCCTGGGAAATGCACAGTATGCCCACAATCAGCTCAGTGTCTGGCTATAGCTGAGGGCCCCAGGAACACATCTTACCTACCCGGGCCAGTTTTGTTTGCTAGGAAGTTGACAGTGGGACCAGGGTGAGTCTCTCTTGATGGCTAGAGCTGTGACCTGCAAATGCAGCATCTCTGGTGGCCTTCTTCCTGCCCTGTGCACTAGCTGGTACGAAACAGTGGTTGTCTCAGTTGGTATCTAGACCAGTAGCATCACCGGAGAGCTGATTAAATTGTGAGGAGCTCAGCAATCTGCATTTCAACAAGTCCTGCAGGAGATTCTGATGCAATGAAGTTGGTATAGAGGATGAGGCAGACCAAGGGAATAGAACCCCAGGAGAGAAAGAAAGTTGTGGATGAGACAGCTTCCCAGTTCTCAGTTCCACATTTTCTGATGCCCAGCCATGGGCTTGCCCTTGGCTTTGGTAAGATACGTCTATGTCCTAATAACAAAATACACTCCCTCGAGGACAGGCCAGAGATGGGGGACACTGACAATACCTTGCCATGCTAGCAGTTGGCAGCTGTGCATTGTTGCAGACAGCCCAGGACCAAACCAGAGAGGATGGAACCTGCATTGCCACCATGTGTCCACCATCCGGATACCATTGCTGACATGTACAAATAAGGAGTTATTTGACATTGAAACTGGAACTCAGAAGAGATGGACATTGAATCTGAGACTCAAATATTTTTTGTTCTTATACATTTATTTCCAGTATGCAGATGCAAAATAATTTTTGAAGAAAAGAAACAGGGGAGAGCGATTGATATAGAGGCAGGGAGGCATTGAATAGACTGTCAAGCTACAGGGGGAAGGCTGGGGAAGGTGGGGGTCGGGTGCTGTGGGAGATCAACTGAAGGACTTGTATGCATGCATATGAGCATAACCAATGGAGGCAAGACACTGGGGCAAGGAGGGGGGCAGGTGGGGACATGTGCTGGGGGGTAGGGGATGCTGGGGGGAGGACAATGGGGGGAAAAAGGAAAACATATTACTACTATTAAATCTAAGTTATACTACAAAAAAAATTAAAGTAGGCAAGTTTATTAAAGAAAAAAAATACACTCCCGACTTCATTGTTTTTATGCTGATTGAAATAGATTTCTTTCACTTGCAACTGAAAATTCCTTACTTATTCACCTTACCATGAGCAATATTACTCCAGCTGCTCAGAAAAAGACTGTAATTTTATCAAGGGCCCTTGGAAATAGTTAAATGCTCCAGAGATAATACTCCATGGTTTTATCTTATTATCAAGCAAGAATTTGTGTGTATTTGTGTAGGTGTGTCTACTTAAAGAAACTTACCTCCTGAAAAACATGCCGCCCCCCCATCTCTCTTTGTATTTTTTATTATTGATTGCCAAAAGGTTGGTGTTTTCCTGAGTTTTCTCCCACTTGGTTATCCTATGTTAGGCCTAGAGTAAAGATAAATCTCAGTCAACTGACAAATGTTATTAAATGCCTGCTCTGTGCCAGATATTTGGAGGATCGATTGATCATGGTTCCCAGATTATCTTGGAGCTTATGGTTTGAGGGTGCAATGATCTTACTATTGTGTATTACAGGACAGTGTGATAAGTCCAAGATCAGTTTGTGGACAAGGTTCAGAGGAAACCCAGAAGAAAGTGATGAGCCTTCAGGATGGCAAATTCTAGAAAAGGAGGAGAGATGAAGAAAGGGTTCCTAGAAGAAGTTCTACCTGAATGAGATTTGGAAATATGAGTAGGTGTCCACCAGGCAGAAAAGTCAAGGAAAGGAGAATGTTCAATTTGTGGTTTGAAAGAAGAATTTTCTTACCTCTTTCTTGATTCTGACTGACTTGGAGGGTTACAATATTATATAAACATTGAAGATAAGGCGAAGACTTTTCTAATTTCCTAAGGCCGTTAAAACTGCCTCCATTATAGCACTGGCAATTCCTCTTCCTGGACAGAATTTATTAACCAGACTTTTAACGGGATGCAACCTTTTAAGGTCATCCCTGTAAGGAAAACAGACTGTATTTTGGTTTATGTCATCTAGGAGAATAAAAATATGAAGGGGGGGGGGGAATCCCTATTAAGTTTTATAATTATAACATGAAAATTCAGTTAATTTCTTTTATCAGGGTGAGTCATTAAAGACTGAAGTAGATTCCCAGTCTTTTGTCTCCAGAACAATCCCCGGGAGGCTTAGCGCTCCTCATGCGAATGGGCCTGATTAAAGCGGGGAACCTCTCCAGATTACTGCCCTCCGTCATTAGCATTACGTTATCTTGCTCTTCAGACTGATTTTTAATTTTTATGCTTGCAGTTATAAATGATTTACTGGTACATTCATCGCCCAGCCTGTCCTGAGTCATTAAATTCACTTAGGTTGAATGGCCCGATGTGCACCTGAAATTAACCAAATCAGTGACATTATCTTGCAGGATTTTTCAGAGGCTTTAGAAATAGAGATGAGACTTCTTTCTCCATCTCAACTCCTTGGCTTAATGGGAAAATATTTTTAATTGATAAAAGAGGTAATTAGCCAAGGCTAAGAGGTGCACACTAATTGTGCAGTATATCTTGCAGAGTTAGTTTGGCCGCTGTTTCTAGACTAGAAAGAAGATGAACCAAATACAGATCTGGGCACATTCACAGGAGGACAGTTTAAGTGCATTTTATCTCTCTCAATCGGGTCCAGGGAAGGAATTGTATTAGCGTTTATTGGGCACCTACTGTTTGTCAGAAATTCTCAGAACTCTCATAACAGTCCTTTTGTTCCTCTCAATGTTCTGTTTGGGTTGTGTTGCTATCAGGAATGGAAGCTTCCTCAGGCTGGCTCGAATGAAATGGAGGCCAGATGTCACTCAATCTAAGGAAGAGGAACCAAGGGCGGGCTCTCCGTGCTATTTCATTATCACTTAGGAGCCAGGATGGTGGTCTCATTCTGCTTTTCTCTTTCTTATAACATCTGTGTACTTCAAAGCTCTCTTCTTTCTTGACTGGCCTCATCTACTCTTCTGTCTTGTGCTTGTGCCCAAATAGCTGTTCCAACTCCATCCACCCAGGGCCCTTCACCTCAAGCACCCACTGCTGTACCCTTCTTAGCTGAAATTCTCTGTAGAATGTCAGAGGTTTCTTATCAGCTAATGAGCTTTCTGCCCTTGGCTCAGGAATACACCTCTTGTCCAGAAAGGACAGAAGTTGTGGGAGAACAAGTAGAATGGGTAAGAAATATTTCTTCGGTACCTCTTTAAAACAGGTGTACTCCTTCCCATTTTCCAGATGAGGAAACTGAGGCTAATGGAGGTTAAGTTCTTTGTTAGAGGTCATACAGCCAACAAGAGTGAGAGGCAGGAATTAGGGACAAGTTGGAACTGACTCTATTCCCCTGCTTTCCACATGTTGTGCCTATTTTTTTTTTAACATTGTGCTGTTGGTTACAAAAGGTGTAAGAATGGGATGCTCACCAGCCAGGCTGAGAGCTGGTGAATTTGGTACGAGGCCCATTGACCACCTGGGCAGTGCAAACAATACATTTTGCCCCATTCTCTTCCTCCTGTGTCTGTTTAGGGACACTGAAATAATTCCACCCTCCAAAAATGAGAGATGAAAGGGGAGACATCTTGCTGTGTCTGAGCTTTGGAAATAGCCCCAAGAAAATCTGGTTGAAGAGTCATAAAGGGTGTTTGCAGGGCTTTGACAGTGAGGCCTGATAAGAGAGGAGGCCAGAAATTAGCATTTTCCTCACTGCCAGAGGAAATGTGCCTCCATTTACTTAGCAGCTATATGACTTCAGGCAATTACATTACCTTTTCATCCTCTGTTTCCTCATCTGTAAAACCAGGATGATATAGTTATGAAAATGAAAAGAGGCTGTGTGTGTACCAGTAAGTATGGTCCTTCACACAGTAGTCATCCAATGACTATTGTCTTCCCTCCCTCCCTGTCTTGTCAAGACACTTAAGGGCATGGCCTCTTAATGATTATAGCCTTGATGTTAGCAGTTTCTCTGGGTCTGAGAGTCCCCTGGAAAGTTCTGCTAATCAAGGGACTTCAGCTTTTATTTATCCTGCATTCCTTCCCTCCTTTATGTGACAGCACTTTGTTACTTGATGGGCAGTGCCTCTTTCTTCCATGTGGTTCTGGCCAGGTTGTCAATTCAGCACCACACCAGGCCCCAGCAGTCACAATATCCACCTGCCTGGCCTTTCTGATTGGGTCAAAGGATGGGCACATGGCTAAGGGTGGACCAATGAGGATTTATATTCAGATGTTGGCAGGCTGGAGTTCCCTTCCTTTGGGAGGAGTGTTTAACCTAGGATGATGTGTCCTTGGGTTGTCTCAGTCATGCTTCCTATTTGCTGTGGGAGGAAGTGTCTGTCAGAGCAAAGAGAAGCAGAGTTAGAGAGGAAGCAGGACCAAGCTAGTTTCTGAGAACACAGCTTCAATCCTTGGTATCCTGAGGCCACTCTTAAACTTCCCAGTTGCAAGAGCCAGTAAGTTTTCCTTTTCTAGGTGAAAGGATTGAGAAGTTCAGATTGGTAATTACAAAAGATTTATGGGGATATAATGTACAGTGTAGGGAATGTAGGCTGTAGTATTGAATCACTGCATGATGCAAGGTGGGTATTAGAAATATTGACGGAACACTCTGTAAAGTATAGGATTACCTAACCACTCTGCTATACACCTGAAACTAATACAAAAGAATATAATTTTGAATGTAAACTAATTGGGGGAAAAATAAAAGCACTAATTCCCTAGAAAAAATTATTCTTTTCTGTTTAAGCATTTTGAGTTAACTCTCTTTCACGTGTAACTGGATAAGCCTTGAGGAAAACAGGGACTCCGTTTCCCTTAGTCAGGTGCTAGGATGAGGCAGGGTTCAGGGGCCAGTGAAGGCTCTCCCAGCCAGAGGCATTCAGCCCTGGGAGGCCACAAAAGGCCTCCTGTGGGAGTGGTGCCACCACAGTGATGTTCTGTTTTCTCTTATTCGTGTTCTTTCTTGCTTCCTTCCTTTCCAAACCACAACATCAACCAAATGCAGTGCACCCGATGATCCACTAGTATTATTTCTAGCCATGGTCTAGCACCTTCTATTAATCTGACCGGGTACCACTTGAAAATCATACTGCATTTTCTATAACAAAACCATGTAATTGAATCATAGATGCTTGCACTCACAGTTTCATCAATACAGAACCATCACTGATGAGATGAGATGAGATGTCCTTACACAGCTCTGACACAGGACATCCCGTCCCTACTTTTGTGCAGGAGTGTTTGCTCTCTGTGTGTGGAGCCCTGTCAGAGCCTCCCCCATGTGGCCATCTGGTTCTCACAGAATGCTCTCCCTGATCTTCAGCTGAATCCTTCTATCCCTAGCCAGCTAACCTTTAGTTGCAAATGACAAACAAGTATAGTTCTAGCATGAATGTTAGTTGATATTTTTGTTCACGGGTATGAATAAGAAGTATGTTATAAGCTTAAAAAAAAGATAGTTTTTGAATACTTGAAGAATATTTTTTCAACTTTTTGAGTGATTCAAACATTTATTT
Organism: Antrozous pallidus; assembly: GCA_027563665.1. Taxonomy (NCBI): domain Eukaryota; kingdom Metazoa; phylum Chordata; class Mammalia; order Chiroptera; family Vespertilionidae; genus Antrozous; species Antrozous pallidus. The sequence continues at coordinate 21,689,331 of CM050520.1, forward strand.
TTTTAATGCAGTTCTTTTAAAAAAATACATATTTTTATTGACTTCAGAGAGGAAGAGAGAGGGAGAGAGAGAGAGAGAATCATTGATCAGCTGCCTTCTGCATGCCCCATACTGGGGATGGAGCCTGCAACCTGTGCATATGCCCTTGACCAGAAGTACCCTACTTTTCACTCCACAGGCTGACACTCTATCCACTGAGCCAAACTGGCTAGGGCTGATTCACAACTTTTAAATTTAATCAGCCTTATTAATACATTCTCAAGTCTTTAGTCTAGCTCAGAGTCAACATCTATAGCCCTTGGGCTAAACTGGCTTCCTGCCTATTTTTGTAACTAAGTTTATTGGAACACTGTCATGCCCATTCGTTCTGGTATCGTCTATGACTGCTTTCATGCAGCAAGAGCAGAGTTGAGTGGCCATGACAGAGACCCTGTGGCCTGCAAAGTCTACAAGATCTATTTTCTGGCCCTTTGCAGAAGTTTGCTAACCTACCTTCCTTGTCAAAAAACAAACAATAAATCAATAAAACAATAAATTAATGAATAAGTCAAAACAATAACTTTTTAGTGTTTGCTGATTTCCATGGTGTAAATCTGCCCATCATGGCCAATTTGTTCAAGTGCTAACTGATGTCACTGAAGGCAGAGCTGGGAAGAGCTGCTCAGCAGCCCACCCTTATCCAGTATCCTCACTATTCACTAGATGCGATAGATGAAAATAACTCCCAGAAGGCACAGGTTGTATTTGCTTCTTTACACTCTGGGGCCTCGCACAGTTGCTGACAGTGACTTTTTGTTAAGTAAATGAATAAAAATTACTTCATAAGCCTCAATACTTGATATCTAAATAATTAGTGCACCGAGGGCTTTTAAAACTAGTTTATCATCTAACTAGTTAAATATGTTACCTGCAAGCTTTGAAAAATTATTACTTTGACTATTAATAAAAACTCAGAGTGAATCCTCAGCCCAGTACAGCCAGATTTAGCAAATATTTCTAAGGGTAGAATATGAGACTGAGACTTGGCTATATTTGGTAAGATGTGGAATAGCTTTTTCCTTGGCCTGAGTTGTACTTTGTAGTATATATTGTTTTTAAGGATGTGTGATGTGGGTCACTTGCTAATTATGTTGGATTATTCCTTAATCCTCATATTCATGGGTGAACTCAAGAAATGATGGATCATGACATCATGTTAAAATTTACCTCCTATTGCTGGCTGGCATTGTCTTTTCCTTTTCCCTATTCCCTATATCTGTCTCCCACTGGTTTATTTGAAAGACACATAAGCTGGAAAGTCGAGCTAAATGATGCATTTTGTTAATATGGTGTCTTTGCCATAGGTTGCTTTAGATTTAGACATGTTTGATCCTATGGAACTGACAGAACCTTCTCCTAGTCTCTTACACCCTACAATGGCTTTTGAAAGAATAGAGGATCTTTTATCATTTGAAAAGTGTCCTGTCTTTGTTTTGTTTTGTTTTGTTTTTCACCCCATGTTCTTCAGGCTCATTAAACATAGACTATTTTCTCCAAATTTCTTTGTACATCTAATTCATTTTCCCCTTTAGAAAGAGTTATGATTTTTGATATGCTCAAAAAATTTTGGAAAATTCAGAAAAGGATAAAGAATATCATTAATCAGCCTATAATCAGAACTGGTTTTGTTAATGTATTGATATACTATTGCTAAGATATTGGTGAACTTCTCTCCATTGCATCATTTTTAAACAGATTTCTTGAAATATAACTGACATAAAATAAGCTGCACATTTTTTATAGTGCACAATTTGAAGAGTTTGGGCACATTTGCACACACACTTATGAAAATATCACTGCAATCAAGGTAAATGAACCTCACACCCCACCTCCCTTACTGCAAAGTTTCCTGATACCCTTTTTGTAGTCCTTCCTCTTGCTCCTCCCCACCTCCCATCTCTGGGTAACTCTGACCTGATTAATTTTGAGGGCTTGAAAGGCCTAATAGTCACTTTCAGATTTCTTTGAAATCTCTTGCTCAGAGCGCAACTCCAGCAGAGACAAAAGGCACAACAGTTGTGATATCATTGTGCTTGGGTTCAAAGTTCCTCTCTGATCTAGTCTCACATTTACCCTTTAAGACTGCGTTTTCCTGTTAATTGAGCATAATGTCACGCTCGTCTTATTTTTAGTCAAAATGTTTTAATGAATTTGTTTCATGTCCTTAATTTTTCAGTCTTGAATTCTTCATCAGACCTTGAACATGGATTGGGAGATTTTTGCTTGTTACATGTCGTGCCTCTTGAGACATGTTGGATTTTCTTGTCATTTTCACACTGATTTACCAGAATAAACTTGCGGCAAGAACACTGCTGCAAAAGAAAGCGTTCTGCTCTGACAGCAGATGCTGTTCATTAGGGTTGCTCGGTTTGGGGACCCAACACATGCACTTGGAAACTGGCACTAGCATCGATCAGCAGCCAGCTGTGTCTGGGCATTTTCCTAATGTGGCTGCTGTCAGTTCATTATACTAGCTTCTTACATTTGCAGATAGCAACTTAGTTTAGAAATACCAAGTGGTAAGGCAAGATAAACATAGCATGGGATAGATACGTAGATTACGTAGATACTTGCTCCATCTCACATCCTGCCCTGGTATTCCAGGTAACTGACCACAAGCTATATGGCCCATTCTATGCTATTTACAGAGAATGAGGGAAATAGTTTCAGGCCTCTGAAAACTGTCTCTGTGCCACACACCCACTGTCCTACCTTCTGACTGAGGCTTCTCTCCAGATCTCAGGAGGCAGCAGGGCTGGGTCCTCAGACAGACCCAGAGGCACCAGGTCCTGGATGTGCACACTGCCTCCTGCCACAGAGGCACCAGAGCCCAGAGAGGCACCCAGGCAGGGTCTCAGGATCGGGCAGGACAGTGGTCAAGGCAGAACCTAATTACTGGTATAGCAGCAGGAAAGAAGGAGGAAGCATGGGAGAGGGGAGTAATAAGGTAAGACTGAACTCAGCTGCTGGAGTTGGGTACAAAATCAGGATGGGATCATAAGCATCAGATCTAAATCTGAGCCGTGAATGCCTCAGAGATTTATTGGCCTTCAAAGCTGAGCTGGAGCAGAATCTGGGGTTGGGAGTTTAATGGATCTGCTGAAGGCCTGGAATGTAGACAGACTCTTCCCTCATTCCAGCTGTGTGCAGGTGAGCCACTTACTTCATCTCTGGGCTGTGCCTTATCCAAGGGGGTGGGCCTAGAAGAGCAGCACTCATGATAGGTATGTGCCTTAGGGTCACTTGGGATCCTATGGAAGTCAGAATGCCTGGGCCCTGCCTTGCAGATGGATGCAGGAGGTCTGGGAGGACACTGGGGTCTGAAAATTTCCTGGATTCTGACCCTCACCAGTGTTGGGGAGCCAGGTACTTGCATGATCCCCAAAGGATCTTCCAACTCCAACCTCCTTCTATTCTAAAGTTTACTAAGTCAGGGATAAGAAAGCATGGAAGGTGGGCATTCACCTCATGTGATGATTAGGTGGCATCAGAATCAGACACCATATCAGTCACTTGTTCTAAGAGTTCACCAATTGGGAGCTTATTCAAAGCCAGTTTTTCATTTGTAAGCCTGTAAACCTAGGCTCAAGTTTTCTGTTTTCTCTCCTAGGCAATCTCTCCCTCTCCCATGGTTTAATTACCACCTCTCTCAGAGGTCATAAACTAGGGGCCAGAAAGACAAATCCAGGCCGATCACACATAAGTTTTATTTAGTCTGCCCAGTAGTTTTTATAAGTCTGAATCTTCTTGGGTCAGACTGGGCATTTGCTTTCCACAGACCACAGACCACCACACCCGTGCATTACACCAGTTGGCTCTCACCCTTTACTTTATTTGCCTACACCCCAATTTTAGATCAAAGTCAGTCTCTCAACACCTGTCTCCAGCTCAAACCTCTTTCTGAGTATCAGACCATGCCTCCAAGTGCCTTTGGGCAAGGAAGTCCCGTTCGTGTACTCAATTGAAGGCCTGGTATGCAGTACAGGGCTAAGTAAATGTCAGTAATATGTATTATTACCCCTACTGTGCACCTCTTCTTAGAATCTCACAGTCCTCACCTCAACCTACTCAAAACAGAGCTCATCACTATCCTCACCTTCGTTGCAAGCCTCTCCTCTGAAAATTGCATCATCAGTAAGTTGCCTAGACTGGGAGACATCTGGGCTCTTTTATTCTGATTTATCACCAAACCCTGTGCAAAATCTCTCCATTCCCTCCTGCTTTCTCCACCCTAGTCCAGTCATCTTTACTTGTACTATGTAGTTGCCTAATTATTCTCCAGAAGACAGGATTATTTCTATCTAAAACCCATTGTTCAATTCTAAGTCACAATGCTCATTTTACTAAAAAACTTGATCTTGTCTTTCTCCTGCATACAGTCCATTTAGCGACTTCCCGTTGTGCCACGATAAAATGCAAATATCTTAACAAGACTGACCCTAGTCTGGCTTCTGCTTCCTTTGCAGCGTTCTCTGGCAGACTGTGTTCCAGCCATTTAGGACTTTCGTTATCTCTGGGATGTGCCTTATTGGTTCTGGCCTCTGGGCCCTCACATCTGCTGTTCTTCCATCTGAAAAACTCTTGCCCCTCCAGTTCACTTGGATGGGGTGTTCTTACATATTCTTCAGGTCTCAGCTCAGCTGTCACTTCCTCCGGTTTTCCCTGATACCCTAGATCTATGGTCGACAAACCAGCCACATGCATCTCTTTGGCCCCTTGAGTGTGGCTCTTCCACAAAATACCGCAACCTGGGTGAGTCTATTTTGAAGAAGTGGCATTAGAAGAAGTTTAAGTTTAAAAAATTTTGGCTCTCAAAAGAAATTTCAATCGTTGTACTGTTGGCATTTGGCTCTGTTGGTCAATGAGTTTGCCAACCACTGTCCTAGATCAGGTCAGGCTTTCATCGTATAGCATAGTGATTATACCCCTTCCAGACCCAGGCTACACGGGGACAGCTACTATCACTGGCTAGCTTGCTTATTGTTTTCTCTTCCAGGCCCAGCACATCCTTGTAACTTAGTAGGTGCACAATAAATGAATGTTGAGGAGAGGAAGAAAGAAAGAAGTGTTGGAATCCTTTTCACGTCCCGTGTGTCCACGGTTCCCATGTCAGGGTTCAGCATCTGGAGAAGGCCTGACACAAATGAAGAGAGAGTGGAAAAGCATCCATTTTGGAAATCAAGGGGGCCAGGCGTGAGTCCACCTCTAGGGGGAGGACACCACCAGCTCTGGCTTTGCTGTCCCCTTTTATTAGGGCTAAGTGATACATCCATGTCCTTTAGGTCAGGAAATTCCAACAATGAAATCAACCAGCAAGAATTAACATAAGACTAAAAGTGTGGAAGCTTCTTCAATTACCAATGTGTCACCTAAACAATATGTGAATAGTTCATACTTAACATAAGACTAAAAAGTGGCAGCTAATGTCTCACCTAAGCAGTGAGTAAATAGTTCATACTTAATATAAGACTAAAGATGGCATCTGCTTTAGTTACCAATGTCTCACCTAAGCGGTGAGTAAACAGATCCATTAACGTTTGACCAGGTTTCTTGTTTATTCTATTTACATCTCTATTGGTGAGGTAATGACTGGTTTCCTGCAAAGAAGAAGCAAAGAGTGGAAGGGGAACCAGAAAGGAACGCGATGAGTGCTTTCCTTTGCTGAAAGGAGGACAAGAGCTGACACATCCCACCTTCCATCCCTAAAATTGAGAAGTCCTGGAGGCACGATTTCTCTCTTAAAGTTCTAACCTCAATAATTTACAAAGAGTAGGGGTGCAGTGGAGGTTGTTGAATGAATGGATTCATGCTAAGAACTTCTTGGCCAAAGATATAACCAGCTAGAGAACTAGCTACTGTTTTTGCAATAAGCTTTGAGCAACTACTTGACTTTTAGAATATGTGCACATACATAAATGCTGGTGAAATTAAAACTCCTGCAAAAATGAAACAAGGACCGAAATTGTCACTAAGTTACCCTACTGTTACCACCAGCCAAATCAGATCGGGTTGTGAACTTGCAACGGGAAAATCTCTATTGTCCAAATGTAGTGAAACTGTCAGGCAGCATTTAAAGAAAATGTAATCCTTTAAAGTCACAAAAACACTTAAAGAAGATGCAATTCATCCACTGGACTAAAATGTAGGTTTCGGCTTCACCATCTTAAGTCAGAATGGAGAACACGATTAAATGTTGGCCATAGAGAGCCTGAAGTTTGGGCCTGACTCACCACTTACCGCGTGCGTGCCTTTGGGAAACCTGTTCAGCTTCTCCCCTTACTTCCTCTCCTGATAAATGGGAAAGATGAGACCTGCTTTGCAGAGTTGTTTTTGAAAACTGGATACAAAATGTAATGCACCCAGCAGAGCCTTGGCTGCCAGGCGCTCATCCACAACGGTGTTGTTTAAAAGTGCCTCTGCATTTTAATTATTGAAAGATATTCTGGCCGGGCTCAGGGGAACAAGGGGCTCGTGAAATTCTGCTCTCTGGGTGGGAAGAGGTGGTATTTCTTTCCTGTCCGTGCCCTAAAAGAATGAGGAAAGTGGCAGAGAAATAAGTAAGTGAAGCCACAAAGAAACATGGGAAACAAAAAAGGGGAATTTGGTTCCTGCTGGATCTTGGAGTTAACCCTGGAGGGCAAAGCTCTTCTTTTCCTGCCTCACTTTACCCTCCCCAGGTGTTCATGAGGAAGGCTCCCAGGGATGGCAGCCAGAGCAGGATCCTTGTGGACACAAGAAAAACGTGGGTTAATCAGCCTGCTCATCTCTCCAGTGCTCTTTAAAAAATGAAATTCCACCAGGCTGGTGAGGCTCAGTGGTTGAGTGTTGACCTATGAACCGGAAGGTTGCGGTTCGATTCCAAGTCAGGGCACGTGTTCCGGTCATGGGCTCAATCCCCAGTGGGGGTCGTGCAGGAGGCAGCTAATCAATGATTCTCTCTTATCATTGATGTTTCTAACTTTCTCTCCCTTCTTCTCTGAAATCAATAAAAATATTTTTTAAAATGAGATCCATATTCAGTTTTAAAAATAACATTTCTCTTCTTATTGCATAGGCAAATCATACTCACTTTAGAGAATTCATGAGAAAAATGAAGACAAAAGTTATCCGAAACTCCACTGCTAGATAATTGAAACCATTTTGGAATCTATTCTTTCAAAGTTTTTTTCTGGACAATGAGTACATAAACAAACATGTTCTTGTAAACCCAGTGAGAGCAAATGGTGCATGCCGTTCTATAACCTGATCCTTTTCACTCAACAGCGTTGCGTGTCAGTAAATGAACGCATCTAATGTCAAGATGAGTGACCTCAGTGGACACCCAGGTGGCTGGCCTCACGCACGTTCGGTGTTCTCCCTGGGCAGAGACAAGCTTGTGTCTGTCTCCTCCCTGTGAACAGTGACTCAGTGAACAGTTCCATAGTCAAACCTTTACACAATTGTTCTCTTACAGTGAATTCTCATACCCAGTCTTAATTTTCTCAAGAAGAAAAGACAATGTGATTAAAATGTTTAAATTATAAGTGGCCTCTTTGGCGAGGAGGAGGGGAGAAGCTGTAACTTGGCCTTACACTTTTCATCTTCGGTTCTGTTCAACCTCCAAATTGATCTCAAGTGCAAACTCATTTCTTGTCAACAACTTGAGAAATAAACAAGAGCTCTAACCGGTTTGGCTCAGTGGATAGAGTATCGACCTGCGGACTAAAGGGTCCCAGTTCAATTCTGGTCAAGAGTATGTACCTTGGTTGCAGGCGTATCCCCAGTTGGGGGGTGTACAGGAGGCAGCTGATAGATGTTTGTCTCTCATCGATGTTTCTAACTCTCTATCCTTCTCCCTTCTTCTCTGTAAAAAAAAATCAATAAAAAATATATTTTTAAGAAGAAATAAACAAGACCTGGTACCTGTCCTTAAAAAGATTACACAGTGAAGATAAGAGACAATTATCTCTAATAAGTGAATTTTTCCCCCTCTCATTGAACACAAAAGTACCTGGCTTTTTCTCTTATTTAACACAAAAGTACTTGGCTTTTCATGATAAGAAGCAAGGGCAAGATGGATATAATAATGCTGATCATAATCAATGTTTGTAAGGATGTGCTGTGTCTAGGAACTGTTCATATATTAAATGTTGTACTGTATTATATTCATCATTTAATTCTCACAGTCTCTGAGGTAGTTCCATGGTATGAACATTATACTGTTGTGGAATTGAGGGAAAAGGGAGTCAAGTAACTTGCCCAAGGTAACTCAGCTAGTGCATGGCTGGGATTTGATTTCGTGCCCTTTGAAGTCAGTGCTGCTGAAACACACTGTCACTGGGCGGGGGAGAGCGTGCCCTGCTGACCTGGAATAAGTATTGTGATTGAACCTTCTAGGTACTGCGGCCTGAAAACCCGCTTGATGACGTCCCCCTTGGTGGGGTTCATGGTGACCAATCAGTGCACCTTCCACGCACCGGTAAGCTTCCCTCAGGTCCCGGTGGCTGCTCTGGCCGTGGAGAAAGTGGGCCACTCCAGTGTGCATTACCGCCTTGCTCTGTTTCCACCCAAGCCCGTTCAGGAGTCGCCCTCAGCAGACTACCGTGACCTCTGTGACGGCTTTTTCTTTGGCCACCCCAAGCTGGCGCAGTTTGACACTTTGGCCTGTACCACTGGGTCCTCGGTCCATGTTTTTGTGAATCCAGCCACCAGCCAGCCCACGGGCCTCCCCGAAGACTTCAGGAGGGGCCTCCTGAGGCTGAGGAGGCTGGCTTCCATGTGAAGCGTCTGTACATGGAATGTGCAACCAGAAAAATCTCTATTGTCCAAATGTAGTAAAGCTGTCATGCAGCATGTAAAGAAAATGTATATGGAATTGTGCCTGTCAAAGAATAAAGTTGAGATCATTCTCTAAACGATTTCCTTTCATTCCTTAGCATATATTTTTCACCCTTAAAATCACTGTCCATTTCTTGAAAGTTTTTATAACAGTCATCTCACTCCACTGACGAAGCCTCTCCTTGCAGCAGGCCTAGAACAAAATGCTCACAACCACCCCATGAGAAAGGGACTGCTTTCCCCTCCTTTTTCGGGAGAGGGAAAAGAGGTCTGCAGAGTGGAAGTCAGCTGGCCTGAAGACATTCCGCTAGTGAGTCCCTTGGACTCGAAAGTCCACCTGGGGTCCTCTCTATGTGCATCGTAATCTCCAACATCTGAGCAGCAGGGGCCACACTTCCAGTGGTTTGTGATCACTCATCTGGTTAGGATTCGTTAATGTCCTCAGCTTCTTATAGTTAACACATGAATTATTTTTTTAAATGATGTGAACTTAAAAAAAAAAAAAACACCTTTCTTGTATGTCTTTAAAACAGCAGACACACCTTTGACAATTTTCTGATAAATCGAAAAGCTTCCTTAGTCACTTAGGCCAAGCACTGAAGGTTGGAAGCATGGACAATTAAATGGAATTTTTGATGCTGAAACACACAAGGACCCTGCTTTGGTGTCATAATAATAAAGCGTTGCTATTTCTTGAGTGCTGAATATACCCAGTGCTCTACAGTCATTTCTTTAAGTCATCCTTTTGTTGCCATTTTTCAGATGAGAACATTGAGGCTCTAAAGAGAACAGCGGGAGTTGGGGGAGGAGTTCTAGTCACCTCTGCCTCAGTCCTGTGACAAGGAAACGTGCAGGTTTAATCTCTCTGGGCCCCAGTTTCCTCCTCTATAGACATGATTCTGGGTGACCTTTTTCAGTTGGATCCCTGAGTGTTTTTTGAATACCCAGAGACTCTTGATCTGCTTTTTCTGAATTCAGTTCCAAATCCTGCCATGAATAAACAGCTTTAGAATACAGCCTCCAAGATAAACATAATGTTAAATGCTATTCCCTTGTCATTTAATCAATTCCACTTCACCTGGTAATGATTCCATTTTGAGGTTTTAAAAACACTTCACACAATAATTCTGGGACTCAGAAAGATTATTAAGCTGCAGCCTAGTGTTTGTTGGTATTGATTTGTCTGATCTCTGGCATTTGACCTGGTCAAAAATATTACTAGAGAGAACTCCTTAAATTGGTGTCTCATGTTTCGGTTCTCAAAGTTCTTGCATGAGCATGACCTCACCTCATCTTTGTAGCTACTCCAAGAGTGTCCCCATTTCCAGTCAGAACAGGCTCTTCTGCAGGAAGGTGACCTGTCAAGGTCACAGAGCCACAGGGAGACAGAAGTAGAACTTGCATCCAGCCAGGCTATTGGACCTCCAACTCTCCAGCTCATCCCAGTGTTCCTGAGTTTTCAACTTACAACATGCACTGCCATGAATTTTTTAAATTATTATAACACTAGCAGTGGTTTCACCAAGAGGTTCTTAAATTAGAAGCAACATAGTAGAATAATTAAGAGGGTAGGATCCTCCTGGATTTGCCATTTCTAAATAGGGGAACCACAGGTTCCAGTTTGCCCAGGGCAGGACTGCTTGTCCCAGTGTGATGGCAGGCTCACTCCTAATACCGTGTGGGTCCTGGGGTTAGAGTAAAAATGGAAAAAGGTCTATGGGTCACTCCACCATATTTCTTCCTGCCAAAGGGCTCCGTGTGTGTGTGTGTGTGTGTGTGTGTGTGTGTCTGTGTGTGTGAACACCCCAACCTGCATGTTCAAACTGAGTCCATCAGATGCCCCTGGAATCCTTTTGGAAAATCCACCTGAGAGGTACACACACAGGCTCTGAAAGAGGCTTGGAGTTATTTTGGCAGGGAGTTGTGGGTGCTGCAGGGACCTAGAACATGACCTAGAGGCAAAAGCTCTGGCTCTCAGTGAGCAAAACCCTTTGGCCCACGCATTCCTCAACCCATGAGAGAAATTCCAGCCAGAAGAGGTGCAGAGTGGGTCTCTGAATCCCAAGTGGGCAAGGCAGGTTGCCTGGATTTGGGGAGGTATTGAAAATGTGCCCCCTCACAGGCAAGGATATTATGGTCTGGACAATCAATTATATAGTCACCTAATTTGAGTTGTGTAACTTTGGGCATTATCTCCCTTTATAGTTCTCTTACCTGTAAAATGGTGAAAATAGTATAGTTATCACTGTTTACCAGGAATAACATTTTTGTTACACCAAGGTTTTCACACTGCCCCTCTGAGCAACAGCAGGAAGCACTTCCTACTCCCTTGAAGTTAGAGATAGCCGTGTGGCTTGCTTTGACCAATGGGAATGAGCATGGGGGATCAAAGTTGCTTTCAGGAGTGACTACATTTGGTTGCCTGGCCTGATTCTCCAGGGAACACCGGTGGATGTGGAGACACACAACTGAGCCCCATGGACAATTGCCCAGAACCACAGCAGACTTTGCAAAAGCAGAAATTAAACCTCTGCTGCTTTAAACCACTGAAATGGTAGAGTTATTTGTTACCGCAGCACAAGCCAGCTTACCCTCTTTCTTACAAGTACCATCTGCATAGGGCTGTTGTGAAGGTTACGTGAGGAATGTATGAGTGCCTGGCATGGTGCCTGGTGCACAGCTATTTGTATTTTTCAGAAAAGAAATGCTCCCACTACACAAGTTTCATTCCGTGTGCTTCTGTGGGGAACAGACAGTTTTCTATTTGATGAGGAGGTATTTACAGCTCATAGAATGATGGGTATCCCCAGTCCTACACCCCAGAACTGACCAGAATTAAGAATGTCGATAGTCTCTGAATATATCTCCAAATTCATGCAAATCGTATTACTCTAAGCACCTAGGACACAAGCTTTCCACTTCAGTTTTTTAATACTTCCGTGTGAGCCACAGCAGTGAGCATGATGACACTTAATGGTTTTTAGTGGGAAATTCTAACACCATAAACTCAGTTTTAAGACTACAGAGCGAGCTAAATCTAGGTGCACACACTAGGGGGAAGCCAGGTTTTACTAGGAAGCTGGCAAAATGAATCTAGAGAAACTTTACAAAACCCCAGCCAGCCATTCACTACTTTACAATGTTTTAGAGCCGAGCTAACAAGTAGCCACGTGTCTGCTATTTGCTGGGCACTTCTGAGCAGGTATGATTCATGCCATTGTTAACAAGAAACCTCTATGATAATCCAAGCGGGTGAAGAAAACCTGCAGGTGTTGCTGACTTTCTAACTACATTTTCCTTACACTCGAATTCATTCAAAAACCTACATTAAGAGACGCGAGGTACAGAATGTGTTCATGTTTTGCTTGGACAGATTTTGGCTCCTAGCAATTAATGCTTTCAGTCCCATTAAGCAGATAAATAACGCTTTGTGACATTACAGTATTTCTCATTACAGATCGATTTTGTAGCATTTGTTCATAATCAGACTTGAAATGTTACCTAGCAACAAAATATGTTTTCCTTGAAACAGTCAGACCCTATTAGAAATCTAAGGCTTTACAAATCACCGTGTTAACAGCTATGTCCCCTAGCTAAGGTTTTCTTTCCTTAAACAGTGTTAAATTCAGCCTTAGAAACCCTGGTTTCTTTGAGGGTTCTCTCCTTATGTGCACTGACTTGAAAGGAAAAACTTAAGTGCTCAAACTATATTTAACATTTTACTGTGTATAACGTAATAAATCAACCGATCATTCCCTTTTGGGGGAAAAGTAATGTTAGCACCTTTTTAAAGTGTTATGCTTATAATTAGGTTACACAGAATTTCTAATTTTTTTAAAGGCAGGTTTTCATTGCTTAAAGAAAAAAAAATGTTGTCAGCCTGTTTCTAGGTAGGAGCTATTTTCATTTCCTGACTGTGATCGTGTACTGTGGGAGAGCAAATAAAGAAAACCTATGCCAGATTTGGAGATTTGGAGGAGTGAAACTTAGTGCTAAACACCTACAAGAAGAGGCATGAGGTACAAAATGTGCTCATGCTTTGCTTGGACAGATTTTGGCTCCCAGCAATTAATGCTTTCAGTCCCATTAAGCATATAAATAATGCTTTGTGACATTACAGTACTTCTCATTACAGCGATCCTGAAGACAGGAACATCTGGATTTGAATTTTGTCCCTGCCATCTAATCACTGTGGAATCTTGGACAAAATTACATATATTCTCATTCAGCACATGTTCAGGTTTTATTTTTTCAGAAAAATTTCTTCCCCTGATGTATAATAGTCTCTGATTAAAGCTAACAACCTCTCCTTCTTCAGCAAATAATTGGAATACTCATTGCAGGCTGGGCTCTCGTGTTCTAAATTCCTGGAAAGAGGAGTCAATAAGATGGACCAGACTCTATTGGTCTCTCAAGTCTCATGATTCTAGCTCGGGAAAGATGAACAATCTACAAACAAGATAATGTCAACTGGTATAGTTGGCTGATGGTGGTCCCCAAGACATGTCTACCTCCTAACCTGGATCTTGTGAATATTAGCTTACTTGTGAATATGAGCATACATCCCTGTCATTAAGTGGCACGTGGTCTTCGCAGCTATAAGTTAATGATCTCAGGATGAGGCGAGGAAAAAAGCAAGGAAGGATTCTCCCCTAGAGCCTCTAGAACTGAGAGTAAACTTCTTTTATTTGTTGCCTGTTAGCCATTCACTTTGTGTAATTTGTACAGCAGCCGTAGGAAACGAATATCAACGGAAATCAGTATCAAAAAAGTAAAGCAGAAATGAGATAGGGATTTGAATGAGTACTGTGTCATGCACTGCATAACAACGGTCAGTGATGGACCCCATACAGGACGATGGTGTACCAGTCTACGAGTGTAGGAGGGTAGACCATCTGGGTTTGTATAAATATACTCTATGATGGTCACACAACAAAAGTGCCTAAAGACACATTTCTCAGAACATATCCCTGTTATTCAGTGGCACATGACTATACTATAAATGGTGGAGTCTGGCAGGCTCTATTGAGGAAGTACCGAGTTACTAGAGAATGTGAGAGATGGTGTTTTGAATCTGTGGGGTCAGCAAGTGTGAAGGGTCCAAACTAGGAGTGAATTTGTTCAAGGACCAGAAAGTCAGTGGGCCAGCAATAGGAAGCAAATGGGAGAATAAGATGGTGCTGATGACACAGCAAGGGACCAACTTGGAGGGCTTGGGGAGAAGTTTGAATATTCTTCCCGTTGAGACCTATCTCAGAAAGATCTTACTGTTAAAATGGCCTAAATTCCCTAACTAGCATAGAGAAAGAAGGAAGTTCCCATTTATTAAGTCAGTAAAAATTAAGGATATCCTGAACATTCTAGTACTTGGATCTAAACCCTTTATAATTTTACTCATGTTATCCCATTCTATTTAATTCTCTGAATAACAACACAGTACACCACAGGACACAGTAGAAAATCCTCAGGGGGATCTTTTATTTCATTCACTTCCTACTTATAAGGTAGCATTTCATGCTGTAAACGTTTCCTCCAGTTCAGCCAATGGCTTGGAACATCACCTTGTCCTAATTCCATGGTGTAAGTGGTCCCCTGGCAGGTCTGAGGGTCATGGAATCATTGGGACTGGGTTCCAGCCCCCCACCAGGCAGGCCTCCCTGGGATCCCCTCCTTCATTCCGATCATTCATCAGCAAGGAAATGGGTCATATTTCTATTTACTTTTTCAAAGACTGGACCTACCTCGTTGATATGTCAAGATAATCTTCTCAAGTATAATAACGTGTTTACCATTTTCCTATAGTTCACCAAATGACTGACATTCATCTTTTCCCTACTTCTAAAATTCCTTTCTTTTTCACATTATCTTTCTTCATTGATTCTTATTGTAAAAACAAAAAACAAAGATGTGGATTTGTTGTGCACATTACCAGGTTCATACAGAAAAATGCAGAGATTTTATATTCCACTTACAGTAACAGCTCAGACTACAAAGTCAAGAAGGAAGAATCTGAAGGATTAGACTTGTTCTGAAATAAGCCCACATAGGGTGACACTACTATAACTTTATCAGAATTTTCCCTCATCAATTTTTCAATGTGGCAAATATAAACATTTCAGTTAAAATACATAGCAGTCATTCCATATACTGCTTCCCCAATCCACCCAACTTCTCAGTAACAGGACTTTCTCAAATCTTATTCCCCTTTAAATTTAATGAAAAAAGCTAAAAAACAATCATGTTTTTGTAATGTATCCCACCCCCCCACTCCCCGAAAATATTGTGGTTTACAAAGATTTTAATGTGTTTCTATAGATAGCTTATTGAAGGAATAGAAATGAGTATTTCCCAGTAAATATTGAGTGAAAAACAATTTTAAGCCCAATCTGAGATTATAAACTGCTGTTTCAGGGACACAACTTCGATAAATTAGACAACTGTAGCAACCATCCAAGACAATAAAAGAAAGCCCCTGACAGTCTGTCATGTTATGGAGAGTGTGTATCAAAGTTCATCATGATTTTTTGTGAGGTCTTCTCCATAATTGGTAGCTTGACTTCCAACAAACATGTTCCAGTTCTCCAATATCTCCTCTTTAGTTAGCTTTTCATCCTTCGGGAGAGAGGAAAGAGCTGTGTTATCGAAGTTCTAGTAACTGAATAGCATGAAGCTCTATGATAGGTCACTGATTTACAACATTTGAAACCCCACACTTAATAATTAAGAAGCTGCTAGGTACCGCTTTCATCTATCATTGCCACACTGTGCAACCCCAAACTGGAACAGCCTCCTGCTGTAAATGCTGTGCAAAATATATTAGGTAAGGCCCCGAGGAATTCAAAAGCTTGGCCAACTATGTGTACAAGCAGTGTTGGCATTCCCAAAGAGGGCCCTAAAGAAGTCCACTTGCCTTTCGTGGCTGACTGCAACACACAATTGTCTCCTAAGAGCTTGGAGCAGTGATCAAAGTGGAAAAAGGCAGGTCTTTCTAAATCTTGCTTACTTATTTATGTGGATATGTATCAATAGATATTGAAGTGCTGGGCACAGAGATACAAGTGTGAGGTTGCCTGAGGATGCCTTATGTTTTGATGGGCTGGACTTTCTTGTGCCTGACACATCATGGATGTTGGCTAGGTATCTGCTGACTGAATGAATGGATAAATAAAGTTGTCTTAAAGGCAACGCAGGGTGTGTCTCTTAAATCCATGCCCTGCCCATAGCAAACTAAGTTCTGCAATTCTTAGGAAATAGGAGTGTCTGTAAGTCTGTGGCCCATAGCCGACTCTCCAGGAATGTCGTGACCTAATGAACTCACTGTGGATTATCATGGTATCGGGTCAAGTTTACAGGTCTCTGACGTAGGGCAAGAATGAGAAATGTCAATAAGGCACAGCGGCACAGGCCAATGCTATCACAAAGAAGCAAACAGAACCTATCTTTTGTAAACTGTCTCCCTTCAAAGACTGATCCCAGGAGAATGTGAAATACCCTGTTTTTGTCCGACTCATACACCAGGTGTCTGGCCTCGGCCTGTGCGTGGTCATAGTCTTGGGGGAGGATCCAGTGGCGAATCTCATCTTTATCCAACTTCCCATCCTTGTTCAGATCCCTGAATTCAGTAAATTGCTCCCGTTCTGACAAAACCCAGTCTGGCTCAGGGCCGCTCTCCTCGTGGGAAAACATATCGGCTGGAAAGGAAGGTTGATCTTGGTTAGGAAGACAGGCGGGAAGGTACATCAAAGAAAACCTGACCGCCTGAGTTTTTGGAAGGACAATGCCCAATCTAGAGACCTAACCCAAACATCTGGTGGGCAGTTTTTTGAGAATAATATTGCAATGATTTATCTATGATGAAAGTCGCTTGGTGGGATAAAAAGAAAGAACTGAGCTTAGGAGCCAGAAGATAAAAGATGATTCAGTTCAGTGACTAGGATTAAGTTACCCAGTTCAATGGCTGAATCTTAAATTGCCTTGTCTGTAAAACAGAGGTAATAATTTACAAATCACAGCGTTATTGTGAAGGCCGAGTGGGACACTTGCTATGAAAGCCCTCTACGACCCAAACTAGCACCATATAGGTGAAAACTCATAACCACCATCAAGACCTTCCCTGGTCCAGATACTTTATAATGAACTTTACATACACAACAATCCTCTGAGGTGGGTGTTGTTATAACTTCCATTTTATAGATGAAAACACTGAGGCCACAGCTGTTATGAGCTTGAGGTTGAAAAGAAACATAGGCTTATCCACCATGATCATTCCTATTGTTTACATAATTTCCAAAGGGCTTTCATGCATATCATTTTGTTTTGTTTTTATAACAATTCTATTAGACCATGATCCCTGTTTTACAAAATGGCAAAAGGAGAAAAAGGCAAAGTTTATGCACTGTTTGCTAAATCGCCGGATTATTTTGGAAAAGAGAGGTAACCTGTGGGCAGTTTCTCTTTAATGGAAACACAGCTTGGAAATGTCAAGTGATACAGGGAGCAGGTGGTGAAGGTAAAAGAGAGGTGGGACCCTTGGTTCTGCTACAAGGTAGGATCATACCTGACATCTGCATAGTGTTTTTGAGAAATGGCTATCACATACGTTAGCTACCCTGAGCTCCATCCAGTCTTGGAAGCATGGGTGCTGCATATTCCCATTTTACAGATGTGGAAACTGAGGCTTACTGTGATTGTGTGACTCACCTGGGGTCGCAGAACTAGTAAGTGGAGAAGCCAGGACTCCTAATTCCATTATACATCACCACTGGGTTTGCACTCATTTCCTCCTAAAGAGAAGTCACTTGCTAGACAAGTCCATGCAACAGCCCTTTCTGACTGCAAATTGCTCAGAATGTGATTTTCAGGCACGAGGTCCCCATCTGCCTCTCTGCTCAGTGTAAAGAATGTAATGTTGGTTTTACTTTTAGGCAGAGCCACTCAAGGAGTTTTGCCTCTGTTTTAATGCAGAGTTTGGGAAAGCTGGGAAGAGCACACATCCTTAAACAAAAGTGCTCCATGGTTTTAATGAGCCAACCTTTTCTGTCAGCCTAAGTCCATTCCCACTGTTAAGGCGTCTGCAGCTCTGAACTTCCCTCAGACGTGCACCAAGCAAGAGGAAGGCTCCGCTCTTGCACGGATGAGGGGCTCTCAGCATCTGTTATTCCACAAAATTAGTGTCACCAAGATGACTTTAAGGGCTGTGGCTAGAGCTCCCTGCCTGTTTACACCACAGACTGATAAGAGAACAGCGTTACATTCCTGGGATCCTAACGACTAGAAGCAATTGTGCCCTTCATTACTGAAGGCACTTGTTCTTGGGTAAGGGTGGCCAAGTCACACAACTACAGGCCAAAGGCCGACGGCAACGTGGGCTCTGGGGTTACACTGAAAGGTAATTAACTGCTTCTAACCAATATGTGTATAAGGATTACATTGATCCCATCCTTCGAATGATTTACCAACTTTACCTTATTGAGATTTGGGAAAAGAGGAGGTCTCATGAGAAGGCAGCCGTGCGCCAAAGCACTGAAGTAGCTGCTGATGAGGATCAAATAGAAACTTCCACGTTGCCTCCTCCAGCCCTTTGCGCTTGGTGGGCTGTGGGGCTGCCAGGAAGGGCTCTAACCAGCAACGGTGGGTTTCAGCCCAGCTACATTAGTTTGAGTCTCATTCAGGCAGTGCTCAGTTACCTGAAAATGCACTTCTTGACATTGCCCACGTGGAGCCCTTCAGAACAAAATGCTAGGCATGGTCCTCCCAATGAAAGATCAAAAACAAAACAGCTATATTATGGGGCAATTATGCACTTTGCAAAAAGATTTCCCTGTAAGAAGGTGTGCTTCTCTGCAGACGGCCTGAGTAGCTCTGTTGATCATAGCTGTGTCTACTTAGAGCTTCTAGGCCCTGCTGACACAGTCTGATTGCAGTCTTTCCACTGATACTGTCTGCTCTACACTCCCTGTGAATCTATGGCACCTCCAATCGAATTTTGCAAAGGAAAAACTACACGGTGTGATAAAGGGCACCTCTGAGATCTGTGGGGCCAATTGCTGGCCATCCTACATCCAGATAGGGGCCAGCCTCTCGTCTCTTCTCCACTGAATGAGGCCTAATAATTCCTCCCTGACACTGCACCACTAGGGATAGTGTAACAAATCCCTCAAAGAGTGACACCTATAGAGTTGTGGCGGTTGCTAACAGAGACATCTGGAAAAAGTAGCCAGACATGTGGGTGGAGGAATGTTGCCCAGCTGGGGCAGCTGAGCAGGACCCAGGTTGCACTCACCGATATACTCATCCTGGTCCACGAAGCCATCCCCGTTCTTGTCGATGTCCTCCAGAGTTTCCTACGAAGCAAACAAAAAACAGAATGCGAGATGGCTTTGCACTCTTAGTAAGTCTTAAGAGTTCTGACTGCTGTCCTCCTTCGTCTGGCTTTTACGGTTGAATGCTTGGTGACTTTGGGCTCGCCTCCTTACTTCCCATGCACTAATTTCTGATCTGTAAAAATAGGCAGTGGTTTCCGTCCTTCCTCCCCACTCCCACAGTTTTCATAGAACACTCTCTTTAAATGAAAATGTACGTGGAAGTCCAGAGATGCCCTGTTATATGCCTGCCCAACCATTTACAACATCCACCCAGATCATCCCCGGGGGCATCTGGAAGGACCCAGCTTGAGAGCCACTGGGCCAGATGGTCAGAGATAGACTCCAGGGCTAACAGGACAATGAATACTGGGTGTCAGAAAAATATGAAACAGCAGACAATATTATCTAATAAAAGAGTAATATGCAAATTGATTGTACCTTCGACACACCCACAAGGCACTCCCACCAGCCAATCAGAAGCAAATAAACCCCAACCAACATGGCTGCGGCCACTGAGAGCAGGAGGGAGGCTTGGGTTTCCTGGCAATGGAGGATGCCAAGCTTTTTGCCTGCCCTTGCTAACCTAGGCCTCCACTCAGTGCTATAGTTTCAATGATAGAAGATACATAATCCCAACAGAAATGGTGGCAGCCACAGAGCTGGAGAGAGCAGAGGCTAAGGTTGCCTGGGCAATGGAGGAAGCCAAGCTTCTGCAGCCTTAGTGCCTAGGCCTCCACTCTAGGATACAAAGTTTCAATTATAGAATTTAAATAAACTCAAATAGAAATGGCTGTCCCCATGGGGCAAGCAAAAGGCCTGGCTCCGCTCCAGGCTACAAAGTTTCAATTGTAGAACATAAATTAATCCCAGGCCCCAAGGCCTCCACTTGGGTCACTGGAGGGTGTGGCCGGCCTGCAAACCACCATAGGCTCCTCGCTCAGGCCACCCAACATCTTAAGAGAACGCCCACCCTGATCCAGGGCACCCTTCAGGGCAGACCAGCTGGCCCCCACCCATGCACCAGGCCTCTATCCTATCTAATAAAAGAGTAATTTGCAGATTGACCATCACTCCAACACACAAGAGGACTGCCTCATGTGGTCAAAGATCCTGCCTCCATGTGGACATAAGATGGCCACCACAAGATGGCCAGCAGGAGAGGGCTGTTGGGAGGTTCCAGGCCTGCAAGGGAGGGTAGTTGTGGGCAATTAGGCCAGCAGGAGAGGGCAGTTAGGGGTGATCAGGCCAGCAGAGGAGGGAAGTTGGGGGCAAACAGGCTGGCAGGGAAGCAGTTAGACATCAATTAGGCTGGCAGGGTAGTGGTTAGAAGGTGATCAGGCTGGCAGGCAGAAGCAGTTAGGAGCAATCAGGGAGGCAGGCAGGCAAGCTGTTTGGAGCCAGCAGTCCTGGATTGTGAGAAGGATGTCCGGCTGCCCATTTAGGGATCAGGCCTAAACGGGCAGTTGGACATCCCCCTCGAGGGGTCCCAGATTGGAGAGGGTGCAGGCTGAACTGAGGGACACCCTCCACACCTCCATGTACGAATTTGGTGCACTGGGCCTCTAGTTAAAAAATAAAAGTCTATCTGACTTTTGGGAGAATTATGCTCTTTATTTAGCATGTTTGACTTCCTAATTAAGCATTTTGCCAAGGGGAGTATTTAAATGAGTTTAATGTCCTTTGTCTCAGCAACTCAAAGGCACCTAAGTCACTTATGGCTAATTCTTCATCTTCGTTGTCCTCTGGCAAATCAGCTGTCACTAAGTGGATGTTGGGCAGTAAAAAGAAATGATTCTTAGAGTCACTGCTCAGTCCTTTGGTCATGAGGATGAAGCAGGAGGCAACAGTGGGCCCAACCACCAACTGCCTAACTAAAATAGCCCCAAGCTGGTTATACACAAAAGCTTCAGCCACTTGTTTCCCAGCTCCGAGGCAGCTGGAACTGGCTCGGTTATCTGACCAGGAAGCAGGTGATGGCATTATATCATTGTCGTGGAAAATTAAGACCTTTGGGACACCACAAAACACTACGGAAAGCCACCAAACTCAGAGGCCTTATTAGCACAGCTGACCCTCAAGGCCTACAGGGTCTGATCTATTCACCCTCTGAAGACCGGCACTGATCCGGTCTTCTGAAGAATTACCGGGGTCTGATCTATTCACCCTCTGAAGACAGGCATAAGGGGAGTGTCCTTTCCAGCCATGGTTTTCACTTGACGTTTCTGTCCGGTTTTAACAACCCAAAGTATTCCATTTCAGAGTCTTTTTTTAGTTCCCTGAATAATGGACAGAGACTGTTTCCTTATCAAACCTATTTGCTCTTTTGAGTACATATGTAAACTATTTCCCAGCCTGATCACATCGAGGAGGAGCCTGAGGAATGTAAAAGGAATGGATGTGTCATTTCCTGGTCAGAGCAGTTAGGCAGACTACCTTCTCCTCACTTCTTCTGGTCTACCAGCTGGCAGCTACCAGGACGACCTTCAGGCCTCAGGATGGTGAGATGTAAGAAGGAAGAAGGCTGGCTGCCTGAGAGCTCTTAGAGGAGAACTGCCCAGAAAACCTACCTGACTGAGACCATCTGCCCCAAGGGGGATAAGCAAGAAATAAGCTTTGATTGTGATAAATGTCTATGATTGGGGGCTATTTGTTACAGCACCTAGCCTGCCCTGACTCATTTACTGGGTGGACATGTATTCCGATGCACTCCACTTCAGGGTCCTTCTCCAAGTTCCCTCAAGATGAAGAACATTCTCTCTTTGGAAGACAAGACAAAAGACAAGATCTTGGTGTAGCATTTGCTCTGGTCTTTTCCCAGCCCAGGCACTTCTTTTATCTTACCAAAACCACAATTTCTTTCATATGCTCAAACTCCTCAGGGTGCAGAAAGGCGGTGAACTCCTCCCGAGTGGCTGTCAGGTCACCATTGAGGTCTGCAGCTTTGAACCTTCTCTCGTCCCGTGGCAGCATCTTTTTAAAGGTGTGATGATCTGAAGAATCCTGAAACTCTGCGGGGTTTCCTGCAGGATGTGCACACAAACGTTTCAACTGGGCTGCTAGGGAAGGCATTTCCAGACAGATCACTGGTCCTTCATGCCCAGAGAATTACACATGGGACTAGAGATCCTGACCTCTCAAGTTCTCTGACACCATTTATTTCAGAATGCCTCTAGTATCTGCCCCTTCTAACCACCCCATAATACAGCCCTACAGGCATATTAATGGCATTCTAGTAGTGGTTAAGAGCACAGACTTTCGGCCATACTAAAGCCATACTTGTCTTTGCTGAACCCTGCTTTCATCATATCATTTTTTGCTCCAAACATGCAGAGGCTCCCTAGTACCACATTTTGTCTAAATGCTTCTGCATGGCTTTCAAGATCTCCCTTAATCTGTCTATGAATGTGTAGACTTGTCCCCTCACTGTCTAGCGCATACCTAGAAGGTCTGCACCCTGTGCTTTGCACACACCATTCCATCATTCCCCAAACAGGTGTGTCTCATGTCCAAACCCCACCCACTGCTAAATGCATCACTGTACCTTTAGCCTTCCAGCTGACCCACCTCCCCTACTCTCTCTCCAAATACAAATCCATTCTTCAAGGCCCAGCTCCCAAGCCAGCCTTTACCAGAAGTCTTCCCCAATAGCTCAAGCCCCCTTGCTATCTGAAATTGGCAGCACTGTGTACTGTGCAGCAGATACACTTCCTCTCTGCTTGGTTCTGAGTATACCCTCGAGATTGTAGCTCAGGGAGGGTAGCAACATAAGTCACTTTTCACTAGACTCTGGACCCCTGAAACTACTCACCACCGCCTAGGATCTCATTCAGAGTAAGCAACCAAGTGCATTCTTAGTAAGCAGAGCAGGATGTTAGGAGATTGTGACATCCCCTGAAGGGGATGGATGTGATGAGGGAGTAGAGTCTCCTCGAGAAGCTTGTTAATGTGAGCCCCAGCTGTGTAACCTCTCCTAGTTATTATCTTACCTAGATAATAGCCATAGGTGGCTTGTTTATATTCTTCCCAGGAAATTTTATCGTCTTTGTCCCGATCATAATCCTTCCAGACTTTAGCAACATTATCATAGATGTATCTCTTCTGCACCCGTTTGATCCAGGTTTTCAGCTCCTCAGTGGTGACAAAGCCGTCCCCATCACTGTCAATTCGATCGACAATCTTCCTGACATTAAAAAATAAGGCTATTATCAAGACTTGCATGGTCCTGATCCAGAGAAAGATCAAACACTGCACAGAATCTAAAATGTATAGATACAAGCTCAATGATCCGATGGTGCTAGAAAGGATCTTCAGGTTCATCTCTTCCAAGAATGAAATGCCTCCCCCCTACCCAGGGCCATTACTGGTGGGTCATGTCCCTTTGTCTTAATAAACCTAGACGTGGCCTCAGAATCCTTCTCAACACAGTGCTCTGCAGATAGGCATGCCCAGTTGATTAGTGTTGATTTGTAAGGGGAAACCTAGCAGTCTTGCCTGATGTAGTGCTTAGAATAATGGAAACTGAGGCTGAGAGAACTTGAATTACTTTTCCAAGATCACACAGCTGGTATTTGGTACAATGGGCTAAGAAGTGACTCTAGGTCCAATCTAAAAAAATGAAAAATTCTATGTAAACCAACAGATAAGCGAGTTCTTGTGGTTTTTGTTGTTGTTTTTTGTTTGTTTTTTTAAACTCGCCACTTTGTACCCAAATACTTGAAACTTGAAGCCAAGTGCTGGAAGCTAATTGTAGCATGTCATCAAGGGCTGAATCATCTGGGATGACTGAGGCATTTCCCCAAACCTGAAAGGAATGCATAAACTGATTGCTTGCTGCCAGACAGCTCAGGGCATCTTAATCTACATGTTATTGCCTCCTACTGGCCAAACACCTGAACAGCCATAGACTATTCCCCAATCTGACAATGGATTCTGTACCTGACCCTACCCTTTGATGTGTATATCTCCACCTCGCCTTAGGGCAATTTGTGTTAATAAAAAGCAAGGGGTCCTGAGACAAGGAGAACTTTGTTTCTTCAGCCAAGCTTCTCTGACTCCCTATATGCCTTTCAAAATTATGTTTTGTCTCTGGACTCTTTATTAGTTTGCGCACAGTCCCTTCTCCAGATTTCAGAACCCTTCTAGATGCCAGAACAAGACCACCTGTGTTAGGCAAGAGACTAGATTTTGTTGGACAAGCATAAAATGTTGGGGATGAAAGAGCCTTGATATCAATTAAACCTATTCAAGAAACTTGAGTAGATAAGCAGCTTCAGGATCCTGAATCCCCCCCACTCTTCAAGACCTCTATGCCCACTGGTATCTCCTGTTCCACAGCTGGCCCAGGTTCCAGCAGTTTCCCACTGGATTCCACTGAGGTATGCCAAACACTAGTTCGAAGCAAAGTTCAGGCTAGAATTCATCAGCATCCGTCTCTAGGCCAAAGCGTCTAAGCTAGGGACTCCATCCCTGAAGGAAACTTCAAAGATACCTACAAGTTATCCCTCATGTTTAAAAAACTTTTACCTTGATAGTCCACTTATTGGAGGAGGTCATAAGGTTGATTAGGCATTTGTTTCTTTGCTTTGGGTTGAAATTCTTTCAACTATGGTAAAATTTTCTTACTGTGAAAAGTAGTTTTGATTGGCAGTTTCTCTTTTGATTAATTAGATATGGGAAATGAAGTCATTAGTACTTAAGTCTCCATCTCCCACCTGGTACCTGGGGAGCCAGAGCTCCTTTCTCGGGAAGATGTAAGCATTACTAACAGCTTTAATGGGTCCTTTCATTTGCAATAGCAACTTCTCCATATTGAAAGACAAAGCCTCAGGTATCTTCAGGTTTCCTTCCAGGAGACCTGGGCCAGACACAGCAGAATTCTTTCAACACTGCAGTGTTAAACCTGTCCACTAGGTGCCGGGCACTGGTCCAACTCTGGGGACACAGAGGTGACATGCCCATCAGTTATCCAAAGATGGCTGAGGCACAGAATCTCAGACCAGCAAAAGACCTAATGTCAGATTGTGAATAACCTTTTTTTGTGGAAAAGACAGCATCTAATTGATGCCAAATAAGGACCAGGTCGTAGTCAGCCTGACACCTAGAACTTAATATGTGTTGGAAGAATAAATATGATCTTAATCTCTCTTTAAATATATCTCAGGAGCGAGATATTGGGAACGCCAGCTATGATGTAGACAAAGCCAATCCCTGGATCTTACCTCGTCCTGTGTGATAGGCAAATATCTTGATTCTCGGAGTCTCAGTTTTTCCAACTGCAAATTGGAATATCTACTTCACCAGGAATTGTGGTGAGGAATAAAAGAAAGAAAATGTGCCTTTCCACTAAAGACAATGAACAGGTGGATGGAAAACTCAACAAACTCTTAACAGATAACAGAAATTAACAAGGGCAACCTGGAGATCCCCTGCCAACTGCCAACAAGGATGCCCCACCTACTCCAGACAATGACTGCCACAGGGGAATAATGGCTTGTGGGTGTCAGAGGGAAGCCAGAAATTGAGGTCTATACGTAAAATCACCCCATTTTATTTTATTTTTTTAATATATTTTTATTGATTTTTTTACAGAGCAGAAGGGAGAGGGATAGAAAGTCAGAAACATCAATGAGAGAGAAACATCGACCAGCTGCCTCTTGCATGCCCCCTACTGGGGATGTGCCCGCAGCCAAGGTACATGCCCTTGACTGGAATCGAACCTGGGACCTTTCAGTCTGCAGTCCGACGCTCTATTCACTGAGCCAAACTGGTTTCGACAAAATCACCCCATTTTAAAAGTTGACAATTGATTTCCATTTCTTCCGTTTGTCACAGCAGGCAGCCTACAGATTCCCACTTTGCAGCCCTCAGGCCTAGGTGTCTCAGGGACCATAGAGCTGGCACATTTTCAGGATCAGGGTAGGAGGTGGTGACAAAGTTGCCCAGATTCAGCCATGCTCCCCCCTCACCTGCCCAGACAAGCTCAATCACCCCATACTGCTCACACCCATCTTTTCCCACCCTCTGCCTCCCCCGCTTCTCGCCTGGATTTACCTTACAATTGAGTGGTATGTCCATTATCATCCAGTGGCCCAGGCCAGAGACCCACCTGTGAGTCCCTGCGTCCTCTCTCTCCACCCCTGCACTGAGTCGAGAGCGAGAACTGCCAGTGCTCCCTCCCACATGCTTCTGGGTTCACCTCTCCTGCCCTCTGGACCAGGTGCTCATGGCCATGACCCTTCACTGGTCTCCCCATCCTCAGTTACTAGTATGTTCTCCTCCCTATTGCCAGTCTGACTTTCCTAACAAGAATTTGGGTGATGACATTTCAACCACTTACAGAGTAACATCTAATCTCCACCTCTGAGGTCCCTCCTGCTCGGTTCTTGGTTGCCCCTCCACTCTCACTTCCCACTTCTTCTGCCCTGTCCCTTTATTGTCCCAATAGCTCTCATCCTCTAGATCAGTGGTCGGCAAACTCATTAGTCAACAAGCTAAATATCAACAGTACAACGACTGAAATTTTTTTGAGCCAAATTTTTTAAACTTCAACTTCTTCTAACACCACTTCTTTAAAATAGACTTGCCCAGGCCGTGGTATTTTGTGGAAGAGCCACACTCAAGGGACCACAGAGCCGCATGTGGCTCGTGAGCCGCAGTTTGCCGACCACAGCTCTAGATGCCAAATAAAGTCCAGGACACAGTCAGCCTGACACATAGTAGAACTTGTTTCAAAACCTTTAGAAGCGACTGTTCTCTCTTCAGAAGATGCCTTTCCCTGGTGGGATGCTGGGCAACATCTGAGTCATCCCGCAAACTGATCCTTCCCGAAACCCCCAAGCCTCTCTCTCTAACCTCAACCCTTCCGAGCTCCTTCTGGATGTGCTCACCTTAGTTTTTATGCACCTTCGCAGCAATTTTATCAGAACCTGCTTGTGTCTCATTTGATTTTTTTTTTAAATCCATCCTGACAAAGGCTTTACTGACAACTTTCCATACAGTTAATCAAAAAATAAATAAAAATACAGAACACAGCAGACAGTATCTCGTACACTAGAAAGCAACATGACTGGAGTCCCTTCTGATCACGGTAGAAAAATCCCCCAAACCTAAGGACTCAGTTTTGGCGGGGACAGGACTTTGGTCTCCCACCTAACGGTGTCTCATTTGATTTTAAGAAGTTTGGGGACTAGAGCACTCACAGGTTTTCTCTCTGCACCTGCCAGGTACCTAACATGGTTGCTGTCACTCAGTGGCCATTCAAATGTTTACGGCATGAATAAACGAATGGAGTTCAGGTGTTCATACAAGGGTCAAAGGCAGGCCAACTCCATCAGCCCTTGCTCTCACCACCAGGTGCACTTTTCATGACGAAGGCATTCAACTGCAGGACTGCAAACTACAAAGTTCTCTTTGCCAAACCCCACCCCCCACCCTCATTGGCAGTAATGCAAATGGAGGCCACTCAGGGCTCCAGAATAAATCCGTTTTCAAGTGCCTCAAAGCAATACAATGGATTAAGCTCATCAATGGCCCCCATTGTTAAGTCCCAAACAAGAAGAGAAAGTACTTCTCTGCAAAAGAAAAGGTGATTGTCCGAAGGTGACTTTGAAATTCAAAGATCTTTTTATCAGAGTAGGCAGATGGTGCACCTACACAATAGGTATAATTTAGCCTTATATCCCAACCAATCCCACTTGCCTTTGGTGGCCTCCATCAACACAGGGATAGCTGTGTTCTTTTCACCAGGAACCAGGTTCCAGGAGGCCTGGTGCCCAGGAGGCAGGGCTACTGGGACCCTCCCCAGCCCATCCTCCTCCATCAGCCTGGCTATTGAGTCCAGATAGCTTTGCACAATGCCCCAGTGTCTCCCCAGGGAACCTGCAGAGGGTGCACGGAGATGTCACAAAGTTTTGTTTCCCTGGTCTGGCTCCTGACTCGACTGCTTTCAACAGTGAAGTTTACCATCCACCACACTACCCTCTTGCTTTCTGCCCTCAGCGGCCAAAGGACTGGGTGCCTTCTGCAGACATCTGCTGGGAACACGGGGACCAGTTCCATCCCCCAACCCTCATCCTTTATCCCCAGATGCCCCTCCCTTCTTAACAACAGGATTTTGATATCCTACATCAGAGTTATGGGGAGGATGAGGCACAAGGCAAGAACACCTCAGCCCCAGTCCTGGGGCACAGGCCAGGACTCAAGCCTCTCCTGTGCTCATCCTTGAGACCTGCTTAGAAGTATCTCAAGCGCTTCTCTTCGGGAATGGGGGTGCGGGAGAGGGGTTGTAGCAAAACTGGGAGGGTGGGGAAGAACTCCTTCCCTAAAAGGCCACAGTGGACAAACTCTTCTTTTGGTCACTCTCTACCCTTCCTTCTGATGCAACCATGGGGAGGGGCGGGCAGGCCCTCCCTCCCTCTCTCCCCGTCCTGGCTCCCGCGGCTGCTGCCACGTTCTCGCTTCCCCGCCGCGAGCCACCGCGGCCCGGGGATGGGAGGGATGGGGGCGGCGGCGATCTCCACGCGTGGGTCCCGGAGCCGGCAGGCAAATTTGGCAGCGCCGCCGCCGCCGGACCCCGCCCTCGGATCCGCGCGCCGATTTCTCTTTCGTTTTGCGGCTCGAGTTCCGCGTGGCTCCCGCCCGGGTGGCTCCCGCCCGGGTGGCCCCGCGAGCACCTGCAACGCCCCCCCCCCCCCCCGAACGCAGCCCGGGCCGCGCTCACCCCAGCCTCTCCTTGCTCTCCTCCGAGGTGAGCTGGTCGAAGGTCTTGGAGTCCTCCTTGCCCAGGAAGGCCTCGTGGTCGTACTGGAAGCTCTGGTTGTCCTCGGGCGGCCGCTCGCCCAGCTCCGAGTCGGGCCGCACCACGCGCTCCTTGCGCACCGTGGGCTTGGCCCGCAGCGCCCGGGGAGCCAGTGCCAGCGCCAGCAGCAGCCCCAGGGCCAGTGCCGGGCAGCGGCCGCGGCCACCGCGCGCCATCGGGAGGAGAGAGAGAGAGAGCGGCCCGCGGGGAAGCACCGAGCGAGCGGCGAGAGGGAGCGACTCGGGAATGGGGGCTGGGGCCGGCGGGGAAGGGGACGGGCCGCCCCTCGGTCAGTTCCCGCCCTGCGCCAGAGCGGAGGGGCGCGCCCGGCCGCGGACCGGGAAGCCTGGGGAGGCGCGCTCACAGGGCCCCCATTGGCCTTCGGGCTGCGGTGGGGGGGAGGCCGGGCTGCCGAGCCACGTCGCCAGCCGGGGTGGTGGGCGCGGGGCTCGGGTTTCGCCTCGGCCCCTCCCCGCGATCGCAGCGCTGGGGGCGGGCCCAGGCGTGCAGCGCTGGAGACTGGAGGGCTCATGGGAAGACTGGGAAGAAGTTCTTTTGTCAAGCAACAGATGTGCGGGATAAAATTCCCTTTCTTTCCTTCCAGTTCCGGAGGACTGAAAGGAGCGAGGCACTGCCGCGCCCCGACCTGCGTCCCAGACTTCCAGCTGGGAGCCCCGATTTCAGCCCCAGACCCCTCCCCAAGATGTGCTCTTAGACCAGATTCAACCCATCTTACCCAAACTGGGAGTCGGTCACAAGCACTTAGAGACTGGAAAGAGGCCAGGGTGGGCAAGGGCCCCTGGATCTGAGCGTGGCGAACTCCAATGTGCAGGAGGGCCAAGCAGGTCATTTCAAAGGACCGAGGGCCCACGGAAACGGAGCAGCCCGTGCACTCCAGCGTCAGGAGTGCAGACCCAAAGCTGGCAGAGTCCCATTTCCCAAAGGAAATCGGGATGTCAGATGCTTATGCTTTCATTTCTAAATGACGTCAGTTCATTTCTCAAAGGCGCTGCATGATCCAAACCAATCTTGCCTGTGCACTGAATCTGGAGAAAAGCTGCTAGTGTCAAGCAGCCTGCAGGACTTCCTGCGGTGATGGGAATGCGCTGTACCTGGGCTGTCCAGGAGGTTGTGGCCACTGAGCGCACTTGATATGTAGGCCGTGTAACTGAGGCTTTGACCTCTAAACGTAAATCGCCACCTGTGGCTAGTGACTATCCGATTGGACAGTGCAGGTCCAGGGCAACAGTTCTTTTTGTGTCCCAGCCTTCTGAGGCAGACTCATTGAAAGCCCTGGGCCCTCTTCCAGAAAAATGTACATACTGGCGTGGATGTTGGATTCAACTGTCAGGGGATTTACGGATCTTCTGAAGCTTCTTCACTCGTGAGCCCCAGGTTAAGAATCCCTAGAAAATTAAGTGTGGTTTAAAAGAGGAGCCCTTCCCTACACCCCTGACAGCTGTACTTCCAGGGTTATTCTGCTGTCCCTGCTCTGTCCCTGCCCCCCCCCCCCGACCCCCTACTTCATTCCATCCCTGATAGTCTAGAAAAGACCCCTGGTCGGTGCTTCTTGCCCTCGTATTAAGAATGTCTGGACATTGCTAACAAGAGTATAGATGCATCTACCTTTCTTTGGAAGACTTCTTTTAATCAGCTAACAAATATAATCATGGTGTGCCCACCAGGGCCTACCCACTGGACTGGGAACTCAGAGTTCAATGAGAAACTATACAGCCAAGGTCTCTGCAGAGCTATAGATAGAGTATGTGAACATTCACTCATTCAATAACCTGAGCACCTGCTAAATGTCAGGGCTGTGCTGGCTATTGGTTTACTGAGCAGCCATGGGTTGCAAATCAGCGTGACAAGTACTGGGAGAGGAAGGTATTCAGCTTTATTGAGGTACAGCAGAGGGACAGGACCCAGACTTGGGGTTTGATTGGGGAAGGCCTTCTGGAAGAGAGGATATCTAAATTGAGGCTGAAGGTGAGTGGGATAAGACAGACAGACAGCGGGGCTATGGGTGTATGAGAAGAGGATAAGGTCCCGTGTGAGCTGGCAGAAAGCAGCAGGGTTTGAGAGGAGTCGTGGTTATATCCTAGTGATCCTGTACCTCTCTAGCAGCTGGCAGTGAGGCCCGGGGATCTGGTCCTTGGTGCCTCACCACACCTAAGCTGACTTTTCATGAGACTGGAAGTGCTGTGCTTGAGAACAGACATGTTCCCCACTGCCAGTCTACAGACCTGAATTTCTAGCAATAGACAAGCATTATTTTGAGTGTGTAAGAGTTCTCTATTAAAATGCAAGAGCCTTGAGAAGTAGGTGACTTAGTACCTTCTGGGTTCACCAGGCAAGCAGGATGTGAACTGTTGAGTGGGGTTGGGGATGGAGCTGAGAGGAGAAGAAGAAGAAGGAGAAGGCACAGAGAGGAAGAGATGGGAGCTGGAAAAAGAAGAGGAGGATCAGGAAGGGAATAGTTGCCACAGGCACTCTGGGCCCACGGGATTGATCCACACTCTCAGGAATGGGGAAGTACCTCCTTTGCTCCAGTTCTAGATGGCTGCCTGCCAGACACTAGTGGTTTCCAACAGTCATATTGTTCCAGAGGCAGTCTTGGCTCCCATGGGAGTTACCAGAGAATTCCAGCAGGGCTGTGAATGTGAGTTTATATATAATTTCTCCTGGGCTTGCCTTTGTATTTTTTTTTTTATATATTTTCATGTGTGTTAATCAGGTCCTCTCAACCAAAGAATCAGGAGTAGTGACTAGTCCTAGTCAAAGTATTTACTGTGCAATTGCTTTCTTTCATCTTAAAATTGCTTTTCATTTCTCTCCATGTGTGTGTATGGCTAAGTACAAGGTAATCTTAGATTAATCTCCATTCCAGATGAGACAAAAAGGGACCAGAAGTAAGAAGAGTGAACTTTAGCAGTGGGTTGAGTCAGTGGAAAGGAAAAGCAAATGTCCAATAGCTGAGTTGGTCATTTAGGTTATGCTTATTTGTTGCATCTGGCTGTAAGTAATATCACCAACTACAACAAAATCCAACTAGAAGTTACTAAAATAGTAAGAAAACTTGATCAGTCTCATGTAACAAGAGTTAGATCAATGAACCACATCTGAATTGACCAATTTCAGATTGGCTAATTCACATGACTTGATGACAACATTAGGGACCAGGTTTTTTCTCAGAGGCAGGGAGGAGAGGTGTGTTTCCTCCCTTTATCAGGAGGGAAACTCCCGGCAGACTTTCTTTCACATTACATTGGCCAGACCCGTGTCACATGGTTATGCCTGGCCCAGAGACAGACAATAGGGGGTGGAATTCCTGGAGTTGATGCTGATAAATCAAAATTCACTTTCTGGGCCTGGAAAACACATTTTCCTCTGAAGCACAGGATTGGGGTTCTATACAAGGAATAATGAGCCGGACTGTGTCTGCTAGAGGGAATCATGTGAACTACTAGTATTTTGGTTGCCTAAAAACACTTTGACTATTCTACCTCCTTCTACTTCTCCACCAAGCAAAATTACACTCATTCTTTAAGGCCCAACTCAATTGTACTTCCTCTGTGAAGCTTTGCTTTAAATTAAATATATTACTTCCTCAATATAGATGCCCAGAATATTTGTATCTCACATACAACATTTTTCACAGTCTGCTTTGTAATAACTAATTTGCCTTGGTCTTTCCTAATTCTGAATTCCTTGAGTGGAAGAACCACCTCCGATTCATGTCAGTGTGCAGAGATCCAGGGACTAGCAAATTTTGTGCCTTCTCACAGACATCGATCCTCATAAGACAGATTTGCCATGAGGCCAGGGACATACCTTTGTGATTCAACAGTATATATTCAGCATCTAGCCAGTGCTTGGCTCATAGGGGCCCAGAGAATATAGGCCGGGCACTATATTAGAAGTGTAAATAATAGAAGAGTAGCTACCGACTTCTGCGTCTGGTCAAGATGGAGTAAGAGAGGGACTGAATTTATCTCCCCTTTGGAAACAGACAAATAACCAAGTAAGAAACACACACAACAGATGAAACAACCGTTTTCAAGACACTGGACACCAGGGAAGGAAGGGCATTGGAAATAAACAAGGTGAGTCCTACAGTTGCCTCACACCACTGCTCTGGTAAACTTTCCAGGCCACAGTGCAGAGAGAGGGAGCTAAGATGATGCCTGGAGGTCTCCTTGATTTGAAAAGAGAAAGATCAAGTCAGCTACAGTTCTTCAGCAAGAGCACTAGAGAGGAAATAGTTGCAAGAGACAGAGCCCCTTATGTCTTCAGCATGCTGGGAGGCCAAGGAATGAACCACATCTGAAAATCAGAAGAAGCAGTGAGTGCCAGGAACAATGCCTGCTCCCACCAGCCAGATTGGAAAGACTCATGATCCCTGGAGCACTGGGTCGAGTATTCAGGGGGGTCGTCCCTCCTTGGTAGGGAATAGTTAGCTCTAGACTGAGCCCTGCTCCAGAAAATGCCTCACAAACATAAAGCAAGACCTAAAAAGATCAAACTGTCTCTAAGTAACTCAATTTCCTCCCGGGAAAAAAAAGTTAAAGAAAACTTATAGGAATATAAGAAATGTCCAACACCCAGCAAGGTAAAACTCATAATTTCTAGCATCCAATCAAACACAATAAAGCAGGAACACATGACCCATAAGGAGAGTTATTTAATCAAAGCTGGCCCAGACTAACACAGATGTTGGAATGAACAGGACAGAGTGTTAAAATAGTTATTATAATTGTATTCAACGTGTCTAAAAAGTTCAGAAGAGACAAGGAAGTTACAAAAAACACAAGTTGAAAGTTGAGAGATTAAAAATATAATATCTGAGATGAAAAAATATACCACGTGGATGTAAAAGAAAACTTGTTTTCATTTTCATCACACACAATCCTAGTACAACTCCACTTCGGACTCTCCCGACCACCAAGTGTATGTGTGGTTTTTCCCATACCAACAAGCAACTTTGCAACATCAGCTGGGTGTTCTACAACTTAATTCTGACACTGTTTACCCAGAGACAGCATTGAGATCCTCCAGGTAACGAGTTCAGTCCCATGAGACTGCCCGGATTTCAGATGCCAATCACAAGTCCAGATTGTTATCTATGCTTCTGACCTACTCGCTATAGATTGCAACCCTTCCCCAGGTTCAGTTAATTTGCTAGAGCAATTCACAGAACTCAGGAAGACATTTTACCTACTCGATTGCCAGTTTCTGATAAAAGGTTATAACGAAAGGACAGCCAGAGGGAGTGGATGTCTCTGCAGTGGCTACCTCAGTCATCAAAGCTTACGTCAGGCACTTACAGTACAAAAAAGAAAAGCCCACTGACCGGGCTCACACTACACTACTCGTGTGTGTGTGTGTGTGTGTGTGTGTGTGTGTGTGTGTGTGGTGCTGCTGGTATAAACACACCTGTGCACATCCAGCTCCTATAGTGATAGTGGGAGGCTACTCCATCTAGGTCTTTGTCAGTACACTCTACAATGTTCGCACAGCCCCTAACGATGCATTTCTCATAACATATCTGGTCATTAAGTGATGCATGACTGTACTTACTCTCCTTTATTTCCTCATCTCCTTTAAAAGACATAAAATTATATAAAGTAATAATTATAATAATGTGTTGTTGGGTTTGTAATATGTATAGTTTTAATAGGTATAGAAATAATAAGGGGGGAGGAATTGTTATATAGGGTCAACATTTCTATATCTCACCGGAATTGTTAGTATGCATATCTGAGTAGATTCTGGTGAGTTAAGATGTATAATGTAAACTCTAGTGCAGGGACTAAGGAAATAAAAAAAAATGTAGTGAAAAGCTCATTAAAGGAATGAAAATGTTACACTAGAAAACACTCACTTAATACAAAAGAAAGCGGCGAAGGAGAACTGGCAGAAGGCAGAAGGAAAATGTTACCAGGTGGAAATCTGGCTCTATACATAGAAACCAAAGGGACCCAGAATAGTAACTGAAAGGGTACAATATATAAGCTATTTTTCTTCTTTAAAATCTTAAAGATATAATTGCTCAAATTAAAACAATAACAATGTATTGTGGTATTTATGACATGCATCAGTAAAATGCATAATAATCTTATGTCATGCGGAGACAAATGGCAGTATACTGTTTTAAGGTTCACATACATGAAGCAGAGTAGTATCACTGGATGGTAGATTTGCATAAAGGGCTCATGCCAGTAGCCTTGGAATTCACCTAAGCAGTTTTGCTAATAGGTCTGCATAGCACTGAACCACATTAAAGGCATCAAACTTACCCACTCATAGTGTTGCCTTAAAACCATAGGACTGAGGAATCTGGGGGCAATTTTTACCAACTTGTCAGTATTGTTTATAGAGACTCCTGGAGGACTCTGTTCTTATGCAGCAAGAATATTCCTTTGAGACCAGGTGAAGCACTTTCGGGTCTCCTTGTTTCTGAGGTGTTCTATATACATGACAGTGGTTCCTGATCCAAGGTGTAAACTGCATTTGGCCATGGTCCTTTGAGAGGCAGGGAGCATCCGAGACTCCTCCAGATGTTTCCAGACCCATTGCTGTGAGACAGACTTCGGTTGTGATCAGTGTCTTTTATGCTGTTATATTTGCATCCTTTTCCTGTAAGTTTGTACTAGTAAACATTGTCATTTTGGGTGCTGTGAGGCTCCTTCAGCAATTGGCTGTTTAACTTCTATTAAGCAATACAAAAATATCAAAGCAAAGGGTTATAGCTAATGAGCCAACAATGGTCTTAGAATGAAATCATAAAAAGTACTCAATTAATACAAAAAACAGGTAGAAAAAAGAGAGAAAAATGGCACCCAGAGCAGATGAGAAGAATAGAAAAAGGAAGCAAGGTGATAGACTTAAACTTAACCATGTTTAGAATCACATTAAAAGTAATTCATATAAACACCCCAGTTTAAAAGGCAGGGATTGTCAAATTGGATAAAAAAGCAATACCCAGCTGTATGCTGCCTATAGGAAATGCAATCCTTAAATGTGAAGGCAGAAAGAGGTTAAAAGTAAAAGGTTGAAAAAATAGACAAGCTGATGCTAATTGAAAGAAAGTTGGGCTATCTATATATATCCTATCTAATAAAAAAGTGATATGCAAATTGACAGTACCTCCAATCAAGCCACACCCACCTGCCAATCAGGAGCAGATTATGCAAATAAACCCCAACCAAGATGGCTGCCACCACTGAGAGCAGGAGGGAGGCATGGGTTTCCCCACCAATGGAGGAAGCCAAGCTTTCCACCTCCCCTTGCTGGTGTAGGCCTCCACTCAATGCTAGAAAGTTTTAATTATAAAAGATACATAATCCCAAAAGAAATGGCAGCAGCCACAGAGCTGGAAAGAGAAGAGGCTAGGGTTGCCCGGGCGATGCAGGAAGCCAAACTTCTGCAGCCCTAGCCTAGGCCTCAAAGTTTCTAGGCTACAAAGTTTCAAACAGAAATGGCTGTCACCATGGAGCAAGCAGAAGGCTTGGCTTCACTCCAGGCTACAAAGTTTCAATTGTAGAACATAAATTAATCCCAGATCCCAGGACCTTCACTTGGGTTGCTGGGGGCGTGGCTGGCCTACAAACCACCACAGGCCCCTCACCCAGGTGCCCCACACCCCAAGGGAACCCCCACCCTGATCCAGGACACCCTTCAGGGCAAACCAGCCAGTCCCCACCTATGTACCAGGCCTCTGTCCTATCTAAGAAAAGAGTAATATGCAGATTGACCATCACTACAACACACAAGAGGGCTGCCCCCAGGTGGTCAAAGATCTTGCCTCCATGTGGACACAAGATTCCCAGCAGGGGAGGACAGTGGGAAGTTCCAGGCCTGCAAGGGAGGGCAATTGTGGATGACTATGCCAGCAGGAGAGGGCATTTGGGAGGGACCAGGCCTACAACAGAGGGCAGTTGGGGGCAATCAAGCCTGCAGGGGAGGGAAGTTAGGGGTGACCAGGCCGGCAGAGGAGGGAAGTTGGAGGCAAACAGGCTGGCAGGGGAGCAGTTAGACATCAATTAGGCTGGCAGGGTAGTGGTTAGAGGGTGATCAAGCTGGCAGGCAGAAGTGGTTGGGGGCAATCAGGGAGGCAGGCAGGTGAGCAGTTTGGAGCTAGCAGTTCTGGATTGTGAGAAGGATGTCTGACTGCCCTCGAAGGGTCCCTGATTGGAGAGGGTGCAGGCTGGGCTGAGAGACACCCTCCCCCAATGCACAAATATCATGCACTGGGCCTCTAGTGTGTGTGTGTGTGTGTGTGTGTGTGTGTGTGTGTGTGTGTGTGTGTGTGTGTGTGTATAAGCCTAAGTGACCTTTTGATTGTTCAACTGTTCAACCAGTAGCTATGATGTGCATTGACCACCAGGGGCAGACATTCAATGCAGGGAGTGTCTGCCCCTGGTGGTCAGTGTGCTTCCACAGTAGGGCATCACTCAGCTGACCAAAGGGTGCCAGACGCCAGGCTCGAGGTTGGGGAGCGCAGCTGCAGCGGCGCAAGCCTCTCCCATGGATACTGCCCCTGTGCGCCCTTCTCCTCCAGACCAGGACCAAGATTGGGACCAGCATCGGGACTGACTGGGCACAAGCCTGTGGCCACTTTTCAGTCATGGGCGCATGGGTATTGCCTACCACAGGTGCATGGAGACCACAGTGGAGTGACATGAGCCTACCGAGCGTCGGCAGTGGCAGGAGCAGCAGGGCCAGGATGAGCAAGATTGGCATGGTGCCTGGCCCTGGCTTGGGCTCCTTTCCAGCTACCTGCTGCTTCACGCACCACTACATCCCCCTGGTTTCAGCCAATTCCCACAGGTCGGCCAAGGGACCCCACTGGTGCACGAATCTCCGTGCATTGGGCCTCTAGTATTTATATCAAAGTACATTTCACAGCAGAGAATATTGCAAAGGCTAGTAAAAGTCATTATAGCAGAGTCTGAAAACACATGAAGCAAAAAAAAAATAGAATTGTGATGTCAGAGACAGGGAGGGAGGAGGAGGGAGGGAGGGAGGGAGGGAGGGAGGGAGGGAGGACGAAGGAGAGAGGAGAGAGAGAGAGAGAGAGAGAGAGAGAGAGAGAGAGAGAGAGAGAGAGAGAGAGAAGGTCTTTTTTGCTTTTGGAAGGTTTAGAGTGGAGGATTAGTGTTAGGTATTCTTGACCTGCCCTGGGGCATTGAATTACTTATTCTGAATGTATGAAATTTGACACCCTGTTAGTAGGACCTCTTAGAAAGTTCTTTTTTGTTTGTCCAAGGCTTATAACTAGCCCTGTAGGCAGGAACTTACTGGGATTCTGTGCTCTGCTCCCAGTCTCCCCAACCCTTTGTCTCCAGGGGAGGGGACTCTAAGACTTCCTTGGCTCTAATGGTGGTCTGGGAACATGGGGTTCTTCTAAACGCTGGGGTTGGTGTGAAGCCATCTCCACCCGCAGAGCTGCTCTTCTCAGGTCTGCTGGTAGAAGGAGATAAGTGTTCTGCCTGCAATCCCTAGTGAACCCTGGAAGAGGTGATGTTCCCAAGTTTCCTACACAAGGATGCTGCAGGAATGGCCACCGATGACTTTATCCACACAAAGTACTTGAAAAAACATTCAGGATTGTTACTCATAAGCCAGAGGAGAATTAAACAACATGTTCTACTATGCAGCAACGATGTTTTTCTTCCTTTTAAAAAATTACATGACACATGTTCTTATAGGGTAACTGTACAACTCAGATAACTATACAAAACAAGAAATAAAAATCACCTTACATCCTACCACCTGGAGATCTTCCTCTCAGCAACACTTTCATTGGCAAATGTAGTCATCTATGAAAATGACATCATATTCTACACGTTGTTTTGCAACCTGCTCTCCCTTCTGCAATTTATCAGTCTATTGTGAATACTTGTACGCATCTGCACAGCATTCTGAATGGCTACATGGTATTGCATCGTGGTATTGCACGGTGCTGTTCTTCAACTGTTGGAGGTTTAAACAGCAAATTGTACCAGCTATCTACTGACACAATAATGTAAGATAGTGAGAAAACCAAATCTCAGTGGCTTACAAGAATAAACACTTGCTTAGTTTACCAGTGTGCAGGGGTTCAACTCAGCTGGGCTTGCTTAGGCCTTTGCAGCCAGCTGCGGGTTGGCTGAGCAGCCCTCTTCATTTTGACTTGCTCACATGTTGGGACTGGCTGGCTCCTGGCTCCTTTAGGATGGCCACAGCTGGGGCAACAGGGCACTTCTTCCCTGTTCCGGGTGAGTTATCCTCCAGGAAGCTGGCCCTGGAATGTCTCAGAACAGCACTATCCAGAAATATGCAAGGACTTTGTTGCAAGCTACTCCTTGTGCCATATTCGCCTACATCCTGTTGGCCAAAGCAAGCCATCTCTCTGGCCAAGTGCACAGAATGAAATGGCTCTGCACAAATATGGCCCAAAGGCATGAATACAGGGCAGGGGGGTGAATTGGGGACTTTTAAAATTTTATTTATATATTTAAAAGTTGATTTCTATTAATTTCAGAGAGGAAGGAATAGGGAGAGAGAGATAAAACCGTCAATGATGAGAGGGAATCATTAATTGGCTGCCTCCTGCAAGTCCCACATTGGGGATTGAGCCTGCAACTGGGGCAACTGCCTTGACTGGGAATGGAATTCCTGACCTTCTGCTTCATAGTTCGACGCTCAACCACTGAGCCATGCCGCCTGGGCCTGTTTTATTTTATTTTTAGTGTAAATTCCTGCACAAATACCTTTGAGTGTTATCTGATTATTCTGTGGAACAAACTCCTACAAGTAGAAATGCTAGGTCTAAGGCAAATTCTTTTCTGTAGACTCTAAAAATAAGCTACCAAAATGCTCTCCAGATAAATAGATATACCTATTTACATGCCAATGAACAGCAAACAAGAGAATGGATTTCTCTACAACTGTGATGCATAGGGAAAATATCAGCTAGAGATGCACAATATGATCACCTGATACATGAGATTTCTTTTAAAATACATTGGTAAAATGCTAATAATTGTTGAGGAATGACCGCGGGAATGACCACCGATGGGTAATGGGGGGGAGGGGTCACTATACTAGTTCCTCTGTTTTTTAATATATTTGAAATTTGTATTTTAAAAAGTTAGCAAGCTGTATGGAGACATAGTCTTCATTCTGTTAAGGATTTATAGACAATTAGGCTAGCATTCAACTGTGCTAGCCAAGCATAGAGTATGTTCTCTTTGATGCGATGACATTGGAGAGAATCTCCAGACTAATTCGTTACTCTAGTGATAACTCTACAACAGAAAAAAGAGACAACGGGAAGGATTCGGTTGAGAAGATGTGACCAGACACACAGGAAAAAGGAGGTATATTGATAATGGGAGGTTCTGAGGATGAGGTGGGGTTCAGAGTCCAGGTGAAGGAGGCAGGGAGCAGTGGAGATGTGTGTGTGTGTGTGTGTCCATGTCTGTGTTTTGGTACCTAGAGGAGGAGGGAATTCGAATTTGGCAGCCTCTAAATCCTCAGAGAACTCGGGGTGAGGTCACATGCTACAAGTTTCAGGACTGGTAATTAGGAAATTGTAGCTCAAAGAGAGTGGAAGAGAATTGACAGCTATTGATGTGGATGGCAAGTAAGCTTAATAGGGGAACATAGTAGAATTGCAAGGACGTTTAAAACAAAGATGATGGACCAGAGACCCTAAGATGGATCAGGAGAACAGTGGAAGGAAATGCCTGTGGACTGGGAGAAAAGAGAGTCTTGCTGGTCTGTCTCTACTCTGGTGCTGAGGAATGAACCCTTAGAGACTTGGACTCAGCAAATGCAGGGTAGGGAGCACACATCTACATGTGTAAAAAAAAAAAGTCCGGGTGATTCTAATGTAGGTGCAGTGGGTTCTTGGACTAGAGTTTGAGAAATGCTGTCCTAGCGGTTGGAGGAGTGAGCTGGCTTTGGGCAGGAGGCCTGTCATACTCCAGGGAGGAGGCTGGCAAACAGAGAATAGAACTTGGGCCTATTGGTTGGTTGTATCCGGGAGCTCTGTTGCTCTCTTAACCTGAGAGATTGCAATTTGAGGGTCCTGTTTGCCCAGTAGGTGCTCTTCCCAGGGTCCTGGGTGGGGCTCCAACACTAAAGTGGGTGGCCTTCAAAGTAACCCTGTCTGTGCATGCCCCAGGGGCTTCTCATTTGAGAGCTGTAGCTACTGGAGTATGTGTGTGTGTGTGTGTGTGTGTGTGTGTGTGTGTGTGTGTGGTGTTTGTTTTTGCAACTTTTGATTCTAGAAATGAAAATGGGCTTTTAAAATCAACCAACTAACCAATCAACACGATTGAGGTTGACACATTTGGGCTATTTTCCTTTTCATTTAACCGTACTTCTCACTGAGTGTGAGGTAGCACTTTCAAGTAACTCTTTGGTAATTCCCAGGCATAAGGCAATTGGCTTCATTTCCAGCAGGACATACTAAAGGGAGCACATTTGCAGAGAGAATGGGAATAGTGGTTTCTATAGCTAAGGTCTGGAAGAAAATGCCTTTTTTTCCTGACAATCATAATCTGCTCATACTTTTAAAACGTGTTTCAACATCAAAAGGACTGAGTCTGGAATGTGCTAGGAGGATGCATTAAGACATATCTTATTAGCCAATCTATAATAATAAAAGCGTGATATGCAAATCGACCTACCAGCTGAACAACAGAAGGACTGTCTGGATGACCACACTATGACATGCACTGGTGCCAGGCCAGCCAAGAGAGGTGCTATGTGATTGGTCAAGGGGCCTGCCATCACCCCGTGATCGCCCCGCAGAGAGAGGCCAAGGCCACCAGCCAGCAGGGTGATCAATTTGAGGGCTCCACAATCACCCCAAAGAGGGAGGCCCGGGACACCATCTACGGAGCAATTGATCGAGGGGCTCCGCAGAACTGGGGAACAAGGGATGTGTGGTGTGAATGCAGGCAGCACCAGGCCAAGGCGGGTGGGGGTAGGGGGTGGGGGTGGGCCCGTGAGGGCCCAGGCAGCTGGGGCTGAGAAGGCCTACCCTTGCACGAATTTGGTGCATCGGACCTCTAGTTTCTCTATAATCGAGATAAACTTACCTCTTGTTTCTCCTCTGGCAACTTTCTCAACCCTATGTGTTGCCTGGAAGCCGGCTTTGAATTAACAGGAGTGACAGGAGTGTGGAGAGAGCTGCTTTCTGTTTTCCTGGTGTGCACGTGGTTCTCTGATTTGAACCCGCAGTGGCAGCATGAAGGAAAGGAGAGGCGGGCACTCTCAGGGGGATGGGTGGGGGAGCACAGCCTGAATAAAGGCCTGGAGGCCAGTGAGTCTGGGCTGCTGTCTGCACAGCCGCACTGAAGCCAAGCAGAAACAGGCTGGCTTGGTGTGGGGAGCTGGATTAGGGAGGCTGAGCAGAGGGGCTTTGAGTTGTGCCTGGGGGAATCCTGAGCCTTTTAAATGAGCCATTAAATCTGACAGACAAATTGGTGCTTTAAAAAGATTTAGCAGGCAGTGATGGGCAGGACGAGGTGAGTGGGTGGGGACCGTGTGTGTGTGTGTGTGTGTGTGTGTGTGTGTGTATGTGTGTGTGTTTGTAAGGCAACAGGAGTGGGTGAGAATGAAGCTCGGAGAATCAAGATTCTACTTCGAATCAACAAACACACACTGAGCACCTACTGTGTACCTTGCCTTGTGCCAGGGCCCACTTCAAGTGTGCCCCTTCTCAGTGAATGGAACCAGCATACGCCCTTTTATCCAAGCCAGAAGCCTGGTTCCTTTCTTGCTATCTTCTGCCCCTTTTGTCCCCAATCTATCAAGTTATCCCATCAACTCCACGCCTCTTACATCTGTCTGTTCTCCCTCAGCTCCACTTCCTCTGTCCCATGTCAGCAGCTGCCACCTGTCCCTGGGTTCCGGGTCTCCCTGCCGCCAGCCTCCCCTTTCACTGCTTCTCCACCTACCGTTGTTGGAGAGTGGGCACAGGCCTCCTAACACACATCGAGTCATGTCACCTCCCTCAACAGAAACCCTCCAGTGGGCTCCCCATGGATTTCGAGGTTAAGTCCTGAGACAGATCGGGACCTCCGAGGTCACGGCCTCAAAACTGCTTTTAGTCCCTCTAAGGGC
This sequence comes from Antrozous pallidus, assembly GCA_027563665.1. Lineage (NCBI taxonomy): Eukaryota > Metazoa > Chordata > Mammalia > Chiroptera > Vespertilionidae > Antrozous > Antrozous pallidus. Next base: position 21,732,468 of record CM050520.1, read on the forward strand.
TTGTGTTCTTCTTCCTGGTAGGGATTAAACCTTCCCTTCCACCCCCATCTCTGAACTTATCTTCAGAATATGTTTAGAGATCCCTTCCTTCTGAAAGCTCCTTCTGGCCCACAGGTGCTTTCAAAGACCCGTCTCTGTGGCTACGCTAGTGCGGCTTAGTGTGTGTCACTGGCCTTTCTCCCCTCTACAGGTGAGTTTTAAGGTGGAGCGGCTGCATCTTCCTCCTCACCCAGCAGCCTCCCGACACATGAAAGGTGCTCAGTAAATATCGTCAAATGGAAATGGATGCATTTACAAGACCTGGGTGTGAGGGGGAGAGTGTTGGTCCCATTTCACAGATCAAGAAACCGAGGCTCAGAGAGTGATTTAATGGCTCAGCATCAAGGCACAGACTCCACTTCAGGGTTGCTGATTTCCTGTTCAGGGCTCCCCCCTCTTCCTTGCAGCCACAGAATAGAGATCACCAAAGAAAAGAGTCCTGTGTGGTCCCTTCAGTTCTGGCTCGTCCGTCACTCAGGAAGCATCCAGTAGGGCCACTGTGGGAACGGGGCTCTAAAGAGGCTTTGCTGGATTAGGAAGGAATTTCATAAAATGAAGTACTATTAGGTTTGGAGATCGCAAAGGGCTAGACGTCCAAATGAACCATTTTCTGACATCATTTGACCATTTATTTCACCAAAGCTATTAATCAAACCACAAATCCTCCCTGTTTCTGAAAGCTGAAGGGTCTGGTTACAGATGTTCGTTGCTGGGTGTTTGCTTTTTTCTTCACTCCCATAAATGCTCTTTGCCTACTTTTTTTTCCTCCTTTTTTGATTGACTGGAATAAATGCATTGCAAAATGATGGATATTGTTCATTTAACTGCAGCATTTACTTTCCCCCTAAACTAGCGCTCTGTGTATGATTGAGCAGACTTCCCCCCCATTTAGCACCCACGTAAAACATTGCCAAAGATTGGGTCTGCGGCTCTGGGAACATTTTTTTTTCTTTTTTTTTTTTTTGTGGTAGAAGCTCTTAATGAAACGTTGGCAGATATTAGGGTTTTATGGACTGGAAAACAGTGCAAATCAAAGCGCTTTGCTTACTGTTTATCTGTTTGGAACATTTTTACTTTCTAAACCTAGCAATGTTCATCTTTTTCATCTAACATTTCGGTTTGGTTCTTTACATATTGATTTTCCCGTTCACTGGCTTGCTGGGATGAAGTCGAAGCACTCAGGTGTGCTGTCTCTAAGAGTGGGGGGCCAGGGCGCCTGGATCGGGGGCTGGATTGGGGCATCGTCCGCTCTGAGATCCCTCAGCTTCGGGGCTGGGAGAGGGCCAAGCCCATGTATAAAAAAGACCCCTTCACCTTTCTTCCCCTTCTGTGGTTTCCCCTTGAGCCAGCAGGGTGGGCTTTATATGTGAGTTTCTTCCCAACCTTCACAATGCAAACCTCCCAGCAAAAGCAGTGCCCTCTTATGTTCTCCAGGGAGGGGTGATGGACAGGGCCCCAGCAGGAGCCAGCATCCAACAAGGATGGTTTTCCCAGGAGGCGGCAAATTTGTTTCTCTGAAGGGCCAAGTGGGAAATACTTTTGGCTTTCTTGGTCACACATGGTCTCTGCCACAACTCAGCACCTAACTCTTGGACGTGGCTGTGTTCTGGTGAAATTGTGTGGAGGGTGGGATTGGGAAGGAGGGCGGGAAGGAGGTATTTGGCTTGTGGGCCAAAGTTGCTGACCCCTGGTTTAAGTGAAAAGGCTTTAAGGGACAAGGTATAAATATATGGACAGGGAATGAACATGAGGCATTGAGGTGCCCACAGATGATGGCAGCAGGAAGCTGGTGGTTCCTCCAGGGCTGAAGGGGCAGGTGGGGACATGGTGTGACTGGCATCCAGGGAGATGGGCTCTGGGAGACTCTGGAGCAGGGAAGGGGAAGGAAAAAATCCCCCCACCTCTCCTCCTCCCTTCCTCAGATCTGCCTGTGCTTCCCACTGTCTGATCCAATCGGGGGCCCAGGGCGCAGTCCACAGGAAGCAGCATCTCAGAGCAGGGGGAGCAGCAGAGAGAACAGATGGGGGGCTGGTGGAGGTGGGAAGAGGCACAGGGAGAAGCAGAAGCATGGGTGCTGTCTTTTCTGGGACGAACTTCTGAGAACCCACTCCTTTGGGGAGTGAAGGGAAGCTTGACTGGCCATATCTCTGGACCCCAACTTTATTCTGGAAAGCTAACCCTCCCCCACAACCCTGCTCCAGGACCCAGCATGCACCTGGTCACAGGGATAAGTTCAGGGATAGGCACTTGGTCTAATTCAGGCTAAAGAGACCCAGGCACAGCACTTCGGTGTGTTTGAGCTGTCGGGAAATATCTGCTTTCCGTTTTTCTGGTGGATCAGAACCTAGAGCGTTGGCAGCGTTGTGTGGTGAGGCCCTCACAAGGGGTGAACCTGGATTTAGGAATCACAGGGAACAGAGGGGGGCCTGGGCCGGGGAGAAAGCCAGGCCCACACACTGTCCCTGAGCCCCTGGGTCAAGCTACACCTGACCCGAATGCTCATATTTCTCAGTTAGGTGAGCCCATACACTCCTCTTTAACTGCGACCAGCTTTCTGTTTCCAGCAACTGAAGAATCCTGGTTGAGAGAGAAAGTCAGATTTACCCCGGAGCCAAGGCCTGCCTCCTCACAGCTGTGTGGACTTCACACATGGCACATCTAATCACTAAAGCGTGCAGGAGACAGTGATGCTCCCGTGTGCACGGACATTGTCGTGTGTGTGTGTGTGTGTGTGTGTGTGTGCATGCAGCTGCGTTCAAGCATGGCATTTATTGCCAGCATGTATGATTCTCAGGCCAAAAAATAAATCTTTCTTCTCTGAATATCTGCATTCCTGGACCTCATATGTCACAAAGACAGCAACTTCCTAGATAATTACATAGGTATGGCGAAAACCATAGCAACCTGGCAGTTCTGAGATGTAATGTCATGCAGATTGCTGAGGCTCAGGGGCACTGTTAATATCCTACCTGCCCAGATCTGTGTAGTTCTGTGGTGACTTTTTCCTTTGCTCGAACAGAGAGCTTCTTACCCTTCCCTTCCCATCAGTCAGTGGTTCCCAAAGTTTTGAAAGTTATGGGCCAGAAAAATGTCAGACACAAAGTTACTAACTCCATTTTGCTAAGAACAGTCTCTAAAAGACAAAACAAATGCTACCACCTACTGTTCTCATCATTTCATAAAAGGAAGGGCATTTTTCACACATCTGAAAGGAGGAAATGAAAGAGAAGACCTTGAACAGAGTACATTTACCTTTAAGAAAAATGCATGACTGTGGGGACAGTGCATCTGGGGGGACACCTGTGCTCAGCCAGGACACTTGGATGAGAGGCATGCAGGGTCACAGTCCAGCCCTCACGTTGCTCGCCAAGCTGTGTGCCCTGCATGGGCTGTGTCCACTCAGATGAAGGATGTTTTTTCTTTACACACAAAGGGGTGTCATGCTTGCCAAGCTGTGTGCATTCAGGGCTGCCTCTGGCCAGAAGGGCAACCTTTTCTAATCTGTGCAAAACACTGTGGAGCTGGCAGTGGTCTTGTACTACATTGTTGTATTTCAAAAAGTGCTACTGAGGGGCTGTGCTTAGACCAGTGCCTGGCATATAGTAGTTGCTCAATAAATGTGTTCAATGAATGTTCAAAGGTTGACGGAACTCCATTAAGGAACATTCCCGGCTTGATTCATGGTGGTTGGAGAAGGATGAAGCAAACTAGGATGACAGGAAAGCAAACAAGAAGCTGGAGAACATGTTCAAGAGGCAAAGGCTCAGAAGAGGAATGCAAATATCGAATCCTCCTGCTGTATACCCAAAACCGATATAGTGTCATACGTCAAGGACGACTCAGAAAAAGAGAGTGAAACGGAGAATTTGAAGATGAAGAAGACAACTATTAAGTGGAATAACCTGTTTTTGCCCAGGCATTGTGTGCCCTCTCACCTGGCCAGGAGTTCAGGAGGTTAGCACCACCGTCCACTCTCTTTCAGATCTGCCTGTCTACAGTGAGCATATGCTGCGCTCTGCTCTTGGCTAAAGGGTAAATATGGCAGTAAGGCTCTGCCCAGGGATGAGGTCTGTGGCTCTCCCAGGGATGCCTCTGCTAGGGCGACACGTCTGTCTAGCTCTGAGGTTCAGCATCAAGGGGCCTGTGGTAACGGAGCTCAGGTGTGGCCAATGACTTGTGAGCAGAAGTGATGTGGTCACTTCTGAGTGGAAGCTCTGAGAGTCACTGAGGGGCTTGCTAGCCTTGCTTTTCCCTCTTTGCCATGATGATTGGCAGTTGGCACTGCTACAGATAGAGTGCATTCCAACTGCTGGGTCTCGGAGTGAGGGTGACATGGCGACCTTCAGCCAGCCCACAGTGGATATGTAATGTGGACAAGAAAGAAGCCTTCATTTTTCTCAGCCACCAAAATTCATGGGATGTTTGTTATTGCAGCATTAGCTTCCTGTCCTAACTAATACAAGGCGGCTTGCTCCTGTATATCTTCTCCAACAGCTTATTAACAGCTTGTCAATAACAGGCTGACAATGAACATCTCCACCTGCTCTACTCCTTTTTCCCTTTCTCAAATTCTGATAGGAAGAAGGCTGTCATTTGAACTCTGTTACACCCGATAGGAGTTCAGCCTGCGGAGCTCCAGGTGATAATTAATCTTGCATCTCAGGCTGCAAAAGGGAAGGTTGGAGCATCAGTAGAGAACGTATTGGTGAGTTCTGATGTTGTGAAGTGAGTGGAAGGTTATTTAGATAAACGGATTAGTCTGATTGAAATGGTTCCCAGAAGTAAATGTCAATGAACCAGACGTGGTAATTTCTTGCTCATGAAGTAGTGTTAGTATGCATGTGATTTGAAGGTTATGGTAAAACACACGTACAAGATTACCTCTTGGTCTAAACAGGGGATGGGGCCACCATGAAAGGGAACTGTTTGTGCCAAAGATGCTTAGCTATAGCAGAGTGATGGCCAGACTCAGATTCCTAGAATGTAGTTGTGAGTCACAAACAGGAAGCCCAGGCCAGAAACATATCTTGTGTGTCGAAATTACCATCAGCTAGGAGTAAACACCTGCTAAGCAAGTTCCGAGTGTCCTCCCTGTCCTCAAGTTTTGCTTCAGCGCTTCAGAATAACAAGCGTTGGCTTCTGAAGGAACAGTTGCCTTCCTAAAATGTGTGTGTGTGTGTGTGTGTGTGTGTGTGTGTGTGTGTGTGGAGTGGGGGGGGAGATTTTAGGACAGAGATAGTTACCCGGTCACAGATGCATTTTTCAAACTGGGATGCTGTTCAAATGTGTGCTCCAAAGAAAGGGTTCTGTGATTGAAAAACAAAAAATTGAGGAAATACTGAGTTAAGGTTAAAAAAGTTTCTTTACAGTAGCACTTCTTGGAGGTTCTAATGCATCAACATTCATTGTGAGTCTCTGGAAGGGGCACATAGGCAGTTGTGTGCAGCCACCACAATTTCCCAAACTTTTTTGATGACAGACAAACAGGCAGACGGATGGACAGACAGAGGGGATGGAGGGATGCAGAGGTGAAGAGTTGAAGGGATGGGGAAATGGGTATAGATATATAGGTATATTTAGTGTTTCATTGGGCTATTTATAAATGATGAAAGGATTAAACAACCTCATACTAGTAAGTACACCTTTGATTAGATAAGCTGGATTCCTTTGATGTGAGCTCTTCCAGTGAAAATGAAATCAGCTAATTAGATTAGGGTGCTTTTGGGCACAGGAAGCAGACTTAAACAATAAGGACATGATGTCACCTAAGAAATCTGGAGGCAGGGGATTTCAGGACTGGTTTGTTCAGCAGCTCTACTGTACTCTGGTGACTCAGATGTTTCCTCTCTTTCTGCTCTGCCTTCCTCAGCACAAAGGCAAAGCTCCACATCCCTCCGCGCCCCGCTCCCCACCCCATTGAGAGATGTTGCTGTTGTTTCTGGGACCAGGCAGGTGCATTCCTCCACAAAGTTGGAGAAAGCCATTTCCTCCTGGCTCCCTTTTTAAGAAGGAAACTTTCCCACTAGCTCCTGCCAAGCTCTCCCTTAGGTCATGTGTCTGGGGCACTGTTCACAGAGGTGAGGAAGATGAGGGGAAAGAAAGGGAGCAGACTGTGATACCATGGGTCTTGTGTGTGGACCCCAGAGAAGGGGGGGGCTACAAAGAGAAGCTGGAAGAATGGTTTATCTACGAATTCCTTGAGAGACCTTGGGAGAAGAAAGCAGCTGTCATTTGGAACTGAGAAGAATGGGAGAGGGTGAGAGAAGAGATCACTCCATCACTAAAGTGGCCCAGCTACAGATGGCACAATTTAACCTCAAGGTCGGCAGAACTCCCTCCCAACGTCTGGAGGAAACAGCAACAGCTGTGAGGGATACCTTTCCTGGGCTTTGAAGGCCACATGGGGGCTAGGAGTCATCGTGGAACAGCATTTCCAAGTCTTTGTCCATGGTTTCTTGCAAAAGGCTACAGGGACTTTGAGAAGAGACCAGAGGAACTGTTGGTGCAAAGGCAAGCCAGGGAAATGCATGCCGCTCGATGACAATGACCCCCACATCTGGAGAGCATCCTGCCATTTACAGAGCACTATCTTGATGCTGCATCTTCCCAGCGGAAGGGATTATTCCTATTTCATACGTAAGAAAGCAAAGACTCAGAGAGGCTAAGGGACCAATCCCAGGTCTATCATGGTGGTTCCATGATGATTCTGGGTCATCATTTTAGGTTTAATGACTCCCAGTGAGAGTGGGATGCAAGTGTGGCTCCTGAGGTGCAAAATATAAGAAGGTAGGTCCCTTGGGCATGAGGGGGTTGGAGCACAAAATTTAAGCATTGGGCACTCACTCCTGAGGTCATGCAAATGCACCATTGGCCTCCTGAAATTTTGGCCCTAGATATGTTGTTTGCCTCACCCACATCCCATTGGCTTTAGTTTCCTGTCTGTCCAGTGGAGGAGGACTCTGTAAGAAAAGTCTCTTGCTGGGATTGCACCCTAGATATCTCTGGCCCCTGCTTGCCTGTTAAGCCTGGGGCTTCACCATGAGCTATATCCCTACTGAGAAGTTGCCTAGAATCTCAATCTGTTCTTGCAGCTAAGGGGTGCCGGGGGGAGGAGAAGGAGACTGTTGTCGCCAGATATGTCAGGCATCACAAACAAACAACAAAAAAGATTTGTATGTTCAATGGAGCTGAGTTTTAATTGATACTTTCTCAAACTGTGGTTCTGAACCAACATCCCTCAGCCCCCAAAGATGATGAAGGGGGTGTGGTTTAACGCCACAATTAGCAGACAACCCCACAACAAATACAGTAAACATTAATCATATTAAATATTGAACACAGACTTTGGTACGCTTGAAGAGCAATGGGTTTTTTAAACTTTATTTTACAGAAGACAAAGCAATGATTGCAGAGGAATTATTCCAGTGTCAGAGCTGAAGGGAAATAATGTAACATTCTGGAATTTATATAAAAATTACAGCTTTGTTGTGTTTCACACTATATATAGTAATTTAATCATTTGCAGCTGATTAGTTTCGGTGAAGGAAAATGTAGCATTATGCATCCCTAATGGAATTCCAAGGTTTAAATTCTAATCGGGAGCTGGGCACAGTTTAAGTCTAAATTAGCAATTAGCTTGGGCAATGGACACTTAGGTTGAAATGGAGTCATCTGTTGACATGCACTGAATCAACAACAGAATAGCAACCAAGATCATCAGAAAAATGCTTGCCCAGAACGCTCTCTGCTGGGTTAATAATTATAATCCCTTACATTAGCAAAGTGCTGTTGCACTTTAGAAAACGTTTTCTTGTGCATTCATCACATTTGCTTTGGTCTTCATGTAGGTCTGAGAAGTGGGTGTCTGTGCTCCATTTTATGGCGAGGAAACTGAGACATTAAAGACTGACCGAAGAAGAACATATTGCAGCAGGATGTGAGCCTGGGTGTTTTAGCTTCTAAGCCAGGACTCTTTCTACCTCAAGATATTTTCTGGGGAAATTTGCTCCATCATGAGATTCCCCAGAGTAAAATGCAAAGGTAAGAAGGATACTCATAAAAGTGAACCTTGACGAAATGCTCAGTATGTACCCAGCACTGTGCTAGATGCTTTACTGGTGTTGACCAAGTTACCCCTTGCATATACCTAGAAGCAGGTACCATTAAAATCCCCTTCTACAGATGGGGTTTAGATGAGTTAGGTTACTTGTTCAAGGATGCAATTGAGATAGAAACCTCACTCTTTCCCTGACCTGGTTTGGCTCGGTGGACAGAGCATTGGTCTGTGGACTGAAAGGTCCCAGGTTCAATTCCGGTTAAGGGCATGTACTTGGTTGTGGGCACATCCCTATGTGTGCAGGAGACAGTTGATTGATGTTCCTTTCTTATCGATGGTTCTAACTCCCTTCCTCTCCCTTCCTCTCTCTGTAAAAAAAATCAATAAAATATATTTTAAAAAAAAGAAAACCTCACTTTTTACCATAATATTTAGCTCCTCTCAAAGGTGGTTCTTCAATGGCAGGCTAAGGTGTCTAATCTTAGAGTCCATTTGAAATTTGGTGTATTTGTGATGGCACATTTTGGAGCCAGAAACTTCACAGAGTCTTTGTGCAACGTATCTTCTCATACATTCCCCCTCCTCCACCTTGCTCTGTGCCAGGGAGGAGAAACTGAGTGGATCTATTGGGTCTGACTGTGTGGGCAATGGTGGGAGATAGGAGGGAAAGAGGAGAATGGGGGATGGAATGTTTATTCTTCTGTTTTCCTCACTAAAGAGCTGCCGTAAGTTATAGTCAGAGCTCCTGTCACATGGCTACATTGCCCCTTCTCCCTTCAGGCCCAGAGGTGGTCATGGTGCCACTGTTACCAGCCCGGGGGCACTGCACCCTCCCTTCTTACAGTGTCTCTATAGTCTGCCTTTCTTTAACTAATGAGTGATGCACAGAAGAGCTACCTGCTCCTAATGCAATCAGGTCCTCTGCTTCATGGGCATCTGAGATTCTATTAATGCAGCAGTGAAACTACCAGAGGCTGACACCACCATTGCGCCACCTGCTGGAAGTTTAGAAAAAGAATCTGAAATTCTTGCTTGGGCTGTCACAAACCTAATGATTATTTTTTAATACTTCTCATTTTGTCTTATTACACAAACTGCATAGGGTAGAGAAATTAGGAGGCTTATATAAGTAAAACAAAACATAAAAATTACAATCCTGTCCCCCAGAGATTACCATTTTGTTGCCTATCCTTCCAGTCTTTTTTTCTGGTTAGATATACATAAAATTCACATATCCTATTAGTCTCCTTCAGTGCACATTGTTTTATAGTCTGACTTTAAAATTTAACCATATGTCTTCAATATCTTTAAGAATCGTTAATTATAATATACAGCATAACTTTTGCTTAGCAGAGTTTTATATCTCTGTATCAGAAGTTTAGAACCTCTTCCTACATACTAATCACAGTGTTGTCTATGCTTCAAGTTTTCACTAAATCTAATTTTCCCTCTTTGTTTTTTTCTCCCTCCCTCCTTCCTTCTTTCCTTCCTGTTTTCATCTTCTTTATTTTCCCTCCGGTAGAAAAGGTCTACAGCAGATGTTTGAGGCAATTACTTGCAGTCTCTCTTGCCTCCCTCACCCCTGCGTGTGGAAGCTCCGGGGAATTCTAAACCCTGGAACCTCTCTTCCAAGTGGGCGCTGCTGTCCCTGCCTTGGAAGAAAGAATCCTCTGCACTCTATACCCAGATGGGTGAGAAAGATGGGATCCCAACCTAGTGCCTCCCCTGGTGTCTAGCAAAAAAACAAAATGCTAACAATTTGTGATCCCTTACCTTGTGCCAGCCTGCCTCCAGTCTAAGATCCCGACGTGAATTATTACAGTTAAGCAGACAAAACCCTTACAAAGATAGTACCTTTTTTCCCTTTCCTTTCACCTGACAGCTGAGCGCACCAAACTTGAGAAGAGCAAATGATCTCACCTAAGATCACTAGCTAGTAGGGTTCCAAACATCAGTGTGCAGAAATTGCCTCATAAAAGAAAAAGAAACAAAACAAAAATGATTCTCAGCTTCTCTTTAAAAAAAAAAAAAAGGAACAGTTGGCAACATGAGTCTGTGTGCCCCGACAGCAACCGAGAGCTGGAGCTGAGCAGTGGTGCCCAAGCCAGACCAGACAGACTCTTCAGGAGCACCACCTCCACCTTCCACATATTCTCCTCACACAGAGGGAAGTCTACTGCCAGCCACACTGTGGGGGCGGGGGGGGGGGGCAGCCAGCTTCACCTGACAGAACAAGAGAGCTTATGGAAAGACGTCGGGCTCAGGGGGCATTGCATGCCTGGCCCGCTCTGTTTGAGAACCAGGCACTGTCCATTACTGCCCTTAAAAAGTTGCTTGTCTCGTCTATCCGTGAGGGTGGGGATGGATTCTGAAGGCGCCAGAATGGGAAAGGAGAACATGGCTATAGGTCAGACTGGAACAGTTGCCGTGACCAGAGCTGCTGGCAGTTCATAAACAAGAGAGAACATTGCAATGTGGGAGATGGATTGGGTTGAGGGAAGCATTGGAGACTGGGAGACTATTGTTATGATGCCTGACCCAGAGCAGGTGCTCAGTGTGTCCTGAATGAATGGCTTTGGTGAAAAACTGGTAACAGTCCGAACCCGACGAAGGGCAGGATGTATGGATGGAGAGCAGGTAATAAACTCATGTGACTCAGATGCTTGGGAATGATACACCTCATCATAGTCAAGGTGGCAGTTATTTCTAGGGACTGGGATGGAGTTGTGATTGGAAAGGGGATCAAAAGGGTTTCAGCTCCATTGGTACTATTTTATATATCAGGCTGGGTGGTATGTGATTCTTTACCTCTTGTAAATCTGAAATTTTTTATAGTAAACCTTGTAAAAGGTGTTTTAGAGGAAGAATAGAAAGGGTTGTGTTTTGGAACCTTCTGCATGTGCAACCGCATTTCAACATTGAGGGGAGAACATCCAGTGGAGGAATGTCTAGTTCCAGCAACCTGTCGGTGGAAGAGGTATTTACAGGGGAAAGAAGCGTCTTTGGGCCCCACCTGCAGTCACATAGGCATGACTGGCTCTGACTGTTCTACCCAGTGGCATAGAGGGCTAGACCTGGGGTCCCTTAGGAGGGCAAACTGTGCCACTCTCTAGATGGAATCGCCTTGGTATGCCGGCTGGTGTTTCCTCTGAGGCCACCCAAGGAGCATGCCAGCAGCAGCCATTTTAATAGTCTCACACCTCACCCCAAAATACCTGAGTTCCCTCTGTGAATTTTTCATATTTTTCTTTAAGCCGAGATGAACATGCTAATCTTTCTCCTCTCTCCGCTTCTCATCAAGCCCTGGTGCACAGTCTTTGCATTATTCATGAAGGTTTACATTAATCAAATGCTTCAAAGTTTCATAAAGTTTCTATTTTGGAGCACACATTCTTTGTAGAGTTGGCACTTAGTGGACAATGGGATGTGTTTTGGAGATTCTCCAGCATTCTTAATTCCCATCTGCTTTGTTTGCTGCAGCTGTTTTATTTCTTCCCCAGAGACCATATCTCGCGATTCTGCCGTGTGTAGACTGTTTTCAGATAAATACAAGCACCAGGAAATACTTTATGGATGGAATGGATGAAAAAAAAACAAACCCAAAATGTTGAAATAGTCACATACACTTGGCTCATCTTCTCTGCCTAGTGACATCCTATGATGCCCATGTGTATGATTTTTATTTTTATTTTTTGGAGAGGCACTACTTGCCCCTCCATGTCTATTTTCTCTTTTTTTAAATATATTTTTTAAATATTTTATTGATTTTTTACAGAGCGAAAGGGAGAGGGATAGAAAGCCAGAAACATCGATGATACACAGACATCAATCAGCTGCCTCTTGCATGCCCCCTACTGGGGATGTGCCCACAGCCAAGGTACATGCCCTTGCCAGAATAGAACCCGGGACCCTTCAGGCCGCAGTCCGACGCTCTATCCACTGAGCCAAACCGGTCTCGGCTATTTTCTCTTTTTTGATTTAAAAAAAAAAATGTCCATGTTTTCACAACACTCTGTTACCATGACCATGTGACCAACTTCTGGCCACTGGAGTGTAACAGGAGTCTCACCTGTGATTTTAGAATAGGAGCACCACCCATCTCTTCTTCTGCCTTCCTGCCCTCTGGAATGTTCTATCGTGGCTGGAGCTTAGACTAAAAGGAGGGATTAATGTGCTTGGGGGTAGTGAGGCGACAAGATGAAAGTAGCTGAAATGTCAACCCTCAGAAGGTCTTACCAACCCTGGACTTTCTAAAAGTGAGGAAATGACCATTGTGTGTTCTGGGGAGGATAGAAGTTAGGAGGTTAGGGGAGTGTCGAGACAAGCAAATTGAGATAATCTTTAAGAAGCAAAATCTCCTGAAAGTTTTATAAGAAGCACTTTAACAACTAGAGATTATCTACCTGTTTTAATATTGAAGGATGTAAGTTGGAAGGACCGACCCCAGGGTGCATAAAGAACTTCAGTTGGTATAATATTAGACCAACTTCCTGACCAACTCCTCTTGCGGGTACCCACACCCCTAGCACTAATGCTCTGAGCCGCCTGGGATACTCTCGTCTGTACTAGAAGAAAAGAGGAGCCAATCTTGCCAAGAAAGAGTAATGATGCCTCTCACACCATAGAGTTGCAAACAGTTGAACAATATGGGATTATTGGTATTTTTCTCATTCTAAAAGCACAAGGTTGAAAATCACCAGCAATCCCATTATCAAGTTATCCTTCTGATCTATTTCCTTTCAGTCTTTTTGAATGCAAATGGAAATTTTTGTCTTTTTCATGATGGTAGCATAGGAAATATATTTTTATAGTTTGCCTTTATACCCTTTTTATATAATACTAGAGGCCCAGTGCACAAAATTTTGTGTCCCTTAGGCAGGCCTGGGCCCACTCACAGTCCAGGAGTCCTTGGGGGATGTCCAACTGATGGCTTAGGCCTGCTTGGGGAGTGGGTCTAAGCCATCAGTCAGACATACTTAGTACTGCTGTGTAAGCAGGAGAGGTTCCTGCCACTGCTACTATGCTTGCCAGCTTTGAGCCCGGCTTCTAGCTGAGTGGCACTCCCCCTGTGGGAGTGCACTGACCATTAGGGGGCAGCTCCTGCATTGAGTGTCTGCCCCCTGGTTGCATCATAGCAACTGGTCATTCTGCTATTTGGTTGTTTTGCATATTAGCCTTTTATTATATAGGATAATTTTCATATATCAATATGAACTCTTCTACAATATGATTTCTAATCATCTTTACTGCAAATCATCATATGGTTATACTCTAATATATTCTCCAGTCAATGCCCTAGTCCTGAATACATCCTCCCCCATCTCAATTTCTCTCTCTCTCTCTCTCTCTCTCTCTCTCTCTCTCTCCACTATAAATAATACTGGGATGAATATCGTCGCAGATAAGTATTTGCACACATTCTGTTTTTTTATTAGGGTAAACTCCTGGAACTGGAATGCAGGAGATCTAACCACAGTGGCTGCTACCCCCATTTAAAGACCTATTTTGATGTGAATGATCTTTCACTGACTCATCTGCTTGGGCCACTCTCAGTCAGGTTTCCAGAACAATAACCCATTGTTTGATTTAAGTTAAATGATAAGAGAATTTGAACATTTCTTGTTCTGCAATATTGATAGGTTTTGTTTTCATCTTCTACCACTGCAAGCAGTTAAAAATACAGCCTGGAGAAGTGGCATTTTTCTTTCAGAAGATGAATTGGTAATTTATTCAAATGAGGCTGGGCACTTGGTTTAAATTATTACCTTATGCAAACCCCTAATGAAATGAAGTCAATTTACATCTTTAAATAACCTTTAATATTTGTACAAGTAAATATCTCCATTTGACGATAATGGAAATTGTCAGAATTTTCATTTTCTCACAGTTTAGCTCACTCACAATGGCTGTCAGACAACCCAGTGAAATAACACAGAGACTGCTAATCGTTTCAGCAGAAGACAGTATTTCCAAGGTCAGGGAAAGGAACTGCAGACACTAATGAAGTTTTATTATCAGAACATAAGGGTAAGATTGTGACAACAGACAGTGGTGGCAATGACATGTAGTTAGAGTGTTCAAGTGTGTGACGTCTGTAGCTGAATCTCAGGGACAGAAATATTGAGAAGGCTAGACTGATGATTACCCATAGATGGAAACCGATCAGGTCTCAGCTTATTTGGCTGGAAGGAAAGCAAAAACAAACAAACAAACAAACAAAACTGGAAACAGAAATAAGCAAGGGTTGTGTAAGTATCCTTGACATACCTGAATAATGAAGTAAGCATGCCTGGGTGTGATTGGTCTCATGAAACACGAGGTAGGGAAAGCTGGCTCTGATGGATTACAATTCTGCTAAGGATTCCAGGTTTGAAATACTGTCTTATCATGGATTTGTAATTATTTTTGCAGTGGAAAGGGAAGGGAAATGAAGAGAAGAGGGGAGAAAAGGAAGAAGAGGAAGGTCCATTTTCATCGAAATTGGAGCCCACAACTGTCCATCTCGATGAGGTCACTCCAGAATAGCCCTTGTCATTTATCTTTCATTCATTTAGTACATATTTACTGTCTACTAAGTGCTAGGCACTGCTCTGCTAAACACAAGGGACATAATGGTGCTAAGACACATGAAGCTCTTGTTTTCACAATCTCCATGCTTTGGAGAATTAGATAATTAACACATAAGAAAATATATCAAACAGCAGTATATAATATGCAAAGAATTATAACCAAGTGAGGTGATAGAATGATTGGGAGGCTATTTCATATATAGTATGTGTCAGTTTTAACACAAGTCCTCAGTCTTTGACACTCCTCACATTAAGAGGTGGAGACTAGATCTATTCCCCTTATACCTGGTGGTGGCCCTTGTGACTGCCTGAAAAAAAAAACAGGGATGCAGAAGAGTGGCATCCATGCAGCTCCTGCTGGGTTTTCTTGGAACACTCACTCCAGGAGTCTTCAGGTGAATGTAAGAAATCCAGCTACTATGAGCCCACCATGAGGAGAGACAACTCAGAGAGAAAGAGATGCCTGAGCAGCCAGCTATGCCAGCTCCCAGATGTTTGCATCTTCTCAGCCCAGGTGCCAGCAGTAGGATGAATACCTGCTACCGACGCTGGCCCCACCCACACCTGCAGCAAGTGCCAGAGCTGCCGCTCCCACCTGCTGCCAGTACCCAGCGCTGGTCCCGATCACTCAGCGCCATCAGCAGGTGCAAGTGGCAGCTGCTGGCCCCAATCGCCCCTGAGGGCTTCTCCACTTACCCCTGCTCCTCAGGAGTGATTGGGGCAGCAGCTGCTGTTCACACCCACTGATGGTGCTGGCCCCAATTGCTCCATGCTATCAGTGGGTTTGACCAGGCCGGCACCATCAGTACATGGGAACAGCAGCAGTAGGAGTAGGCCTGCTGGCAGATGGGACCCGGGGCCATGGGAGGGACCAGGCAGGGGCATGGGGGATGGGTCCAGACCCACCCCTGTGCTTACTGCAGCCTTACAGCCCATAGTGCCTTTCAAACTACATGAATTTGTGCACTGGGCCCCTAGTATTTGATAAAATCCCCAAGAATACACTCTTGGCCATCTTCTTTGGTCAATGATTATGCCTGAGAGTGAAGGCTTGTGACTGGCACAGAGAGGCAAGATCTTTTATTAGAAGAGGTTAGGTAGGTGAGACATATTTAGACAGATAAAAAATCACAGTGTCTTCTTCCAAAAGGGAAATAATTTGGTATAATCTGAGATCAGGGCTCACAACCTGCCAGCTCCTGTCACCTCTCTTCTCTTCCTTAGACTTAAGACTCAGGGCTTACCTGATGGTGAAGAGGATGTTTCTACAGTTAAGCTCACTCAGGATATGGATTTCCCTTTGTAAAGCGTTTGGGCTTCAAGGACCTAGATTTTATAGAATCATTGACTTCTCACGTGGAAGAGACTGCTTAGTCCTGTGGTCGGCAAAATGCGGCTCATGAGCCACAGGAGGCTCTTTGCCCCCTTGAGTGTGGCTCTTCCACAAAATACCATGGCTGAGTGAGTCTATTTTGAAGAAGTGGTGTTAGAAGAAGTTTAAGTTTAAAAATTTTGGCTTTCAAAAGAAATTTCAATCGTACTGTTGACATTTGCCTCTGTTGACTAATGAGTATACTGACCACTGGCTGAGCCCAAGGCCATTGTTTTACACATGATGGGATTCAAGACATTCACATATAAGAATTCACAGATATGTGGAGGTTAACAGGAGAGATACAGAGAGCAGCTGCCATGTTGAGTTGGTTCTGTTGAGAAAGGTGAGTGGAGAGAAACATTAGGACACTGGCCAGAGGTCATGCTATGCAGTTCTCTCCCTTTGTGGCCTTTCCAGAGCCTTAAGTAAAATGTGTATTATTTTTTCAAGATATTTTGTCCAAGCTGGATTGGCATTTAAATATATCTCAACATTAACAGTGACTGGAAGGAACTTACTTATAATATCTGCAGTGTCTCCTGCTCACTTTTTATCCCCAGTAGCAGCACTCCCCCTCATACACATACACACTTATGCACTCTTGAGCACCCACTAGCCCAAGCATTTTGCTATGTTAGTGCAGGTGCAGAAAAGCAGTAGGAAAAATATAGAAGCCAGAGAGGCAAGATGATTTAAATTGGAAGGACAGGGAACTCAGACCAGAGGAAAGAACAGATTGGGAAAGAGAGCAGGGTGATGGGAAAGAAAGAGCCACTTTGAGCTGTGAGTTTCAGGCAGACTATTTTTGGGTACTTAGAGTGAAGGAAGGAAAGGCCCTGTTATATAGGTAGGAAGTAGAAAGAGACAGAGTGATACAGAAAAATAATTTCAAAACATTTTATTGTGCAGTTTTAATGTAATCCTTCTCACTTCTAGGTATACATTCAAAAGAATTGAAAACTTGTTCATGTAAATCTTGTACATGAATGTTCATAGCAATATTATTTATAATAGCCAAAAAGTGGAAACAAGCCAAAATGTCCACTGACTGATGAATGGATAAATAAAATGTGGTATGCCCATACAGTGGAGTATTATCTATATACTAGGGGCCCGGTACACAAAATTTGTGTACTGGGCAGGTGGGGAAGAGAGGCCCCAGCTGGCAGCTGGAAGTCCCTAATCAGCCCTGATCACCAGCTAGGCCTAGGGACCCTACTTGTGCACGAATTTCATGCACCAGGCATCTAGTTTAGCCATAAAAGGAAATAAAGTACTGATACATGCTACAACATGGGTAAACCTTGAGAATATATTGCTTTTTGAATGAAGCCAGTCACAGAAGAGCACATATATAATTTCATTCATATGAAATGCCCAGAATAGGCAAATCTTTAGAGACAGAAAATAGATTTGAAAGTAGGGTTTAAGGGAACAGGAAAATTACTGTTAAGAGGAAGTAATTTTATGGGTGATAAAATATTCTAAAATTTATTGTGGTGATGGTTGCATAATTCTGTGACTATCCTAAAAGTCATTGAATTGTACATATTAAGTGGGTGACTTGTGATCTCAGAATATCTTAATAGAACTTTACAAAAACAACAACACAAAACCAGACTGACATGTGGGAAGTGGGGAGTTGGTCCAGAATCAATCAGTGTAGTTGTCTAACTGCAGCAGGTTTGACTGAGAAATCTTTTTAAATTGCAGGATTAGTACAGAAATGACCCATATGTGCAAGTTTTGTGTGGTCTTGTGGCTTACTGCGGTTGTGGCTGCTGCTATAAAGCCACAAAGTGGTGAACCAAACTGAGATACCTACCAATAAAGAAGCCAGCAGCACACGCATCCAACAATTGCCTTCCCTTTGGCTTTGTGCATATTGCACATTCTATCCTGGACGATGTTTTAGAATAACCAGTCATTTCATACAATGTAGGGCAATGTTTCTCCAAAACCACCTTATTTCTGGTGGTGATGATAATAAGGGGAAGGGATTCGAATCATTTCCTCTGTCCAGATTAAAAGCAGATCATCAAGGGAAACTTTGGCTCCCATCCATGCTAGAGCCTGATTTTTAGATTAAAATATGAGGCTGCCACATACAGTAGTCATGGCAAGAATAACATGAACTCTGTCGCTGTTGTACGTTTGGCATGTTTTTTAAAAAGTAACGTTTGTTTTTGCTTCCAAGTGAAAATCTTGAATATGTATTAATAATTGTTTCTCTTCTCCACCATTTTTTTCTGATTAGGTGATAGTGATAGTCAATAGATTGGCTAATAGGATACAAATGAGAGCTTTAGTTATATTAACCACCAACAGGTAATAATTTATTTTTTTCATTTTAAAACAACAAAATTTCTTCTTTAACTGGAAGATTTGTACTCTTATCAATTATTGGAGTGGGGAAGTGTTAATATTTATCAATAAAATTAAACATAAAAAAATAAAGTATGTATATATATCATAGTAATCTCTTAAACGAATTCAATATCTCTGGCCCCTGGAGAAGGCACTGATTGAAAGCAGGAGAGAATGTAGATGTGACTCTACTGCATAAATGCTGTGTCAGCCTTGGCTGCTTGCTTAACCTCTCTGAGATTTGGTTTCTTTAGTTCTCAAATAAAGATCATAGTTCTTGATCCACTGCCCTAGATATGTATATTATTGCTTGCCCTGTCCAAAGACCCCGCTAGCCAGTAATTTATGATTTGCCTTTTTTAAAAAAAAATAGGGAAGCATCAGACAACTAGATTACCTTTTCCAGAAATTTGAGCTAAGGAATACAGATGTTGGTGAATGGTGGGTGTAGTGAAGCTGAGGAGTCATGATGGCTGCTGTGTGGGACAGTGTTTGAAATGAGGAGGAAGGAGAACTAGTTAAAGAAAGAAAGAAAGGTGTGGGCAGAAACCCTCAGAGAAACAGATGAGGGAGACCATGTGGCCACTGGAAGCAGAGCAGCCTCAGCCTTCCCGGTCCAATTCATCTGAAAGCCTGGCTACACTCTCGTTGTTGTCCTTGGATTCTTTGAGACTCTACACATCTATGCTGAGCCCCACTTTTACTTATTTTGAGCACATTTGAGTGTGTTTGTGTTGCTGGGGGGCGGAGTGGAGGGAAAGGGGGTGTGATATAGGCTCATTTAAAACATCTTCCTTGCTACTTTATAGAATTAGATCAAGGATCAGATGATTTCCCCTAATTGAATGTGGGCAGGAGAAATGCATTTAAAATATTTGTTACTAAAATATTTGCTTAATTGAACTGAAACTGGTAAAGTGTGGAGATACTTTGAAAACTGCAAAACACAATGCTGATGGAGAGCATAAGCGATTATTAATAATTTGATTAAGATTTTATGAAACCCCATTAGTCATTTCTGTCTATCTGCCACAATGAATAAAGCCAAAAGAAGTGGCTAAATATATAGAAATTGGGTGAATGTTCACTTCTTCATCTGTGCAATTTAAATTTGAACCCTCTTCTAAAGTGAAGGGAAAACTAAAATTCTATTCAGGCAGAAGTCAAGTTTGTTCATTTTGTAAACTTTCCAACATGGAGCTGCCAGGGGCTAGGAAAAGACCAGATTTTCCATCTCAGCTAAACTCCTGGCTCCTCTGCTGGAGATGAGTGAAGACTTGAGTTGATCAGCTTCACACATCTCCATAAAGGGCAAATGTGCATTACGACAGTAACTAAACTCCTAGTTATTAAAGGAGTGCTTCTGGGGATACCCAACTGTCCAGGTCACCTCTGTTGGCCAACTTCATAGTTACTCCATTTTACCTGCCTAACCTCCATGCTATGCATTAGAATGCAGAGAAAAAGAGAAGACAACTATTCAAGGATTAAAGAAAGACATAGGGTGAATGAAGATGTGGATTATTCTCTTCCTTGTGTGGCTACCAACCATGTCCAAACTTACAGTGGTCGTCGTTTTGGGGAGAAGAAATCCTAGGTGCAGGGTTATTAAAAAGAGCACACACACATTTAAATTGGTGTCTAGCAGCCAGTTGACCCCAAGTGCTGTTTTTGGTCCCTTTGTGGCTTAGCACAGTCTTGTCCCACTTCCCTGTCACTACCATATTTTATGAGGCAAGCACATGTGTGAGTGAGGATGGAAAGAAGGGACCACCATGATAATGTTTGCAAACAACCTCTCCCCACTTCTGATACAACCTTCTGGGTTTTACTCCCTGAAAGTGAGAGCCATCCCAGGATCCTTCGGTGACATTTTCCAGTTTCCTTTCGGCTCCACTTATGAGAAACAAATGGGCTGGCTGGCCTCCCTCTAGATTGAGTTTTTCATGAAGTCATTACTTCTGTCACGGGGAGTATTTTCAAATTGAAAAATCTGAAACAATAAATGATGGTGAAGCAGTTAATAACTGTTAAGAAATCACATTTGGAAAATTGCATTTAAGCAATAACCTTTCTCCCTGTAATTAAATGACAGAAAGGTCCTGGTTTTAATTAAGTCAGCAATTTATAGTTATGAAGCTATACTTCACTATGCAGATTAGCAAATGATAGGTCACAGAACACCCTGAGTGCATTTTGAGTGGGCCTGATATGGTAATTACTCCACTGTTCAGTGGTGACCACATTGAACCGTATCTCGAGATGAAACAATTTTCTTTCCCTTGCTCCATGATGTATAACTAGGATGAATAAATGTACCACGAGCATTGCCTTTCGCATCTTTAAATTAAAATGGATTTTAAATGAGGGGGCATGAGTGGAGGGAGCATGTTTGAAGAACAGCACCAGGAGTGAATGGGCTACTAGTCAATGCCCAGGAGCAGAGAATATATCATTGTTTTACAGGGCTTTCTATCTCGTGCCTGAGTGTTTGCGGCAGATTTATGAGGAAGTAAAATGCTAATGTTAGTGTATTTATAAACATATGATGGGGGTTTCATCTATAATTTATTTGAGGGCCTTGCTCTCTGCCTCTTTGGGCAGGAAAATGAAATGCTGTGTTGGACAGCCAAAAGGGTCATTAAGACCGGCGTTCGCATTTTATTTAAATAACGCCCAGCTCATATCACACTGATGATCACACTGTGACATAGTGTGTCTTGTCTCCTGTCTGCCTCAGCTGCACCAAATGACTTCAGGTAAACCTACTGGGGGGTCAGCTAATGGGGGATCCTGTGGGAAATGGAGGAAGCCTAGGAAGGAGAGAAAACTTCCAACTCCTAAAAACGTGTCCTTTGTTATTTCTCTTAAAGTTTCACAAACATCTGAACTCTAAGAATTGATTTGTTTTGGGTTGTTTGATTTCTTTGTCAAGCCCCATATTTTTTTGCCTCTCTTCATTAAGGCATGTCTCCACCCAAACATAAAGGAGAAGGTGGGCTGAGGAGGAAGAAATTGGAGTCTCAGAAGGCGAGCACCTCCCACGTGGTGGAGGGGCTGAGACTAACGCCCTCTCATCCAGAACGTTTGTGGATGGCAGTTGTCTCTCCACAAGGATGCCGGTTCTTCTATTTCTCAACTGTGTCCCACCCTCTGTTTCCCCTGCCACACACACAAGTAAAAGGGGGAGACTTGAATCAGATTTTATGTAAGCTGGCCACTGGCTGCGTCCCAGCTAATAGTGATTCACTAATACTGACTTCCTGTTCCGACGAATCAGAGAGTCTCCTAAGTCAATTTTTTTACTTAAAAATATTGAATCTTCCTTGGAACCCTAAAAGAGGGGTCAAAATCATTCCTAGATAAGTGATCTATATTGTATTTTAAAGGAAAAAAGTATCACTATAACATTTGAAAGAATCATGCCAAGCACATTTCATTCAAATGTGAGCTTCACGGATATTTTCAAGTCATCCAGGCTGCTAGCCTTTGACAATTTTTTTTTTGGTCTGAAAAACTCATCCAACATATGGAGGGAAACACAAGTTCTTCTCAATATTTTGAGGGTGAATCTTGGGATGGCTCAGATTTTCCACAATCACCTCTGAACTGTGTTTGCTGAATTTTACAGCTCCTCTCTGTTTTGCCTTCTATGCATGTTCTACTCTGGGTCACCCCGTTGGGCATCACCCCAATTCCTTTCTTCCCCAAAGTATTCCTAGCCCAAGGCTTGGGAGGCAGCAAGCACCTCTTGAAGGTTTGCACAATGGAGGGAATGATTTTACAGCTCAGCAAAGAACTTAAAATGAACTTTAAATTCTTAAAAGCATTTTGTGTGTTCCCACATCTGGGAAGTTCTTGAAAAAGAGACCATGTCTAATGCTTTATTGGTCTCAATCCCTTTTCCTTATCTGGTTTACTCCTCTCTCCCAACTCCCCACTTGCTGTCTGTTACTCAGAACATGCACTGTGCTTCTCTCTTGGTCCTCCTTCCCAACGCACTCCTGCCATGCAGAGGGAACCCCATCTTCAAGATCTCACTACCTCTTTCTTCCTGAGAGGAATTCTGCTCTCATCCTATATAATAAAAGACTAATATACAAATTGTCTGAACCATGGAATGACCAACAGAATGACTGATTGCTATAACATGCACTGACCGCCAGGGGGCAGATGTTCAACGCAGGGAGTTGCCCCCAGCCTGCAGGCCCCAAGCCAGTCAAGGTGGGTGCCAGTGGGGGTCCCCTGATTGTCCCACTGGTCACCCCACAGATGAGCCCTGATTGGCAGCCAAGCCTAGGGACCCTACCTGTATACAAATTTTGTGCACCAGGCCTCTAGTCTTTAAAATGACCATGTCTGTTTTGTGTCATCTACATAGAGATAAGAAAGCCATACCATTGAAGGAGAAACTCTTTGCAAGGAAAGCACCCAGTGTCTTGGGGACAGGCAATGGGGACTAAGACTGCCTAGCTCCCTTAGGTTTGATGACACTCCCTAGTCTCTCAGTATCATTAGCCATGGTCTTCTCTAGAAGACTGTTCATTCTTTAGTTTTTTATTTCCAGTATCTCAGATCCACAAAGGCAGTTGGACTCTGAGTTTGGATATCTCCTTGGAGCCTTAGCCTGACATATGTGTCAAAATTATGAATGGTCCCTGATATCAGTTTAGGGTGCAACTTAGAATCTCCAGGCAAAATACAGAGAAAGTGCTAGCCAGAATTTCCTTGCATTGACCCATGTGTGTGAGGGTCCCACCACAGGCCAGATCCCAAGTCCATGCCCCTGCTGAGCTGGGTGGAGAGCAGTATAGGGCAATAAAGCAGGAAAAAAGGACTCATCCTTGCTTGTTCAAAGACTTGGACACATGGTTTTAGAAATGGATCCCCTTTGTTTATAAAATCTGGCAGGAGATAAGTTGCTTGGGGGGGGGGCGGTCGGGACTGAGATAAATGTTTCTTTTTCCATTTCCCTTTGCAATCTTTTCTTGAAATTACTCCCACAATTGGGTCACTTGACATATAGAGATGTCTGGCTGAATTAACAAGTTAATAGAGATACACACTAGAGATGCCTCTTCTTCCTTCTTGATGATTTGATATATCTTTAACCAGAATTAGAATGTAAATTTCATACAAACCAGTGAGTCTAGGAGGGAGAGTTACCAGTTGACTTTCTCACATACTCATCCATGCAGCTACTTGTCATTGCTTGAGTGCCTGGTGCACTCTGCTGGGCAATAGGGATATAAAAACCCACACCAGGAAATTCTTTTCCCTCCCAACCCCTGCAATTAGGGAAGGGGTCAGGGGGTAGTGACGGGCAGTAGACACAGAAATAGGTCATCCTAACATTATATCAAAGAACTTAAGAGCAAGGCTTGAAGTCAGATAATAGGAGATCAAACTCTATTTCCAGTTCTTCATTGGCTATATGACCTTGGAAATGTCACTTAGCTAAGTTTTGCTTCATCTTCCTCATCATTAAATCAGAGAAAATAGCAATGTCTACATCCCTAGGAAAACTTAATGAAATAATATATATAAAATCCATGGTGCACATTAAATACTCGAATGTTAGATATTGTAACAGCATGTGGTTCACATGATAAGACATTCAATGACAGCACAGAGGAGGGGTGGAAATTGAATTAAACCCCAAGGGAGTAGGGAAGAGTTTTTAAAGACCCTTATATAACTTTACATTTAATGCCTTTTCAGATATTGCATTCGGTTTAGGAGTGATAGGTTAAATATTTAAGAAACAGTGAGCAAATTTGACTTTAACGTTCGGATTCTGATCCTGACAAGTCAATCAACAAATTTTGACTCACTTATACCTTATCTGCAATGATTGTAATCAAGACTAATACTATGAGGAAGGGAAAGTAAGGTTCTTGGTGCTGGTTGCTGGCAAGAAACCATGACTAGTGCCTCTTCCCTTCATTACATCCTACAAGTGATACTTAAAACCCCCTCTAATGCCAAATTCCATGGTTGCATTCAGGGGTTGGGAACCTTTGTTGTGTTAAGGGCCATTTGGATATTTATAACATCATTCGAGGGCCATACACAACTATCAACTTAAAAAGAAGTCCGTTGTATTTGGCCAAACATTTAATTAATTCACCCCTAATGCCTTGGCAGGGTCAGACCAAATGATTTCATAGGCTTTATACCACCAGTGGGCCAGATGTTTGCCTTGCTAGGCGAATTAATTCTGAACCTTCAAGGTTACAAAGCATCTCTCATGCTCATATTCATGGAAAGGCAGGAAGATAGGACTCCCCATCCTGTGTATTGATGCAGGAACTCTCCCAAAAGAGTTACCAAGGCAAACAGAAGTTTAACTTCCTAATCTTCTTGAATATCCCAGTGAATTATTATCAAGTGGAAATGCATGTAATTAAGGTGGGTGGAAGGCGGGAATTGAATTATGTTAAAACTCATGCCTGCTGATGTGTTTGATGACAGAGGAGAAAATCATAAAGGGAGAGATGATGAATTTCTGATTTTCTCTGGGAATAGCTGACTTAGAATCAATGTGATGAAAAATTGTCAAGTGAACACAGAATAGCACAGGGGAAGGATAAGTTTCTGAAGGGAATATATTAGTTCACAGCAGAGCCACACTTTCAATTTTGATCTCCAGGGGGAAAATACCACCAAACATGTATTATTTGGGGAACAACTACAATTATGTCACTTTCCTATCAAAAAATATTTCAGTGACTTTTCTTCATTTCCTACATTATAAAGTTCAAAGTTCTGAGATTGGCCTTTAAGAATTGTTCTAAACTGATCCCAATCTCCCTCCCAACCTTATTTCGTACTACACTTAAGGTACACATATGAACATATGTATGTGTACATAGGCACACACACATCCACACCCTAGTACACTACAGACCAATTGAATTACTTTCTTGAACATAGTACCCGTATGTGGGCACCTTGCTCATGCCAGAAAGTCTTGCCACGAATCTCTAGTGATCAGATTTCAACCCCATCTAAGGCCCAATTCAAATATCTTTTCTTCTATCAAGTTTTTTCCGTAAACCAGATTAATCTTTTTCTAACTAATCCCATAGATTTTTTTTGTAGATGGCAATTAGTAATACTTGCATTACTTAACAATGTCTTAGTATTAGTATTGTTGGATTTTTCCTTTATTATCTTCTAAAATCTTTGAAGGCAGAAGTCATGTCATTTATTTTTGTAGCTTTCGTAGCCTTGTATAGTGTATTGTATGATACTAGCTTTAAAAATAAATTCCACTTTTCCCTTTAGCTGTTAGGAAACTCAGAACTAAGTTTTCTAGCTCAATTACATTTATTCTTCATTTGGGTTTTCTAGTACAACAATTCCCCATCTTTCTTTTCCTAACTCTTATCCTTGCATGCTTGTTTTATTATTATTTTTTTATTTATTTGTGTGTGTGTGTGTGTGTGTGTGTGTGTGTGTGTTGGACCTTTTATCATAAGCTACCCTAAATCCATTTTGGAAGTAGACAGGTAGAAATAATAGCTTATAAAGATGGAGTTGGAGTCAGGGTTATATGATGAAATTAAATGTAGACTTAAGTTATCAGATGTTAGCATTGTTCAGGGGGCAGCCCAGGAGAGATATAAATGAAAAACAAATCAGATAAAGATAATAATAATAACTCTATTTAGATTTGAAGCCCCAGAATTTACATTTGGTCTTCCCAAAAATTCTGTGAAGAATCTCCACTAATCTTAGTTTAGTTTATTTTTATGGATTGAGGCAGACTGAGATGAGACTCAGAAAAGCTAGATGTCTTGTTCAAGATAACTCAGTCAGTTAGAAACAGCACAAGCTATAGCTCTTTGAAAGTCTTCTTGTTTTCAAATCTCTTTCTGTGAGTACCAATGTACAAAGGGTGAAGTGTGGTCAGTGAAGTGTGAGACCTGATGGGCTGGCGTGATGGGCTCAGGGTGGGAGTGGCTATTCACTACTAATCTGGTTATAATTTCTTGTTTTCTCCATGTGACTTCCACCCTGTGTTGGAGAATAGATTGCTGTTTGGCTTTGTTCAGAGAACAATTATGTTTGAGGGTAGATCAGTTAGATACCTTTGGTTGCAGATAACCAAAAATTCAACTCTAAGTGGTTAGAAAGATAAGGTTATTGGTTGATTCCCATCACTAGAAGTCTAGGCATCAGATGGGCTTGAAAGTGCATTTCATCCAGTGTCATCTACCTACTGTTACTCTCTTGACCTCACTCTTTGTTGGCCTCATTCTCAGGCCAGTGACACGAAGATAGAAATCTTTGTAGTCCTAAAAAAAGAAAAAAGAATAAGTCCTCGGTGTTTTCCCAGGACAAGAAAATTTCACCAAACCCTTCGCAAACTGTCCTTGCATGCCATTGGCCACAAATGGATTATATAATCATTCCTGAACCAATCACTTGCAAGAGGATGGAATTAGTCTCAGCCAACCAGGCCCACCTGGGAGTGGGGTCAGTTTCTCCTGAGTCACATGGGTAGCAGGGGAAGTGGGGGAGTGCGGGTAAATAGGGGATGGGAAGAAGCATTACCTCTGTGGTGGGCAAACTGCAGCTTGTGAGCCACTTGTGGCTCTTTCGCCCCTTGAGAGTGGCTCCTCCACAAAAATACCACAGTCTGGGCGAGTCTATTTTGAAGAAGTGGTTTTAGAAGAAGTTTAAGTTTAAAAACTGGCTCTCAAAAGAAATTTCAATCGTTGTAACTGTTGATATTTGCCTCTGTTGACTAATGAGTTTGCCGACCGCTGCATTACCTGCTCAAAATTGGAGTATTGAACTTCTGCTAGTCTTCTCTTCTAAATAAACACACCCTCTCCTTTCTGCTATCTCCTTGGGCTATGCCTGAGACACTTTCTCTGGCTAGAGCCCTGCTTTCCTTCCTTCCCTCCTCCTCTTTTTCTCCCTTCCTCCCTCTCATTCGGTATTTATTTCTTCTTTTTTTTTCATTCATTCATCAAATATCCTTTGCTCTACACCCTGTTTTAGACACTGAAGGTACCTAGATGGTCAAGACACCACTGTCCTTCATCTAGGATCTCCCTTCTGTCATATGTGGCCAGTGTCCTACAGACTCAGTGAGCAGCAACCCTTAGGTGTCCTATAGAGGCTATCAGCAGTAGAACACGGGCAGTCCTGAGAGTTATGGCACTAATCAGGAAGTTTGTTTCATTTAAAGGAGAGAGCAGTGAGGCAAGGAAGACTGATTTTTGTCCACCCAGAACCGAAATACCACATTAAAATGCCTCCTAGCACCGAGAGGTTTGTCCATTAAATTTAATTAAGCTTTCTTTAGAGTCACATGTCTCAAGAGATCTATTACACCCAGGGGACAACACGTTTGGTTTTCCAGCCCTTGCCTTGCTCTTTGCATTGTTCTTTCTTTCCAGAAAACCCCTGTGCCTCTATTGTTTCGCAAAGTGTTCATATTCAGTGGCCAAATCCAGGCATGTGAACCGTGGTAATTCTTCCGGAATAATCTTCTTGCAGTTTTTGGCTTCAATAGCCTCTTCAGCAAGAGCTTTGAGGCCATGAGCTTTGTTTTCTCTCTTAAAACAGAGTGCCTCTAACAGAGATTTGCATTGTTTCAAGGACAGATTTTCTGGGTCTCTGAGATTCTTCCATCTCTCAAGCAGCTCAGACATTCTAGAAACTGAGATTCCTACTGGGGGGGGGGGGGGGGGCAGCAGCTGGGAGAGGCATGTGCTCAAGCCAACCTCAGAGTGGGTGTGAATTCCTCAGTTCCAAAAAGGAGCAATTCTGTCAGATGGGCTGTCTGTGCCAATGCTTACCCTGGCAACTTCCTTGGTAGTGGAACCCTGGCATGCTGCAGGGGAAATATTTCAGTGCTTCCCAGCCCTGGGGACCTGCTCCATCTTTCTCCTCTTGGAAAAATATGCCACTCAGCTGCCACATTAATGCTGTTACTGAGAGCAGCCACTGACACCCCAAGTGACAGCACAACACATGCATGTACACACAGGCCCTTCCCCAAAATCACAGTGCAGAAAGCTGAAGGGATGAGCGCTCCAGCCAACACCTGCCATTCCCCAAGGGTGTTCCCAGAATGTTAATCAGTATTTGCAGGGGCTTGCAGGGCAGGCACTCTGGTCAAATGTGCAGAGGAAATACGGGATGAAACAAAAATAAACAGATTTACTGCAGGGCTTCTTAGAACTATTAATGTGCTCATGCACCCTGTGAAGGGCTAGCGGGTGTGGGAGGAGAGGAACTACCATATTTGTGTTTTCCAAAGTTCTTTGACCATAGAAACTTTTCCCTTGGAACATCAATTACATGGAACTGGTATTCAAGGAAATATATACAAACCTTCCTTGATTCTAGCTCATTCTTCCTTCTACTATGAACACACTTTATTTTTTGTGTTTTTCTGTTGCTTTCGAAGCAGGGGTTCAGGGTATGCCTACTGAACTGGTGGGCTGGGCCCCACTGGAGACTTCACTACAAGAGAAATTGGTGGCTCCGTGGGAGAGAACGCATCCTAGGAAGGAATGAATGAGACAGACAAATTTGACCCAGTGGCAAAGCCTGACTTATCAGAGGAAAGATGCAAACTAGAGTATGGTGATATCTCTCAACTGGCTTTGTCTTCTGTGTTGCATTGAATATATGCTCTAGAATCAAGGAGAAAGCAGGACTAGAAATAAACAGGTTTGCTTTTGGGCCCAAGCAACACAGCTGTGGAGCCCTCTAATAGAATTCAACATTTAAGAGGGAAAATTGCTTTCTCTCCTATTTTGCAACAGAACTCTGAGTGATTCTGTTCTGTGCCTCTGCTGGGTTGGAAGGACTCTGGAGCAGAGGACCAGGAAGAAATATTAAATGACATGTGGTTACTAACAGGAGGGCTGACCTTTCTTGCTTGTACACAGGTGTGATGCTTCAGGGGAATCTCTGGGATAATTGTTGACCACAGCACATGGAACAAGAGCTATTTGGGCATTATTCAAAGTGAAACTCAATTTGTGCTCCTAGGGTGGTGAGTCTTGGAGAATTTGATGATTAGTTAGGATATTTATCTTTCGGCTTTAACAGAGAAATGAGTAACACAAAAGAATAGGAAAATTTAATTTTATCTAGATTGAACAATTGTTAAGATTTTAACAGCGTCCTTTTAAAATGTGACCTGAAAATTACACATATCACTTTCATTACATCTCATTGGTAAGAATTTAGTCATATAGGTACATTGATTTGCAGAAGAGTTAGACACATGGATTCTACCTGGGTACATGTATCATCTATCCTTTTAATGCTGATTACTCTATTGAGATTTGCAGAACAAAATTGACTTATGTATGGCCCTTGACACAAGGTCTCAGGATTGGAATTCTTTTCAGTTAATAGACTCAGTATTAGCAGTTGCATGGCTTTTGGCTTCAATTTAGGCTCAGCTGAATCAACCGAGATCAATGCAGACACCTTCTGAGTGGGCTCCAACACTTAAAAAAATCTGTTTGGACATACTTGGTGACTGCATTTTAGAGATCATTATGGAGAAAACAAGAAATCTGAAAGCCAAATAGGGTCATTTTTTATTTTTAAAAAATGATTTGAAAGAATAAGAGAGAGAAAGAGAGAGAGAGAGAGAAACATCAGTTTGTTGTTCCACCC
Organism: Antrozous pallidus; assembly: GCA_027563665.1. NCBI lineage: Eukaryota > Metazoa > Chordata > Mammalia > Chiroptera > Vespertilionidae > Antrozous > Antrozous pallidus. The sequence continues at coordinate 21,762,535 of CM050520.1, forward strand.
ATTTATGCATTCATTGTTTGCTCTTTGTAAGTGCCCTGACCGGGGATTGAACCTGCAACCTTGATGTATTGGGATGACAATTTAACCAACTCAGCTACCCAACCACGGCCACATATTTCTGGGTAAGTTTAAGTCATTTTCTCTTTATGATTTGGGTGTCAGTGTCCTAGTCCATGGAATAGAATGGCTGATGATGGTTTTATCTGTGAATAGAAAATTCCTATTAAAGTCTTTTGTGGCAATATCATCCCTCTCTCCCTCTCTCTCTCTCTCTCTCTCTCTCTCTCTCTCTCTCTCTCTCTCTCTCTCTCTCTCTCTCTCTCTCTCTCTCTCTCTCGTAATAATAGTCAGAAGGCATCTGTCTACAAGCCAGGAAGAGAGGTCTCTTACTGGGAACTGAGTCGGCTGACACATTGATCTTGGACTTTTTAGCCTCCAGGACTGTGAAAAATGAACTTCTTTTGTCTAAGCTATCTAGTTTACAGTATTTTGTCATGGGAGCCTGAGCTTAGGATGCTTAAGTGACAGTGACAGAAACTCAGTGGCTTCCACAAGGAGAAAATGTGTTGGTTCGAGTACAACAGTAAGGCAGGCTCTGGGGTTGGTTTGACAGATGGTTCCAGCTCAGCATTTCTGAGATTCTCTTATCTCAGTCATCTTCTGAATGCCTGTGCCACCTTCAGTGTGATTTGTGGTAGCTGTGGCCATTCCAGGCCTTGTTTCTCAGGTAGGACAACATCCACACACAAGGAGACTGGCTTCTCTCTTAAGAGTAAGGACACTTTTTCTGGAAACCTCCATCAGCTTCCCTATATAACTTAACTTGCCCAACTGAGACTACATGTTTATTCCTACACAAATTCTTGTGGCTAGAAAATGTCATGTTCTGATTGGGTGAGATGTAAGTTTCTAAACCAGAAGGCAAAGGAGTGCCTTGGCAGTTGGCTTGGACTGTTCCATCTACCTCTAGAACTGGAATCAACTTCCTAGCCACCAAATTACACTGTGGGAAGGGGAATAATGGCTGTTTAAGAGATCATCAAAGTGCTTACCTCATGATTCCTCAATTTTATGTCATTGAGAGGATTTAAGAATCTAACCCAGAAACAAATTTTGTATGAGCCAATACCCTATAAGCACCATCATTTAAAAATATTGTCCCCAGATCTGTAAATTATTCTTTATTGCCAAGAAGTTATTATATCCTAATGATATCGCTAGTGAATCACCTCAATGAATGTTACAAAAACCTTTATGCTGAATTATTGGTTAACAGGGAAAACATGAATTTAGCCCTTGCTAAAAAATATACATGCCATTGACAAGTTGTAGTTTATTCCTTGCCAACAGATTTTTCCCCTGAAATGAACTCATTTGTGAAAGGATTTTGCTGCCTTAGTTAAAAAGTATCCAAGGCTTATATATCTAAATGTCAGATAACAATGGGATGCATTGATTACAGTATTGATTTCAGCAATAATTTGCACATACCAAGGGGAAAATGACTGATGGGCCAGATACCTCAAGTGAATAAGTAAGTCTTTGGGTACAGTGGAGACTTTACTTCTTCCATCAAGTAGCATAGAAATTAGAAAATGGAGACAGGTTGAGATGGAGTGCCATTGGCTCGCCCGTGACTTTGGGCAAATTGCTTATGTCCTGTTGAGCTTGGTTTGTTTTTCTGTGAAACACAAATGATGATCTCGACTTCTGAAGGTTTTGTGAAGATAAAAGGCAATGAATGCATCTGGTTTAACACACTCTTTGGGACATGATTGGTAGTTAACAAAGGGCAGCTGTTATGAAAGTGCCCGTGGATTTCAGAAACTGTTGGATGTTCCAGGAAGTGGGCTTTTTAGGAGAAGCTGGGTTTTCTAGGGTTAATGAGCTCTCGGTAGACTCCATCAAGTCAGAGATCGAGGTGGTGGTCTCTCTCTGCCACCCATGGTGACCCAAATTAGGAAGTACTTTGAGTCTGAGTTCCTCATGTGGATTCATGAGATCGACCAACATTTTATGTTAAATAAAGCAGCATTTGATAAAATATGACAACTAAAGCGAAAATGGAAAAGTCTCTGGTCTGATAGAACTGAGAGCTGGGTTTGTTTTTTCAGTCTTCAAGGATCCTCAGTTGATGGAATGGAAGATGGCACATAAAAAATTCCATTACGTTGTGTTCTATATGAAAGTCAACCAAGTTAATTTTTTAAATGCATAATACACTTTAAAAGATAATTTAAACAATATAATTTAAGCAAAAAAAAAAAAAGAACCCATTCATGATCTAAATTCTCCTCAAGATTGGTTCATATCATTCTTCTAGAACTTTTAAGCATATGAGAATATAATAAAACTACACACATACACACAGCCATTTTGTATTTTCTCAATTTTTTTCTGAGCTTCCACTATTTGAGAAATCTTGACCAAAGAACAGGCTATTAACCAGAGTCAAAAAGTACTCCAAAATGCACCATTTCTCCTTATTGATAAAACATTTTCTATTGTGCCCTCTCTAAGAGCCAAGCCTCAGCTCTCATAATATACAATACAAACATATTATTTCCTTCTGGTACATTAATTTTTGGATTACTTTGGGGGACAAAAACACCACCAAAGTAGTGGTTTGGCTATAAACTCCCTTGACATCTCGCCAAACCTCCAAATAGCAAGGATGTAATTGCTTTCAAGCTCTCACCACAGAGATTTCCTGGCCACCCCTCACATCAATGAAAAAGTTAGCATTTATACTTCTGTGGCAGTAAAAACCACAACTTATCATAATATTTACCCAGTTGTGCTATGATAAGAGTACACTTTGGGGGACATCAGGAATAATATTTAGCACAGTCGATTAGGGAGCGCTGGGCATTGCCAGAGCGACTGTTTCTAGAGCCCATGCAGCTTTAGCTTCTCTCCTGAGCCATGAAAGGCACAGAGACAACCTCTAGGTTCTTCCTTGAGTGGCTTTCATTAGTTAGTGCCAGGGACATTGCTTAAGGTGCATGGAAAGTTCACGGTGAGCTTGTGTTGACTAATTTGGTCTTCTCTTTGATCTTCCTTGGGATTCCCTGTCTTTGTCTCCAGAAATGTGATTGCTTTCCCATAGAGAGGCCTTCTCTGGGACTGTGTTTTCCAGAGCATGGGCTGCACAGGTCTATTAGGAAGAGAAAATGGTTTAGGTGTTACTCAACCTCTTGGCATCAAGGAGCCTTGAATCATAGAGTGAGAACATAAGTCCTTTCCTAATTTTCTCTTAAGCTTTCTGATTATCCAGAAGAAAGCCTCCATTTGTCTCTGTCCCCCTCTAATACCTGCTAACCTCCTTTGCAAACAAAGAAAATGCAGGCTTCAGGCTTGAGCCACCGAATCCAGATAGAATTTAATCACTTGGACTTCTTTCTTTATAATTAGCTTCCATTTGTGGCAAGCAAGTGTTTGGATTTTCCTACTTATGGTAACAATGTCTAATTTCCTGTGACAGTACATTTAAGTGTAACTTTTAAAATTTATTTATTACTTTTATTTATTTGTTTTTGTTAATCCTCACCCAAGGCTACTTTTTCCATTGATTTTTAGGGAGAATAGAAGAGAGGAGAGAGACACAGAGAGAAACATCAATATGAGAGAGACCCATTGATTGGTTTCCTCCCATATGCACCCCCACCAGGGCTGGGGATTGAGCGTGCAACTGAGGTACATGCCCTTGACCAGAATCGAATCTGGAACCCTTCAGTCCAAGGGCCAATCCTCTATCCACTGAGCCAAACCAGCTAGGGCAAAGTGAAGCTTTTAAAATGTGAATCTTTAAAAAAAATAATACAGGTGGGTCATAGATGTGGCAAAATCCACAAGCAAGGTACAGAAATGACTGAGAGTTGGAGGACTCTGAAGAAAAGTTCTAGGCTCATTCCCAATGCTGCTCATTTCCCATATCCTTTTCATCTCCTCTTCTATATTTCATTCTGTCTTACTGGTTTCCCTGAAGTTTTCAGAATATGCCTTATGTCTCTGAGAAGGCACCTCTGTGGTTCCCTTTGCTGAAATTCCACTCTCCCCAACTGGTAGTAATTCCTGCTTATCCAACAAGAACTCTCTCAGGAATCGGGCTCTTCCTTAACACCCCCATACTCTACTATGTGCCTCTCTTGTGTTCACACAGAGCTTCCCCATTGAGGCACTTCTCACACTGTATTGTCATCGTAGATTGAATGTCCCTCCCTTCATGAGTTCCTTAAGAAGGACTGTGACTTATTTATCTCTCTCCCCACCTGCCATGTGGTTTTTGGCACATAGTTGAAACCCTATAAATGTTGAGTGAAGAAGTGATGGTGAATAAATGAAGAAGGAATTTCTGGCTCCTTTTGAGGTTTCGACCAATCTGCTAATAAATAAAAAGCAGCATCTGGCCACTGTACAAAGGATGATTTCCATATTCATAAACCTTTCACAGGGACTAAATTGAGAGCAGATATGGGCCAGTGGATGGGTGGAAGCTCAGAGTCCCTAAATATGAGTACCCCAAACCTTGGACATGGACAGACTATTTCAGGTCACTGGTTCATGTGCACCTGCCTGATTGCTTAATTTTCTTTTTTCAGACCTCAGTAATTTCTAGCAGAGTATATAGAGTTCATGACACAAACACATCTGGATTTTGGGGTGAAGATCTGAAATAGTCACAGGCCAATATGTTGGGAGCAGATGTTGATTTGGCAGCCAGAGGATGATGGGGGTAATATCACTGGGGGCCCCATCTGGGGCTTTGCTTGGAGCAACACAGTCTTGTCTGCTGATTTCAGCTGTACCTCAAACAGAGGTGCTTCCTTGCCTGCCCAAAGGCATATTATAGCTGTCTCCCTGGAGATGAGGGGCACCTACAACTTTGGCATTGCTGTATCTCATGCAGAAAATGCCAAGAGGGTGGGAAACAGTTGCTTCTTAAAGGGCGAGTGTCACCAATCAAGGCTGCCAGAGCTAGATGTGGTCTGTGTCAGCCAGGAAAGGAGTTCCTGCAGTGAAGGCAGGCCCTCCTTCCTTAGCGTGACATGGAGGATGGCCAGAGGCTGGGGAGCCAGACTGTGTTGGGTCTGAACACAGTTTTACCCCTTTCTAACCTTTTGATCTTTCTTGGGCAAATCACCTCTCTGAGGTTCTGTTTTCTCATCTGTAAAAGGGAGACATGGAAGCTACTTTCTTGGATTGTTCAGAAAATTAGACAAGTGGCTGGCACACATAGGAGGAGCCCTTGCCCCATCCTTCCTCCTCATATAACTGTGTCTAGATTGTACATTTCATAAGAGATACACTGAGCCATCTCTCTTGATATTCCCTTGCCTAGAAAGCTTTTCTCCCTCATCTCCTCCTGTCCACCTCCAACCAGTTCAATTCTCACCTTCTCATTTTGGCTCTCCTGGCTGGATGTCTCTCTTCACCACAGTGCATAGGCCAGAGGCTCTCAAATACTCATGTGTATCAGGAGCACTCGGAAAACTTAATGCTCCGAACTTATAGTCCATATCCATGAGGCAGAGATAATCATATTGTCCCTGAGGGTTAGATGAGATATTGGGAGCAAAATATTTAGCACAGGGTTGGGCACATACTGGATATATAATACATATTGGCTAATATAAATATAATTGCAATATATTAGAATAAATAATCAGTATTATATAATATCTAAAATTTTGACAGTGAAAAGAGGAGGCAAAAACATTGCAGGATGGGCAATTGAAAAGAGCAGGATTGCAAAATCCAGATGGACTCCAGACACCAGCTTCTTCTGGAAATGTGACTGTGCTGCTGAGAGTTAACAAGTTTCTAGACTAAAGTTCTGCAGAGAGGGAAGAGGTTTCAAGTGCCAAGTTCTATCCATTCTAATTCTCATGCATTGTAACCCTTGGCAAATCTTCTTCACCCAAGAGTTCTGATTCTGGCTCAGCTTTCTAGCATGGTACCAGTTAATTACAAGTAATAGGATAAGGCATTCTTGGGCAGCAGGGAGATCCGGACAAATGTGGGACAGCATGCTTTTAGGGCAAGACATTTATTATAAGCCAAATAAATGGCATCAGAGAATCTCTAAGGAAGTCTGTGTCCACTGCAGTAAAGCTAAAGGCTGGTGAGGGAGGGAGGGAGAGGACTAGCCTGAAAGGAAGATTGGGGAGGATATTGGAACAATTTTTTATGAGGATCAAGGGCCATCTCGATGTGTGAACAGGGGGAAGAGAATTGGAGGGGCTGGGAGAACGCCCTGAATGAAGCCAGAACTAGTGCAGTTGAGATGAGGTGACATGGATTTATATAAAGGGCCATAAGTTACCCCATAGTACCCTGGAGTAGTCTTCCAGGTGCCAACACCAGGTCGCCAACATGGGTGCCTTTCCTGAAGCAGAATGCAGCAGCCCACTGCCATGGGAAGGGAGAATACTACCTTCTCCACCAAAACAGCCCATCTCAAGGCTCCTCTCTGGTGGCCTGGAGCATGCAGATGGGTCTTTGGAGCCAGTGTCCCTGAGTCTGATATGTTAAACACCAGGAGCTCTTTCTGTCTTTGACATTCATCCAGTTGACCCACATTCTGGTGATTAGCACATGACTAGACAAACTGAGAGTGAAATCTTAGCCTTGCTGCTCCATGGCTCTGTCATCTTGGACAAATGACCTCACCTCTCTGAGTTTCAGGTCCCTCAACTATAAAATGAGTTTCATGTCCCTCAACTGTTATATGCTCCTAACAACTTATTTTACCAAGTTGTTAGGAGCATCTACGAGAATGTAGAAGTTGTATGGTAGAATAATTTGGGGAGACTAGTTGGAGAAATAAAGTCTTTCTCAGCAATTAACTGCTTAGTTATTTTTATTTAATCCTACCAACCCTGCCATACCTTTACCCGATTTTATAGATGTGGAAATGATGGCCTGAAGAGGGTAGGTAATTTGTCCTAGGTCACAGAACTAGAAAGTGGCCGAGCTGGGATTTGAACCTGGCTCTCTCAGATTCTACAACCCTGTCTTGCCTCCCACATCAAACACATAACACAACTGTGTGTTATCTTGTTTCTGAGCACAGCCAGTGTTGGCTGCTCTGCTGGGCACAAAGCAAAAGAAACTGTCCTGACTTGCTGACACTCGCTATAAGAACCCTGTTTCTTGCCCTTTCTCTTCTCATTTATCCACAGCCCCCCTGATGGCCATGGAGGTAGCCAGGTGGCCAAGAATTTCAGTGAAAGAAAACTCCATTTGCTTTCCATCCAAGACATCCACACATTTTCCAGGTAAAGTCTGGAGCCCCTAATGCACAAGAGCAGTTGAGTATGGCCTGGGCAGCCCCTTCATTTTTGACACAGTCCCAGCAGAGAGCTCGTCTATGTTGTTATGTGTCCTAATTCGTTAAGGATTCTCTATATTGAGATGCAACCTAATTAGGGTTGAGCTCAAAGCCTGTTCGTTTGGGGGCCTGGTTCATAAAAGATTAATGTTCATTTTCCTTGGGTTTTGTTGCAGAATTCAGCTGGAAAAAATCCAGGGTGCACTTCTTCCAAGAAAAGTAGCACTTCGGTGGTTTGTGAAAATCCCTTTTCTCTCATGTTAAAACCTTGATTTTTATGCTACCATCCCCGTTGCCCCATTTTAGCTTTTTAGTTTCTGAAGATGTATAAGAGAGAAAAAAATGAATTTTGTCTTCAGAGAAATCTATTGGAGATGTTATTCAAAGGGAACATATCTACTTTTAAAAAACCAGATGGCAAATAAAACAGTGCACATTAGAAAACAGTTTTGCATTCATTCAGTGTCATTCAACAAATGTTTATTGAACACCTGTTATATTCCAGACACTGAGCATTTACATTATGTATTTCATCTGATTTTTCTTTTTGTGATTTGCCTGAGCAACTAAATTCCATCATTAAAGTGCTAATATGAAGTTGCTAACAGTACTTAACAGTAAGAAAAACATACAGAGCTAATAAAAAAATCAACTGTATTTTCTGATAACACAAGCAATATGATAAAAATGCTCAACAATACGGATTGATTAAATTTAAGAGGAAACAGCCTTTTATAATCCCAGCCCTCAGATATTTCAACTGTTAACAGATTGGTATCTATTCTTCCAGGTTTTTTAAAAGCAATAAACTATGATAACATCCATACTGTGGACTGTGAATATGAGTTTTTGTTTGATAGAGGGAAAGGAATGTGGGGGTAGGTAGAAGAAGGTCAAGAAGGTTAAATAAATGGTGATGGAAGAAGACTTGACTTTGTGTGGTGAATACACAATAAAGTATACATATGATAATTTTATTAACCAATGCCACTCCAATAAATTTAATTTTAAAGTCTTAAAAACTATAGTAACAATATTATTTTATTTATAATATTGGAAAAAAGATAGCACTTCTGTTTTGTAACTTGTGTTGTTCACTTAATAGTAATGTGCTTTCCACATAGTCCATAGCAAATTTCCCTGTTGTTTTAATGACTGCATAGCATTCCATTGTATAACATCATTTACTCCACCAGTTGTCCATTCAAGATAGTTTGATTGTTTCTAATTTTCTATCATCACAAGCAATGCTTCAGTGGACCTCCTTATAGCTACGTTTGAACACTTCTATGAGTATTTCTATGTATAGCTTCCTAGAAATGGAATTTACTGAGCCAAAGCTATGAAGCTTCCCCCTCTCCCCTCATTACTCAGTTGTTGCATGAAATGTCAAAACCCTTTACACATTGAAATATTCTCTTCTAAATCCTTCTCTTCACCCAATATCTTTTCTCTAATTCGATTCCTCTCAAAATATATTTAAAGCAAACTCAGAACAGTAGCAGGTTCAGGGGAGCAGTGCTCTAGTTTTAGAAGGGAGGAAAAGTAGAACATGGCTGAATCTTTTTTTGCTCAAGGTATATCTGGCTGCCTGTGAGGAAATAAAAATAGTCTCTCTTCCCTGGAGGCAACATCCTTGCAAATTCTCGCTGAGGTGATGGTTCCCATGGTAGAGGCAGAGCCTTGATTTGCTTTTCTTTATGTTCTGTAGATGACCTGGCCAGCATAAAACAATAGTCATAGGTGTGTGTGTGTGTGTGTGTGTGTGTACATGCTTGTGCATTTTGGGGTGGGGGGGGGACATATGTAAAAATCCATATCCCTGAAGGAGACCGTGGCAATTTGACTGATTTTCTAAAACCCTGCAAAGCAATAGTATTTCACAGGCTACAGCATCAGTGAGGTCATATGAATCATCTCTGTGTTGGGTAAAAATGGGAATAAAACGGTTCTATTCCCAATTCTCCAATTTAAAATATTTACGAACACAGATCTCTCCCCAAGACCCCGCATTTTACCACTTTTTACATTCTTTCTGTTAAAACTGAAGACCTAGAACCAGATATGTTGCAGAAATGAATATATAGTTTTGTGGGTGTCTGACATTCTTAATTATATTGTTTCTGGGCCTCACTTAATGGGAGACTTGTGTCACCAAGGTTAAAAGATCCCCAAAGGTGGCTTTCTCTGAAGGCTGAAGCCACAGGGATCTCCCTGCTCCTTGCTGGTTTTGCTAACTCTTTCCAACAGAGGGCAATACGTCTCTCTTGCTGGCCTGCACAAGTCTGAAAAATAGTCAGAGAAAACAGCTGATGCTCAGCACCTTAGAATGCAAGCACCTTTCTCTTGCTCAAAATCAGACCCAGCACAACACATGTGAAAACAACACACCAGTAGCTACCCCAAAGGTAGAATAGACACAGGACAGTTAAGTATCCTTAATGCTAGAAATAGTGCAATCACTTAGGTTCAAAACTATGAACAGGGTATAATCATACTCTAAATGTGCTGAAGTCACTCCTTTTTACTACTTTGGTTTTTAAATTTTGCTTTAGTTTTGATTTTTATCATCTTACTACATTGAAAGGTCAGGAGCATTGGTTTTGAAGAATTTTTAATTACAATCTAATCTCTCCCCAACACCATTCATTATGAAAGTTTTTAGTTTTTCTGTTGTCAATTTGGATATTTCTTATGGGAGAGAAAAAGTTTAGAGGCCTGATGAGTTCTGGAGCTAAGACGGGGGTGGGGGCGGTTATGGGCAATCACACCTTGTGTTGAAAAGCCTGCCACTAGGCAAAAAGAATTTGTTGTCAATAACAAACAATCCCACACAGTTTCCCTTCGATTGGCACAACAGTTTTCAGCATAAATGAAGAGCTGGGTCCAGTGCTAATCAGTGTCTGACTGCCATGTAGAATGTCCACCCTTCAAACTCCACCACAGTGGAGACAGCTAGGAAAGAACTGCCCAGAGAAATCTAGGAGGAAAAAAGGCTGAGGAAGGAAACAGTCATTGCCAGGACTTGAGCTTGTCCCCTTGGGTCACTGCCTGGAGACAGAATTCGGCATCCGGAAGGGTCTGGGCCGAGGCAGCCTGCTTACTGGTAGAGCAACTGAGACCCGAGCTGAGTGTCAATTGCTTTCATTCCCATGGTCACTTGTCTCCCATGCTGGCACGCATGATCAGGTAGGTATACAGTCTGTTTATAAATTTCATTTAAATTTGTTTTTCAGCAATCTGCCTCTTTTTTGTTGCTGTTCTTGTTCTTGTTTGTTTCCAGTCTTAACATAAGCTAGCTGATCAGAATCATACCTTATAAAGATGGCCCAGTGGAGAGAAGTTTGGGTGTATGACATGTTTTTGGCTGTTAGTTGTGGCAGTGTCTTGGAGTGAGAGACCTAGTTCCAGCTCTCCCAGATTGGCTATGTAACCCTGGCAAACCACACAATCAGTGAGAGCATTGGTTTCCCCATCTGTAAATAAAAACAATGGGATTATATAACAATAAATCCATTGTATGTTAAAAATATCCCAAGCTGAAATTGCATTTCATACTCCTTACCTACCAAACACCATAGCTTAGCCTACCCTTCCTTAAATGTGCTCAGAACACTTACATTAGCCTACAGTTGGGAATTATCTTGAACTTCATCTCAGGAGTGATTGCCTTCCTCCTTTTCTCACCAGAAGCAAGAGACACAGATGGGCATTTTGTAGACTTGGTGGAATGCAAAAACACAAAACATGAAATCCAAAAACCACTGGTGATCCAGTGCACTGTGCAGTATCGGTTGTTTATCCTCGTGGTCGTGTGGCCGACTGGAGCTGAGGCTCACTGCCACTGCCCAGCATCACAAGGGATTACTGTACCACATATCAATAGCCTGGGAAGAGACCAGAATTCAAAATTTGAGCTATTTGAGTATTCTACTGGGTGCATATTGCTTTCATATGGTAAAGTCGAAAATCTGTAAGTCAAACCATTGGAAGTTGGGGACCATCTATAGTTAACTGTTCAGTCCCCTCCATACTGATGGGAGGATCCACTGTGGTGGTGCCTGAGGCTGTGCCATGCATGATTTGGACCAACAAGAGGCTGGCCCAGGAGGTGCAGTCCCGGGGCAGGCCTATAGCCCCTGTAAGGAAGCTGAGCATCTGAATAATGAACATGTTATTCAAATGGAGCTGTGGCCCTGTGGAGTGCTGAGAAGTCATTTTCCACAGTTCACTATCCTCCTAGTCAATGGGGCTTGACTTGATTATCCTTCCTCCAGGCTTCAGGAGATGTGGGCAACATTTGAGATTTGTTAAAAATTAGCTAAATAAAATTGCCCCCTCCTCCCTAGCAATAGTTTTTGTGAGTGATGGGGCTTTCGTTAGGGTAATTTCTTAGGTGGATGTAATTTCTGAGAACAGAAAATACATTTCACATGTCTGGATAGAATGTGTGTGGACAGAGCACTTCATATTTAGAGTGGGGGAAAAACAAAACAAAGAGCCTAAATAGCAGCATCTAACCAAGAGTTAATAATTTTACTGCCAAACGCACTTCCCTCTGATCTCACCGTTGGCCAATGTCTGGCAGGCAGGCTCAGTGCTAGTGTTTTTATTGTTGTACATATTCAAACAATTTGAAGTGTTTTGAACAAAGGAATAATGTTGAAAAGTAAATTAATTAAAATATTGTTCAAAAATAAGATGTTTAAATAAAGAAGTTAACCTTTGTCCAGATTTTGAAAGGACACTGGCAAATTTGAATAATGCAGGAAATAAAAATCACCCACAACCCCCCAACTGAGAAAACATTTCAGACATTGTCTGGCCATCTCTCTAATGCACACGTGTAAATCTACATAGAAATGCATGGGCAAAATTGGCTCATGCTGGATGTATGATTTTCCGGATTGGCTTTTTTTTTTTTCATCTAACATTATGATGCGCACATTTTTTCCCCTTTGTATCGTTGAATTGCTTTCAAAATAATGATTCTTAATGGTTGTATAATTTCATCAAATGGATGGAGGATGATTTATATAAACACTTCCTGATTGCTGGAAATTTAGGCTGAATTGGAATAACTTTTCAATGAGTGATTTATGAGGCAACTATGATTTCTCACCCTGCATGAGCAGCCGGCAATAAAAGTCAGCAACCCAATCTGCTATGTGATGAAAGGTCCAGAAATGGCCAGGAAATGGATGGGGAAATTGTGAGAGATGAAGTGAGTTGTTAGTGTTTATTATTTATATGGTACAGTAAATATATGCAGCTCAGGACTAAGCATTCGCCTGTCAGCAACTTGCAACCAGTCAATGGTCCTTTGGAGCATGGACAATGCTTAAAGCCACAGATGAAGGCAGCACCATTAAGGGACATGGTGAGTCATCCCCTTCTAATGGAAGGGCCCCTACTGGACCACAGCTTTCATTGCATAGGACAAAGCCTATGGTCCCCTGACAATGAGAGGAGAGAGAGAGAGAGAGAGAGAGAGAGAGAGAGAGAGAGAGAGAGAGAGGATGAGGAGGAGGAAGAAAAGAAGGAGGGAGAGATGGAGGAGGAGGAGGGAGGAAATAAAATCTTAGGTTAAATGGCATTTATATAGCTGATTTTACTCATCTATTCTGCAAATATTGTTGAGTGCCAAGTCCTGTTCTTGACATTGGAGAAATAATAATAAACAAGACATGAAAATCATGTACATTTCACAGCTCAACCCTATTTTTGACAATTACAATTTTTTTTCCTCTGGGTGGTTGGGGATATGATCCCTAGGACCTTCCCCCAGGTGAATACCCAAAAGTTGATTTCTTTCCTTACCTCAAACTCTCTAACCCAGGACTCTTTTAAAAATGGACTTTTTAAAAAATGTATTTTTATTGATTTCAGAGAAGAAGGGAAAGGGCGAGAGAGATAGAACGATCAATGCAGGAGAATCATTGATTGGTTGCCTTCTGCACACTCCCCACTGTGGATGGAACCTGAAACCCAGACCGTGTCCTGACCAGACATCAAACCATGACTTCCTGGTTCATAGGTCAGTGGTCCACCACTGAGCAGCACCGACCAGGTTACAGGAGACTTTTTACTATGAATTTCCTCATGCCGCCAGAATGGTTATTTTAAATTTCTCTTTAAAATAAAAGAGAAATATATTCAGATTCGCTGTACTACTTATAACACAAACTTAGAACAGTTTGTGATCAATTGGCATTTTTTAATTTGCCTTGGTTCATGCGAAAGTAATTTAGATTCACATTAGTATTCTGGAAACTGATCATGAACACTTTTTAGCTGATTTTGTAAACACATTTTGCTCCCAAAATAAACATAAACAGAAAAGGAGATCGCTCTGTGTAGCTGAGGCATGAAGACACTCACACATTAAGGGCAAGGGCAGGGTCCCCAGAGTAAAATGGGGAAGGCATTTGAGAATCATTTCATCACCAACTTGCTTCATGAAAAATCTGCAAGAAATACGTGAATAATTTCATATTTGCCTGATGGGGGGATTTCAGGCAGCAGAGTTGCTTGTGTGTCTATCACGGATCATTGCAAATCATTAAGATGGGATAGGAGGTGGGGACTGATTCACGTTTGATAAGGCAGGAGAGGGACTATGTGTAGCTGGGATGAGCAAAGTGACAGGACTGACTCCGGCTCAGCCAGGGTGAGAGATACACAAAATCAGAAAGGTTTGGTGGCCCAGCCCTCCTCCAGTCAATGCTGTGAGCAACATCCCCACCGAGGGGCTGCCCAGCCTCTTCCCGGACACCTCCTGATCATCTCAGCTCACCTTCTTATGACACATGGACCTATGTACTTTAGTCCCAAGCAGTTTGGCATTTTAAAATGCATCTTCCAAATGAGCCAGAAATAATTGGACATGTCTACTGAACCGATGGGAATCTAATTCAGAAACCTCTCAGCAACACTCTTGTACCCCATTTTCCTTCTCCTAGTCATCTCACACCCTATACTCTCTTACACAGTCTTTTCTAAACCTTCCCCAAAGGCCTCCAACCTGCTCTGACGCCAGGACTTCTGGCACTTCTCCTCTGCCCATTTTGCTCTAGATTTTTCTATGCTTATAACCTGGAGCCCTTTTGGAGGGCAGGAGAGGAAAAGCAATTCCATAAGTGAGACCAGGCCATTCTAATCGAGCCTGTTGCATCGATCTGCAATATGACTTAGTATGGCTTCCGAGTGGACAGACCATGTGAAGTTTAGGATCTGGGAGTCAGGCAGACTTGGGATTTCATCCCAGCCCTGCCACTGGCTGAGATCCTTCATCTTTCTGAAGGTCACTTTCCTGATCTGTAAAACAGGGAGGATGAGATTTATTCCTGTGGCTGCTGAACAGATGAAGTGTCTGTCAAGCATTTGGCACAGTGTATGTCCAATAAACAAATGGTGTAACTATTCTCATCATTCTAGTCTTGCCTCTAAATGTCCCAACCTCTCCTGGTGCCAGAAATTTTCTGAGTTGCTCCTTCCTCAGTATCGATCTAATCCAACAAGCATCAACTGAGAATCAATTCCTGCCACGAGCAGGGCTAGAGTTGCAGATTTAGAGGTGACAGAGCTGAGGTCCTTGTTCCTAACAAGTATCAACAATCCCTTGTTACCCCTTAAAAGATTCAAGGAATAGAACCAATAAACTAAAGTTTACATTTATAGTTTTGTGTCTGCTGGTTTGAGTTGCTGAAGTAAAAAAGCAAGGTGCTCTGCTACTACTTGGCAATAGATGGATCACTGGCCTCTTAAAGCCTCATTTTATTCATCTATGAAATGGGGATCCTACAGCTTGGCTTGCCTGTACCTCTAACCCTTACTGGAGGAAAAATATAGGAATATGTACATGATTTGGAACCATAAAGTGCCATGCAAATCTAAGGTTGTTGCTACCCTTAGTCCTGATTAGTGTGAGTGACCTTGAAGCTCCCCAATTTTTCACCAACCTCCCTCCACCCCAAGTTGAAGAGGCAGAGCCCTGGCCCTCCAATCCCTCCCCCACCCATGAGCAGCTCAGAATACAATTTCAAAAAGTGATCCTTCAAACCATATATTTTCTGGAAAGGACTGTCAATCACACTTTTCTGGCCACAGTGATTGGTCCAAGATGGACCTTGCAGGGGGTGCTGCCAGTGCCAGTCTAACCTGCACATGGGGCAGGTCAGAAGTGCCACGGAGTCAATTAATGCTCCCCAAGCAACCTACAACAGTTGGTGTTCAGACACTCCAGCTTCCTCACTCCTCAGTGGGTGTGTATCAAGGCTGGGACTAGGCACCAAATTTAATGAAGTCTCCAAAAAACTCAGTAATCAAGGTAAATCTGGCTTTGTTGCAATCTTTAAAAAAAATTTAACGCAAGAATTCCAGGATGTACAAAATATCAAAATTGAAAATAAAGTCAGCACTGGTTTTATTGATTTTTCCTTTGCCTCAGGCTCTATTATGGCTCGGCTAGGTATTGGTGTGTGTGTGTGTGTGTGTGTGTGTGTGTGTGTGTGTGTGTGTCTTTTAACCTCTTGTTTACAAGCTCAGGATGACATGCTGTCCTCTCAAGCTTCTAATTGAACCCACCTGTGGTCTGCCCAAGTTTGGGATGCCATCCACTCAAGGTGCTGCTCAGAGCTCTCTGGGAGGGGAAAGGCAGGGACATGTGGGGGCAGTAGACTGAGGATATGTGGGCAGTTTATTCTTGATGTTCTTAGAAGAATGGTCACAATTCGCATGATGTAATCCACCCTCAGAAGAGGAGGGAAGGTCATTTTAGTTAACAAATCACACTTTCATAATGGAGGAAGCAGACAACAAGTGAACACACAAACATGGTAAGTCCCCATGAATGGGCTTTAATTCAGCGCTCTCTCTCTCTCTCTCTCTCTCTCTCTCTCTCTCTCTCTCTCTCTCTCTCTCTCTCTCTCTCTCTCTCTCCCCTTGTCGAATGACACAAAGCAAGTAGCATATAGGAGAGTGGCTTCTTCCCAGGCACACCCCAATGATCGAACTATTGTGATATTAGTGTTTCTTTTGTGGGGAGAATTTGATCCTTGCATCATTATAAACCAAGCTTGGGGGAAGCCAAGCTCACAATCAGAATATAATTGAAGTATGTTACCTATAATAGGTTCAGATGTTTGTGATCTTCAGCACTTTATGAATTCTGCAGCAGATGGGCGAGGGCCAGGTAGCGGGTGAGAACAGACTGGGTAAGGCAGGCTGGCACTCTGACAAGGGCAGCCCCAGCTGTGGTTCGGGTGTTATTCAGCACGCCCACCCACTGTACCGGCAGCCTGCCTTCCCGATCTTGCGGCCACGGCCTCCTTAATGAAGAGTGGAGGTAAGCATGAATCCTGGCTTTCCAGGGATCACAACATTTGAGAAACCCAGAAGAATCAACATGATGGAAATGGTGCCAAGTTCTTTTGCCTCTTGCTTTTCAACAAAAACAGAAATAAGGAGAAAGAAGAGAGAGAGGGAACCTGTTAATAAAATGCACACCTAAACACTTTCCAGTTTTCCTGGGCTTTTAGTTTCTCCCCTCAAAAATCCTGTGCTGGAGAGGGGAAAGCAGAGGGTGACAGTTGACAAAAGGGAGCTTGAATGGATACAGGAATTTAGGCAAGCTGATATTAGGATTCTGTAGTTGGAGATTTAAAGCCTTGACCTGCCATTGTGTCCCCATTGTGTGACTTCATGCCAGTTCTTAACCTGCTTCCCCATTTGTCAAATGACCAAAATTATCTATGTCTCTCAAGCTGTTTATTTGCATCATAAAATGAGTTAATATGCTAATAGCTAATAAATGAGAAAAAATGAAGGCAAAGGATGTGAATAATTTTCCCAAAATTATAGCCAATAAGTGGCAGACCCAGATGAAGCAATGCCAGCTCTAAAGCCCACAATTTTCAGCACTTAGTTGTAAAGGTCCGCAGATCCTTACCTGCAATCCCAAACTCTTAATACCCAAAACTTCTTCTAACTACTTCAACAGCAACATTGGGCCTGATGTGAATTATTCAGCACCAAAGTCTTACCTGAACTGACGAGATTATGTGCAGCTTTTATGTGGCCCACTTCCTGTGTATATTCATGCATTTTCACAGCAAAATATATCCATTTGCTTGTTTAATCATGGGGTTCTGCCCCATCACTGCTGGGGGGAGGGGTTAGATAAGATATCCTTTATGAAATTTGAGCATTCTGAGTTCTGAAACCTGTCTGGCTCCAAGGGTTTCACTACGGCATTGGGGACCTATGCTGCCTTTCCAGTGTAGCCATTCCACCCAACTGTGATGACGTAAAGATTGCTTTATAATATATAAATCAACTCGTATAACTGCTTCAAAATATATTCATTCAGGTATTCTTCAACAAATACTCATTGCATGCCAACTATGTACTAAATTCTGTTTTCGGCACTGGGGGTAGAGTGAACCAAATACATGTTTTTCTTGCCCACATAAAACTTATAGTCTAAGAGACACCCTAATAGGAGGAAATTAAAGAGGAACATATTTTAACAACAGGGTGCTATGGACCAGAGTACATAAAGATGCCCTGTATTCATCTATGCCTCTAAGCATACACAACAGAAACTAACATAACCTGTAATAGCAGAGAAATAAAAGAATTTGGGAGAAAAACAACAACCCATAATTATTCTAAGAGAGTAAAACTGTGTGCCTTGAAATATTGAAGTAATTATCAGGTTAAATTTCTATGATCCCTGCAATTTCCATGAAACCTGGAAATGTTGGGAGTGTAGGCCTGGCATATCTCTTAAAGTAAAATTATACTTCTTTTTCACTCAGACTAAAAGGTCATAATTAAAGATATAATGAAGCTAAGTGGGTAATGGGATCTGTGATTCACTGGGGAAATGAGTGTTGCCTGAGGCCTTCTCTTGCCCCTGGGAATGGGGTCACCAAGTCAGCTGGCCTTAGAAGCCCCCACAGGACCCCACACCCTTAGGAGGAGTATGCAAGGTTGTCATCAGAACCAACAAGAAGTGGCCCCTGGAAATACTGGGCCAGAGGAGAAGTTTCCTGGTTTATTTTCTTCCAGCATTTTTAGCATCATTTTAAAAAGATTTATCTTTATTGTTGAAAGTAATACAGATGGACCTCTTTTCCCCTTCTCCCATTGACCCCTTCTAGCCCACCCCCCACCTCCTGCCCCAGACCTTCACTACACTATTGTCTGTGCCCATGGGTTATGCATATATGCATGCAAGTTCTTTGATTAATCTCTTCCCACCCACCCACCCCTGCCTTCCCTCTGAGATTAACCAGTCTGTTCCTGTCTCTGGATCTATTTTGTTCATCAGTTTATTTTTTTTCTTTAGATTCCACATATGAGTGAGATCATGTGATTCTTGTCTTTCTCTGATTGGCTTATTTTGCTTAGCATAATACTCTCCAGGTCCCATGATGCTGTCTCAAAAGATAGGAGATCCTTCTTTTTAACTGCTGCATAGCAATGTTTTTATATATTTCCATATATTTTTCTATGTGCTTTTCTTCATAGTTAAGATTTGCCTACATTTTTATTTAAATTCATCATTAATAATAACAATTACAATTCATTGTCCATTGTCTATCTCATTTAAATCCTTAAGCAACCTCATAGAATTGGTTACATAATTGGCAATTTCTTGGCATCTTTGTGGTTCAGCTTCCTATCTGTAAAATGAGGTATTAATAGTGCCTACTTCATAGATTGTTTGTGAAAATCTTGAGTTAATACATCAAAAGCACTTGGACCGGTGCCTGTTATGGTAAGCATTTAGATGTGTTGACTATTATTATTATCATTCCATTTTACAAATAAGATAACCAAGGCATAAAAGATTCAGTAGTTTGTCCAAAGTCCGTGACCAAAGAGGTGCAGGATCAGAACCTTTACCCAGAATCCATGGCTTTAAGCCCAGTTTACTGAAAGACAATGTGCTTTTGAGAGGAAGGTCTGAATTTGGCTCATAGTTGGTATTATGACATACATAGATACATCTCATGAATTTGTTGGGGTTCTGATGGAAGCCAAGTTGCCAAAGAAGACATTGGGGGCCCTGAGAGAAAATTCTTTCATAAAGAGGCTGGTGTCTTCAGGCTCCTTGACTGAGCAGCTATTTCTATGTTCTTTACTACTATCTCCCTAGTGCCTAGAATAACAGAACAGCACCTGACATATGGTAGGCATTCAATAAATCCTTGACAATTGATTAAGTCTTATCTGATGGAGGAATACCCAGTAAATGGCTTACTCACCTTGGCAAAATGTATCTTCCTTGAGGGAAAGAGCCATGAAAAGCCCTGGCTGGTTTCATTCAGTGGATGGAACATCAGCTTGCAGATTCCAGTCAAGGGCACATGCCCGGATTGTGGTGAGCAGGAGGCAGGTGATCCATGATTCTCTCTCATCATTGATGTCTCTCTCTCTCTCTCCCTCTCTCTCTCTCTCTCTCTCTCTCTTTCTCCTCTTCCTCTCTGAAATGAATAAAAATATTTTTAAAAAAGAGAGCCATGAAAACATACTATATATACAAAGGAGTCTCCCTGTACTCTGTGCCTGAGACCCCCTGATGTGGGATTCCCATCCTAATTTAGCTGCACCATCGTCAATTCATCTCTTGGAAATGTCAATGCTCAGAGCAAACTGTAACAGATTCTCAGCTCTCATGGCGCCTCCCTGATGATAGTGGAAGCATGATTCCAGCCTGAGCTGCACAGACACAGTGGTAGCTGCATAGACGATGGCAGGGTTTAAAAGCCTGAGCCAGAAAAACGAGCTGTGTTACTCAGCTTGGGACATTTAGGGTTCTAACATGCATCTTCACCTATTCCAAATGAGCATCATGCAAGCAAAGGACAATCTTGCTCGTTTTATAAGAAAGGAAACTGGAGAGAAATCTACAATGTTAGGAAGGCAATAGCAGGACCCTCTCCTCCTTGATATCATGACAAAGACACTGCCATGAGTAAAACTTCATGTTCTTACCAATATAAAAGAAAGGAGCAGAAAAAGAAATAAATATGTGAGGTGATAGATATGTAAATTAACTCCTCAATAGAGGTAATCTTTTCACAATATGAACATATATCAAATTATCACATTGTACATTTTAAGCACCTTATTATTTTATTTGTCAATTATATCTCAATAAAGCTGAAAAAGTGTATTACCAGAGATTTGCCACACCAAGAGTGGCAGTGGGACAGTCCAGTTCACGGGGGGGCCTGCTGTGGACACAGGCTCTAGAGCAGCAGCTCATTGAGACATGACAGCAACATCAATCTGGATCCCTTGGTAGAGACCAGAAACATCAGGGGAGGAGGATCCTCCAAGGGGCCTGGACTTCCAGCATGAGTTGCGGAGGTTTGGGGTTGGGGAGATTTGGACACTAAAATAAAATGTTGGGATTGCAGTGGTTCCCCAAGTTACATGTATCTGGAAGACAGAACAGAATACCCCACCAGGTCAACCAGACAGGCGCAGTCCCTGATACTGCCTGGACGCGGAACCCCAAGCCCCAAGCGCATCGTGGGATGCAGGGTGGGCTCCCAGCTGTGTCAGTTGAGCGAGGGCTGGCAGATGGCGCTAGCGATGGGGGTGGAGGGGTGTTTGTGGGGGGGGTGGAAAGTGGTATGTGGAGGTGGCCCTTTGGTGGTCATAGCACTTCTCTTCCCGCATATGTTGAGAGTTGGTGGGTGGAGGGGACGACCTGGAGCCCACTGTGGATGCCAGATTCCAGCCTGGGAAGCCCGCCCTGGATGGCAACTCTAAACTCTATCCAAACTCCAACTCTCGCTGCCCCGCATCCAATAGGAGAGGAGGGTGACACCAACACATCTGCTCTACCCATACAGTGAAACGACACATTGTACTTTTCCTTACCAGAGGGCTACAAGAAGGGTCTCAGCCCCATTTTACAGCTGTAAAACTGAGGTCTAAGAAGGATCTGATCACTGGCAGGACCAGGACTAGAACCCGAGTTAACTGACTCCTGCCTGAGTATTTGGCTTGACATGGAGACCAGCATGTCCCCAGTCTAAGGCTCCAAAACAAGTAAGTGAACTTTCTTGATACTGCTTTTCTATGTTCCAAAAATGTTCTTTCTTCTGTAGGGCCTTTGCATATGATGTCTTTATAACCCTCTCCATCCTCCTCCCCACCCACCCCCACGCACAACTTCCTGCCATCCCTCACTTCCTCCAATGGCTCCTTCAGATCTCAGATCAGATGGCACTTACCAGAGGCCTGCCCTGAATGACACCCTAGCCCTAATCATAGCTATGACCAATTGATTAATTTGTGTGCTCCCAACCCCGACCCTAAACTCTAAGCTCTGGGAAGACAGGGAGTGGGTGTATTTATTTGCTCTGTATTTTATTCCCATTACATCACAGGCTCTCAAGAAATAGCTTTGAATGACTGCATAGTGGAATGAATGAATGAACAGGATTTATGAATAGCACCTGCTTCCTCACCATCCTATGATGAGCTGGTTCAGGATGGAGAGAGGCTGGTAATACAAAAATGAAGGGCTGTTTGGAAATTCTGGGCCTCCTCAACCACAGCTTTTTATTAATTAAATGTGTCCTGTGATTGTTTCTCTTCCTTTTCCTCACCCCTCCCATTACCCTGTGACTGTAGGCCCAGCGCTTTCTCTCCTGTTGACAGAATGGAGTCTTCCTTGTGCTGATGAATGAAATGACCCTTAATAAGATGTGACCAGGCCAGAAAGAGCCAAATGAGAAAGTTGGCACCTTCATAATGGTTTTTTTGGGGGAAAGTAGAAAAATGGATATTAAAATGAATCCTTTAAGTTGCTTTTCTGACCTGCTTGGTGGGAGAGCTGGGGATTCCAGGACGTTGGAGAGCTTCCCAGATGAAAAGAATTCAGATGCAACAAATATTTTCTGACACCCTCTAGGTGCCAAGAGCTCCTTGGGGCTTTTTGACAAACAGCTCGAAGGATGCTTGGCACATTCAAGTCCTCATCTGAACCTTCCCAAAACTCCATTCTTCAGAAAAGGAAACAGTAGCTTAAGGGATCAAATGGCCTGCCCAAGTTCATTTTGACACAATTTTTATAGAAATGGATTTCCTTTTTAAAAAGTCCAAATGTAATATTTTGATCATAAAAAAAACCTCTTAAATTTGTGGGTACTTGACTTGAAGGTTGATAGTTAGGCTGCTTTTATAGCATCTTCCTGACTAGAAGAATGGTGCCCTTGAGAGGTCTCAGACTGACAGACCTTGAGCTCCCAGTTATTGAACACAGTGACTTTCAGTTCATTGAAATGACTAGTGGCAGTAAGTCTTTAATAGAACTAATAGCTATAGCATATTAGTGCTCATTACTTAGTGGCTAAGTGGCACTATTAAGTCAATGTGTCAAATACTTTTTATAAATTAGCTCATTTAAACCTTGCAACAACTCCAATGAAGTAGGCACAATTTTTGTGCCCATGTTATGCATAAAGAAACAGCGTTCTAAGAAGTTAAGTCAAGATCAAGCACTAGTGAGTTACAGAGTCAGGATTCACACTCACACAGTTAACACTAGGTGCTGCTGTATCAATGTTTTTTAGATTGTTCTCCAAGGAACCCCCGCATTCCACCAGAGGTGAAAGAGATTGAGGCAAAGGGCCATCTGATTGGGCAAATCTGAAAGTCTAGCCCATCCAACCAAGACAGCTCTGCTCTTATCCCCTCTGGTAAATCTGTAGATTTTGGTTGGACAAAGAATTTCCAGTGCTAACAATTTTTTTAAGGTTGGGATCTAATAGACAACCTACTGGCCCCACAGCTCCTGGAGGGCCAGCCTTGTCTTCTCTATGCGTCATCCCTCAGTGTCCAGCCTTGTGTCTCAGCAAATGCAAGCTTCATTGAATGGAATGCTTCAGAGCATAGCAGGGTAGCTGTTCCTTTGCACTTTATTCTGTTTCTTCTAAAACTTCCAGGAACACCTGTGGCCTTTAGAAAAGACCCTTTCATATCTACCTCCAGGTATTGGTCATGGAGAAGAGGAAAGTTGTGCAGGTCAGAGAAGAGACTTGGTGGAAGTGACAGAGAGTACCCTGATGCTGTGGTTTAAATTTGTTCCGAGGGATTTCCTGGAGTTAGTGGATGAGAAAAGGAAATGGCCTCAGGACAGGAGAAATAAAAGCCTCAGGCTTTGGAGGCAGAGGAATACATCCTGCTATCTGTTGAGAAGACAATGATTCTGCCTTTGCATGATGGTGATGATTTCTCAGTGGATCCAATCAGCCTGCTGGGTGCCAACCTAACTCCCTAGCCATACCTCTCTTCATCTAGACTTAAAATGCTTGCAGTTAATATCTTCAGAGTTACTTCTTCATGTGTATTACTTATTCACATCCCATTGTGTTCCCCAATAGACATACAATAAAACTGGGTATTAGCAAAAATTAAAAATCATTAGCAAAAGCGAACTAAAATCAGATCAAGATAGAAATTAAAATAAATTGTGAAGTTAGAGAAGAGAGTTAGAATGCAGGTGTGCAGATGGTAAGATCATAAACAGTTATTGCAAATGCGCCTCAAAACTATAGCTTCCTATTGGCCAGCGTGAACAGAGAAACACATCCATTTTATGATTCCAATTTCCTATGAGGATATGCTGAGTTGCTCAGAAGATGCTGAGGTATTCTCAAAACCTAAAACAAACAGAATTTTCTTGTGCAGGACCTCATCTACTAAGAAATGTACATTGTAATGTCCTCTACCAAACTCCTACAGTAAATTCAATGTTGTTTTCATCTCACAAGATAAGCTGGCAACGTAACACAAAATTGAAACTTGGTAAAAAAAAAATGCTTTGAAGGGCCATGTAGGTACAGTTTGGATAGTCCCTGAATGCATACGTTTAAAGGTTAATTTTTATGGAGGAATATCTTGAACCACAAGACCCCAAATAATGCTTCTCTCAGTGGGGCTTTGGCTAGGATGTGGGCAGCAGGCAGGTCAAGCTTTGAGTGTGGGTCCTGTGTTTTGCTGATGAAGTGCAGATCTAGCTTCAACTTTCTACCCAGCTTATTCCCAATTAACTCAGTGAGCATTCTTTAAATCGAAAACGGAAGATGCGTAAGTTATGGGAAGTGGAACTCAACCAAAGACATGTTTTTTTTAATTCTTACAAATAAAACTGCATCGATGCTATATAGGTGCCTCTCCCACTGCTTCTTTCCAAGATCAAGGTCCAAGCAAGTTCTGCCAGACTATTTAGACCTGGGCTGGGAATTTCTGGTTCATTTAGCAGGTGCACCATTCATCTGCAAGGAAGGAAGAGAATAAAGATGTCATCAATAATATTCCTACAGAGCCTCCAAGTCGACCAAGTTCTCCTAGTGTGGGAGGCAGTAATTTGTTCCCAGATATATGGGGATTGCTTTTCTTTGGTAGCTGAGGCCCAATCAGTCTTCAGAGGTGGTTGTAATTAATAGGTAAGGGAGTGCAAATACATCTAAATTAATAGAGCCACTAGGTGTGACTAACTATAATATGATTACATGTGAAATTAACCCAGAGATCAAATCTAATCAATTCAGACTAATAACTGCCGGGACAACAATTTGTGGTTTCAGATGAGCTGATGTTGAAAGGAACTAAGGAAAATGAACTCTGTTAGAATGTAAAGGCTGCATTTTTTTTTAAGTGTGAGCAGAGTACGAAGGTTATAAATACGTGCGTAGAGGATATTAATGTCCAGATGTCAGATAAACAAATCATTATTTATATTGGCAAGTGAGAGTAAACAAAATTATAAAATCAGAAATTAAGAAAGGGAAATACAAATTGAAAAAGTGAAGCTGAAATTGTATTGACTCTGACTTACAATACTGTAACTTTTATTATTTATTTATCTGATCCCAGAAACTTGAAAAAATTACTAAACAATGTTTTACAAATAATCTATAAATAGCAAGATAACCAGCAGCCATGAACTTACAAACCATAAGGGCCATAACATTAACAAATTCATTGCAGCCCTTGTGGGTCACATACTGGTTGTGAAAATCCTACCCCCACTGCCACCCCAAGGGTAAACACTATCTTGAATTTCATCTATTGTGATAGATTATATTGCCAGACCCAATGCTTCATCCCTCACTGTATCCACACCCTTTTCTATATCAGAGCCCTCCTCCCACTGTGATGAGGGCACCATTCCCTATTTTTTTTTTTAAAAAAAGGCTTCATTCTGTTCTTTGGCCAATGAAAAAAGCAAAAATGATATGTCAGTTCCAAACCTGGGCCTCTTCCATGTTCCACTTGCTTTTTTTTTTTTTTTTTTTTTTTTTGCACATTTTCCACTGTCAACATAAGAAACATCCAAACTGTAGAGAATTTTTACGAGTTTATTTGAGCCAAATTGACAATTGCTAGGAAGCAAAAATCTCACTGGGTCGAGAAAATGCTCTGGAGAATGGCAGTTTTACAGTTTATTTTATACATTAGGATGAAAGGAGGAGACATAAAGGCAGTTACATGAAATCCGTGGGTGGTAGATTAGGGAGGCAGGAGAAAGCAAAGCGAGGAAATCTCTGAGATTCCAAAAAGTGAAATGAAGAGACTCATTTCTTTTACATTGGTGGGTACGGGATAGTTAACAATTAACATTTACAGCACATAGTGATGGTATTTGGGCAACAAGGTAACAATGAGGGATTTCGTAGTCTTGTGTTCTAGTAGGAGATGTGCCCTGAGAGGTCTGGGGGAAATGGGGCTTACTCTGACATCCCAATGTTATCTTAGATGCAAAAAGACAATAGACAAGCTCAGTTAAGGTAAAGATTGAACTTTGTCAAGGAAGATACGTACCTAGGAGATGACTACTCACCATGACTCACTTGTAGTTAGAAAATTTTCATTTTAGACCATTATATGTGGTTTCCAGGTCTCTGAATTTATAAGGCCCACCATGCAGGCCTTCCCTGAGCTTGTCTGGTTTAGTATGTGGTCCCTTGTTTGTCCACATCATCACCATAAAAAGAACATGGTTGGAGTAACATACCAATCGAGAAGAAGGATGGAAGACATAGAGCAGAGCTGAGTCACCTGGCCGAACCCAGCCTAGATCAGTCAGCCACCAGGTCCATGAGAATAAATGACTATGGCTTCTGGACACTGATTTGAGATAGTTCCTTACACAGCATTATTTGTGGAAATTGCTAATGTACACAGTCTTTCTTTTGTTTATAGTTTTATTACTGATATTTCTTTGAACATACTATGTTGTTTTACATATTTTTGAACTTTACATAAAGGATACAATGCTTGTGAATTCTTGTTTATAGCTGACAGTAGCTTTTAAAAGGTCCAAGTCAATGATTGAAGAGAGCCCGATATCAGCCAAGAACTTAAAAATTTACAATAGTAAGCAGGTAAACAGACTTTCAAATGGGCATCTTGCCAAGGAGTATCCCCAGCCAGGTCAACAGAAACAATCAAAGCAGCACACAGATGATAATGCTGGTGGGCAAAACAGCAGAAAGGATGAAGAATGAGCCCTTCATTATGGGTGCTTTCCACCTAAGGGAGACAGTGGTGAGAAAGAGGAGTTGTGGAGTCAGACTTTTTCAAAGCCCTCTGTCCTCTCTTTTCACTGGTGTGAATTTGAGCCATTAGTTTATACTTTGAGCCTCAGTTTTGCTCTCTGAGAAAAAGGAGATTCTAACCTCTGCATGAAGAGGATTGAAAGCCAATTTATTCATTCACCCCTATGAAACCATGGATTTTTGTTCTAACTTTCATAGAGGGATAAGATTAGATCATGGGATGATCTTCTGAGGCATGAAGAATTTGTGAGTTGAAGGAGATTTGTGAGTTTTTATTTGTTGTTTAGATGAGTTCCCATGGGCTCTCTCAAACCCATAGTAGAATGGTTTCTTCTTGGTGGAGGAGAAAAAGCTCTGTTTTGTGTAACAGATCTTTAAATACTGCCCTGTGGTGTAGGAGTGGGATAAATCGAACCAAATTGCTTAGCTGAGTAAATAAAGAATTTTGAGGAAGTAGGTGAAAATTTCAGGGACCTTTGTAGTTGATGGGATTGCCCTGCAACTGTTCAGCCAACACTCATCGGAGATCTCTTTCTTTCAACAATTTCCCCATCAAACTACCAAATCTGTCTCTAAAGTAACTCTTGACTGTGATCCTCTTTTCCATCCACAAATCCCACAACTCTCTGTCTGCTATTGTTATGAAAAAGCAAAGTGGAAAGGCTAAAACACAGTTGCTCCAAATCCATATCTCAGGTTCTTTCTGCCTCTAGCTTTGTAAATGACCCAGAAAAAAAAGAACAAATGTAAATTCATGGTGAGTGCTGATGATACAGAATTCTGTGGCAAGCTGGGGCCAGGGGCAAAGAGCAGGAAAGATTCATCATGACTTAGATCAGCTCAGCAATTGAGCTGACACATGGCCAATTAAGTGTGTTCATGGGAAGCACTAGAGAAGTCTGCAGTGAAGCCACGGAAAGACGGCAGGCATGGACCAGCTGATTTGAACCAAACCCGGTCAGCTCACCTGGAGAGAGGATCTCAGCTCCTAAAACAGGTACATTTAGGCTTGAAAAGAGAAGCTTGAAACCACCAGTCCCAGGGAGGGTATTTCTCCCTGTCTTTTCTAATATCAACACAAGCATAGTCAGTTGTCTTGTTTTTTCCCAAGGATTTTTTTTTCTCAGCATTGGGCACATGTGCCCTTTGGGTCACCTGAATCCTTTAGTCCTAGGAACTGAGAAGTGTACATGTTGTCAAGCTAGAAAGGACTTTGGAAGTCACCAGTGCTGGGGTTCCCAATAGTGAACTATGAACGTCTGGAACTGTTGCAAGGGAGGCTAGAGCCCACGTTGACATCATGCCTGTCAGTGAACTGAATCAGCCAGTGAGTTTTAATCTCAGGATTATGGATCTATCCCTTGGTGGTTCTTGGTGAATTTTAGGCTTCTATGAGCCCTCTGAACTGAATGCAAATATTTTATATGTATGTATATTTGACAATTTTTTTCCTGGGAGGAAAGGACCATTGCATTTTATCAACATCCCAAAAGAAGATTTTACCGTGTATATCTCTTTCTAAAATATATTAGATTCTGTTATAATTAGTAAACTATAAATTCAGTTAAAGCATTGATTTTAAAAAAGCAATTGTCATTGTGTGTTTCCTCAGTCAAAGGTTACTTTAGTATTATGTACTATGGTGGTATGGAAATCCTTGAAATATTTTTGGTATTTGTATAAAAAGGAGCCCTCATGAAATACATAACTGATAGAGGACTTGAACCCAGATATGTAAATAACTCTTCCACCCCAGTGAAAAGACAAGATTCCATTGTCTGAGATGCTGAAAAAGGAGAGACTTCAGAGACAGAAAATTGATCAGGGGATGCCAGGTCTGGGGAGAGTGGAAGAGATTCATTACAAAGAGGTACAAGCAAACTTTTTGGCTGATGGAAATGCTCTCTAGCTCATGTCTGGTGGTGACTAAATGACTGTCAAAACTTATCAAACTCTAGATCTTAAAAAACCTGACTGCAAAGTAAGGAAGCCTCATATTTAAAAAACCTATTGATTGCCCGGCCTGCGTGGCTCAGTGGTTGGGTGTTGACCTATGAACCAGGAGGTCATGGCTCAATTCC
The DNA here is from genome assembly GCA_027563665.1 of Antrozous pallidus. Lineage (NCBI taxonomy): Eukaryota > Metazoa > Chordata > Mammalia > Chiroptera > Vespertilionidae > Antrozous > Antrozous pallidus. The sequence continues at coordinate 21,791,541 of CM050520.1, forward strand.
TAATCAGGGCATATGACTGGGTTTCAGGATTGGTCCCCAGTAGGGGGCATGTAGGAGACAATCAATCAATCATTCTCTTTCATCACTGATGTTTCTCTCTCTTGCTCCCTCTCCCTTCCTCTATAAAATCAATAAAAATATATTTTTAAAAAACCTATTGATTTAGCCCAGTCATTCTGTGTGAGAAGAAACTGAGATCCAGCGGGGTAAATGATGTGTTCATTTCCCAGACTATTTTCCACATCTTTTTGCTACAGTGGGACTCTCAGTCAATGTGCCCATCCCTAGATGCAGGCCTGTATGAGCACCCTGGCAAGGAGGGATGATCTGCCAGAATTATTTCTATGACCCACTGAGGGGCCTCCTGGGAGAGTGCTGACCTCCTGGGAAGGAGCCAAACATCTCAAGCTGACCCAGGTGAAACCTCTATCCTGGTATCCCATGTTGGGCAGAGCTGTGAACAAAAGTCTACAAGCTCTTCTTTTAGAAACTGCTTACAGAGCGCAAACACAGGGAATGGCAGCCATTCCTGTGAACCACTTGGCATTTTTGAATAAGACTTGTGGCTTTTCCATAGTAGGCCCTGCTAAACCAGTAAAACACCTTATGGAAGCCACCAGAAGTGGGAACAGTGTCCCGAGATCCTAAACATAACTGACTTATGTTGTACATATATGACACCCTCCAGGAATTTTCAGGAGTATTTGGTAGTGGGGCTGGGGTGGAGGTGGCACACAGGGGTCTGAAGTCTTGCCTGAGCAGACAGGAACAATTTGAACTATTTGAAATGTAGCCCCATCACAATCCTCAGAAGCTGGGGAAATTCCCATTTCACACAAGCCACACTGACTGGTTAGTGGCCTGGAGAGGACTGGAACTTAGGTTGCATGGTTTCTTGTCAGAGCCCACCAGAGCATTTGCTTCCTCATTGCAGACCCTGACTCCACTATCAAAACAAAGCAAAACAAAACAAATAACAGGTCTGGCTGGGGGTGAGGGCAGAGTTTGAGACCCTGTGTAGGAGCTTTTAAGATTCTTTTTAGAGTAACTATTCATTAATACACAGTTGTTGATGGTTTTTGTTTTTTCATGAAAGTGTTTTTAAGGCTCCCTTACCTTCCAAAAATATCCTCACAAATCCACCTGTTTTGGAGTGAAGTCCTAAGGGGTGGCTGGGCCATGTGAGAATCAGCTGAGGACTTAGACATGACCAGGCATCCTGCAGGCCCAGGAGGTGGCCTCTCGGGGACCACATGTAGGAGCCACCAAGGCAGCCATGGGAAAGACCTCATTCTGAGAGTGAGATATGGAAATGTTGCTCCCTAGAATTTCTCTAAGGGAAACCATGGGAATTGTTAGGAGGAATGGCTTGATGAGCTCTCTTGGGGTGGGACCCAGGTGAGAATGTTGGCTCTGTATTGAGGCTTCAGTGTGGTAGAGAAAAGGAATTTGGATCCTATTGGGGGTGTTTTTTCCTCTCTCTCCCAAGTCCAGCGTGGAGAGAGACTGGGTTCAGTTTCTGAGTGGAGGAGCTGAGGATGAAGAAAAATGAAAATATAGAAGACAAGATACAGAAGTAGAATTAAAAGGCTGGGGCTAGGTGGGCATCTATTCTCCCTCTCATGGAGAAACAGCCACGCGTGCTGAGCCCATGATGCTGCGTTTATTTATATTCCATAATACAAAGGGGTTTCTTCAACATTAGGATCAAAGAAGTTTCGGTGAGCCCAGGCCCTATTCATTCACCCATTCCAGGGGCAAGCCTGCATTTCCATATCAAGGCCCTCTCCCCGACACCTGAGGCAAAGTAAGCCAAGCTGATAACATTGGTGAATATGTTTTCAAGACCTAGTTTTTCCAGGTGCCTTGAATTCAGCCAGCACAAAGATTTAGAGAATGCTCAAGGTGTCTTGCCTGGGGCCGCCCCCAACAGGATCCTCCAGGAGTCAATCCAAGAGGAAGGAGGTAAGGAGTAGAGGGGAGGAGGGAAGAGAGAAAGTGGGTGCTTCACAATGTCATCCCCTTCCCCACGCCATAACCATTGTATGAGGTCTTCTCATGGAGACATGAAAGCACTGAGGTTTAGGGTGAAAGGTGGGATTCACAGGAAAAATTAAAATAGCACATGTGGGTTGAGGATCTGGACCACTGAACAGAAGCTCTTGGAATTAGCAGACATTGTGCCAAGAACTTGAGAACATTACGGGCATAGAGATGGCTATGATTCAATTCCTGATCTCCAAGAATATCTGGGTTACCTAGAGACAGAGAGAAATAAGCTTGGCTGAGAACAATGGGAAAGGTTGCACCACTCATATTTCTATTTCCACCCTCCTCCCAGCATCAAGGCCAGGGGAAAAGCAGCTCAATATCAGAGTGACCCCGCTGGAGCCCACCAGCCATCTCTGGGGAAGTCTGTGTCCATGTCCAAGCTTTGGAAGAAGAATTTATGGGAGACACCTGAATGGCATTTGACATTAATTGTGGAGCAAGGCTTTTTGACAGTATCCTTTTTGATACTAACTCATTTCCAGATTTCTCCTTTTCCTGAAATCTGCACAAGCATGATTTGCTACCCTTATATTGATAATGAGTACTGTGGTGGAGTTTCAAAATGGAACACTCTTGGAGCAGCAGAATTAGTGAAAAGAGCCTTCAGTTCTGCCTTTTCTATCTACCTCAGTCCCACTTGCACGGGACTCCTTTTGGAGAACAAACTAAAGAGCTGTCAACCCCAGCAGAGAGAAGTCCTGCTGACGGTGTGCAGGCATTTCAAGGAGAGAAAACACTTTGAACTTGATCTCTCTGAGCTCTGCACCAAATTTTGATCCATGGCATGAACTTGTTGATTTTTACATTACAGCAGTTTTGGTTTAGATTTTACAAGTCTTACTGAGGACATATGGCTCAACCCAACTTTTATGGATGATTTGCTGTATCAACAATAGCAATAATATTAATGGCTAATTCACCAACTGCATTCAATAGACACAGTGTTACGCTCTCAAATGCAAATTTTAGATTTTGGGGTCTTAAGGCCTAAGACATCTGTTTCAACTTAGCTCATAGCTGAGAATTCTGTGCAAGGGCTTACCTAGTATTAAGCAATGAGGTAGCATGCCCAATAAATAAGGTACATTTGGATAAAGCACTACTGCTTCCATCCTCTGTAGCAAGTTTATCCCAGTCATTTCCTTAACCTCACTATATGCACCCCCACATTTTATGTGACTGAATTTTTAACCCTATTTTAAACATTACATGAGGATTTTACTGTATTTTCATTCTCGTTTTACTGTGGAATTTCCACCACCACCACCCTAAGAGAGGTTCCGTAGTTGGTAAGAGGAAAGGTAAGTGACATGGAAAAAACTTAGATATTACTGGTTTCTTAGCTCTAATGTCATCAGGTTTAAAAATAAAGTTTGTGCGTGGCTTGTGTTGCTCAGTGGTTGAGTGTTGACCTCTGGACCAAGAAGTAACAATTCCATCCTGGGTTAGGCCACATGCCTGGGTTGCTGGTTCAATCCCCAGTAGGGGGTGTGCAGGAGACAACCAATAGGTGATTCTTCTTTCTCATCAATGTTTCTATCCCTTTCCCTTCCTCTATCTCTAAAATCACTTAAAAATTTAAAAAATTGCCTTGAACTGGATAGAAACAATAGTGTTATTCATCTCTTTTTTTAAAAAAATGGGGTGTGTGTGCATGAAGGTCCTCTGTGGCCTCTTTAATTTTATGGTTGGTCTTGGTTCAGCTTGAGGTAATCAATAATCAATCACACCTCTACAGTATAAATTGCTTGAAAAAGGATTACATGTTTGCAATTAATAATAATAGCATTTAATCTGAGGCCTAGGTATTTGTCTTGAAAACAAATGTTGGCAGCACCAGAGGACACCAATGGAAATTTGTATGATTCAGGAATGACATATTGGGAATCTGATTTTGCAGCTCTGCCCTCTGAATCTCTTTCCTCATAACTGCTGCCATTCTGATTTCCAGATCCTTTCATTTGATCAGAATCAACTGATGTCTTACAGTGGCCCATATTTTTTAAATATACTTTTATTCATTTCAGAGAGGAAGGGAAGAGGGAGATCAATGATGAGAGAGAAACATTGACCAGCTGTCTCCTTCACACCCCCACTGGGGATCAAGTTCACAACCCAGGCATATGCCTTGACTGGGATCGAACCGAGGACCCTTCAGTCTGCAGGTTGACGCTCTATTAACTGAGCCAAACCAGCTATGGCAAGTGGCCCATATTTTAATGCTGGGTATATTCAGCAGTTTAAATAAGGAATGATCTCAGAAACAGTTCTTTTATTTTTACTTAAATAAATAGTATTTTCATGATACAGATGAGGACAGTGAGGCTTCAGAAGGATATGTAAGTTTCCTGAGAAATTACAGCCTTACCACTTTTGAGATTTATGTCTGTGGGTTGCTTTTAACCATTTTATTCTTCATGCCTAACAAAGAGCCAACACAAAGCAGACACTAGATATTTGTTGAATAAATGAATAAAGTCATTGAAAGAGATGGCAGACTGGGAGGAAGAGAAAGGTCTCGGGAGAGCCCCTGTCTGGTCCTTACTCCCTCAGAGAACAGAACTTGTTAACTTCTAACTAGTCTTCTCTGCTCAGGGTCTGGCACCTTGAATGGTAAGAGAAATTGACATTCTCTCCAGATCAGCAATGAAGCTTGGAGGTTAACACTTTGCCCACAAGTTCCTTCCTTATCCAAGAAGGTAGTTTCTTTTCCTTTTTTCCCTCCTTCCTCTGGGGTCACACTAAGAAGGGGTCAAATGAGCTCTCCACGGTTCTCTAGTAATGGCCTTATCTGATCCAGAACACCTCTCCTGTTTATTTTCTGTGGCGGGGCGGCAACGAAGCAACATTTCCACTTGGAAAATCCCCCTGTGCACTCCACAGCAGAAGGGCTCACTTGGCTTCTCGGGAAAGTGGCCACTTGGGTGTTGACAATCTCCTGTTAGTCACTGAGGAGTTTAGACATAATCCTTCATTACACAAATAAAAAAAATCTTGTTATTTGTCCAGAAACATGCCAGTACATGTTGCTTCCATGGTGGCCATGATGCTGAAGACACTCGTAATGTGGCTCCCCCTGCCCTAGGAGCTCTGGCTCATTATATTGTCTCCAGGGACCTCTTACCCTGAGTGAAGCACAATGGAATGACAGCTCTGCAGCTCTTAGCCTGAGCAAGATTCCATTTGATTCATGGCTTGCCTAGAGGGCTGAGGGGCCAAGAGGGCTCGGGGTTAATTCACTTGCCCAGCTTAGGTTCAAATCCTTCTACATGCGGAAATGGACTGGGTGGGTGGCAGTCAATTTAGCATTTTAACAGACAGCTCCTCAGCCCACTAAAGCCTGGTGGCTTCACTGACTGCAAGTGTGGAAAGAACCAGGTGGTATGGAGAGGTTAGAGCAATGCAGAACCCCCAGCTGACCTGGGCTCCTGAATCAATGAGCTTTAAAAAAATCATTCTTCTAAGGAGCTGTTCTTTCCTGAAGAGAGATGAAATATACCTTTCCACAGACCAAAGGAACTCTTGAAATTTGGCAGTCCAATTGCATTGGTGGGTCCAGTCCAACCCAATACAAATTGACCTAGCTGAATACCCAGCTCTTTATGATACAAATTCTATTATGTCATTAAAAGGGACACATCCTTCATTTTCTAAGCCTGGTTGTGATTGGGCCTTAAATACAGTTAAGGAATTACTGTGTGTGTGTGTGTGTGTGTGTGTGTGTGTGTAATGAAATGGTTTCTAAACAAGAAAAAGAAAAACAAGCTATGTGGCTGTCACTGTACTGAAGGCAGTATAACCTAATGGTTACAATCTGCGTTCTAGGGCCAAACTGCCTAATTCAAATTCTTCTTGTCACTTACTGAATTTGGGAATGTTCATTAGCAACTCAGTCCTTCCATTCCCTCAGCTGTAGAAGGAAAGTTAATAGCATTTCCTAGCTCAATAGGTTGTCATGAGGATTAAATAGTTAATTCATGTAAAGTGTTTAGCATATACCAGGCATGTAGTGGGGACACAATAAATGTTAGCTACTATTGATGACAGTTTGGTGTAATCATAAAAAGGGCAGAAATTAGGAGAAAGTAGGGACCCATCTGTGCCTTGGGCTTAGTTTCCTTCAGCCTCTTGTTTTTCCCTTGCTTCTTTTGGCCTCTTTTTGTCCCTGTTTCCCTACCCCATCTCATACCCCCCCACACATCTTCACCACCATCACCAACTGCCTGTCAACAACAAAATATGCCTAGAATAAACCATAGTTTTAAATTCCATGTTAAGAGATTTGGGCATTTTTTTTTCAGGAAGCTCTGAGCAATGTTTAAGGTTGCTTCTGAGAATCCTCATATTACAGCTCAGAGCTCCAAAGCTAACAGCCTAGATTAAGTCATCTTAATAGAAAGAAACAAGAAATAACTCAGAAATGGTTTGAAAGCTTTTCAAGAATTCTGAAGGTATTCATAGGCTTTGGAAAAGGTCACATTTTGTATTTCCCTCTGGAATTTCCAAATGACAGGAAGACTGCCCTTCAGTATCACAAATGGAAACCCCAAACAGACTCTTCTGCTGGGAAGATCTCAAAAGATCTTGTTCCTAGACTTCCAGGCCTGAATTATCTTGGACAACGTGTAGACGATAAGAGATGGGTCAGCCAATGAGCTCTCTGTTTCAGAGGGGAAAACTAGAGCTCAGAGCAGTTAGATGACTTGCCTAAAATCACTCAGTCATTTAGTGATAGGACCAGGACTCTATACTGAAATCCATTACTCTGCTTTCACAGTGCACCTTCTGAATTCTGCTGAGCATCCTACTATAGACCAAGCTCCCTTCCAGGATCTTACTAAATCCAAGCCCTCCCCTTACTGGTTAGCACATTTAATCTTATTTTGTTCTGAAAGAGAAGACTATGGAGCCTCCACCCTCAGAGACTCATTCACGAGTCATGCCCACCCATGAGTTATTGTCATTGCCTTCCACAGGAAATTCCAATTCACCTTGTGGTAACTATTGTTACAATATGGCTGAAAAGTATAGGAGTATAATAAAAGACACATGCTGTGTCCCAGGACTCAGAGAGTCCCAAGAATATTGAGACCATGAAAGGAAGTATACACTCCTGGGCAGGATTGGACAAAGCCCAGGAAATCCTGAGACTACACAGGGGCAGGTCCATGTAGTATGTTCCACTTTAAGAAACATGGAATGGCTTAATGGAAGGGGCGAATGAGTCCCAGCCCTGCATCAGCTGACAATATGACTTGGCTCCTCATGAGTCATGCCCACCCCTGTCTTATGGTCATTGCTTTTGGTTCTTGACATCTTTGAGTCTCAGTTTCCTCTCTGCAAAATGAAGAACTGGCTAATCACCAAGTCATCTTCCAGCTTTAACAGCCTTCGTTATGAACCTATAAGTGTCTTGCTGAGTGATAAAGTACTTAGACCTTGACATCATAAAGACTTTGGTTCTAATCCTAGTTCCACTATTGTGTGACCTTGGGCTGGTAACCTAACTTCTCTAAGCATCAATATTTTCACCTGTAAAATAGAGAAAATGGCACTTTAAAAAGTCATTGTAGAGATTCAGTGGCATATTACCTCAACAGTGTTCAGCACGGAGATAAATAAAGGTGCATAGCTGCTCTATCTGCCATCTTCTCCTCCATCAGCCAGAACAAAGGTCTTAGGTCCAGTTAGATAACTCTTATCTGAAGCTAAGTGTTACGACCTTTCCATAACACTTAATAGGAGCTGCAGCTGAATAATATGATTTTTGTCAGGACTAGGAAAAAGTAGAGCACTGCTTTCCATTGTAGGCTGGGTTGTTGACAACACAAGGGTGGGCAAAGTTGAATAGCTCATTGATTGACTTTGGTTTGAACCCCCTACTTTGCACCTTACTCTGTGAGTTCCAACTTAGATGTATCCTCCAGCCTGTGGCCTTAGCCTAAAAATCCCAACATGCTGCCTGCTTTATGCCAAACGGCATTTCCTTGCAAGGCTCCTAGTGGCTGGAAGTATTCTTAAAGAATCGAGAAGCTAGATACCAGGAAGCTTCGTCTTGCCTGCACATCAACACCATTAAATGCATTTTTACCACCATGACCGTGCTATCTAATGATATCGTCAGTGGCAACTGGTCAGTGAAAATGTTTTTTAATTGTGTCTTGAATGTGTTTATCAACCTCGCTTTGTGTCATCGAAAAGACAGCAACAGAAACACAGGGGGCTGCAGTCCTCCGTGGAAAACATTAGTCACTGTGAGTGCGCAGGCCCTGGCAGATGGTCAGCTCTTCTCCTGAAGCCAGACTTCCAAGCCACCGTGCAGCATCACTGCCACAAATGAAGAGTGTTATCTTGACATTGAACATCTTTATAATAAAATTACTAATTGATGGCTAATACTGCAGGCTTTTGAGCTGGAAAAAAAAATCTCTGCACAGGCTGTTAGGTGGCTGGCTGCATATTCCATAGTTAAAATCCACTCTTTGATTTCCATCAGGGCTGTCCGGGAGACCTGAGATGTTGAAATGAAGCTCTGAAGAACTATTTTTCAATATTCAGATACATCCTAATATCACAGTAGTTACATTCTTACTTTATAACATCTTTAATTATACTGTTTTGCATTATAGTTTCCAGGACCTATCCCTACCCCCCTCATATTTGGCAACTCCACAGCACCTGTCAAAACAAATTAGCACTTTGGGTGGTAGAAATATACTTTTTTTTTATGAAAGCAGCAAATGTGTCAGTATTGGACAGAAGCTTAACCCTGATTTATTGGTTTATTTTCTTGGGTTTCAGACCCAGTAGGCAGAAGCTTTTGAAAGAATTTTCTGTTCGTGTCACCAGCGCACTTGCAAAATATGTAAAACACATTCAAATTCCGCCAGAAAGAGTCACTAATTATGATATGTATTTGCATATGTTTAATCACATATATCTGATTTCATTTTGCTACGTCTGCAGGGCCCCGCACTTTGGGGAGGGGCTCGTTGGCACTGTTACCGCTGTGCACTCAGCAAAGTTCTCTGGAGCGAGCATTCTGCTGCCACGCTGTTAGTTTTCTGTGTTATCTTTTCCAATGAAATTTGAAATTTACAATTTTTAAATGATGTGTGTGAAATTATATGACTCTATTATGTCATAATATTACACATCCCAAAATATTGGTATAGGGTTCTCCCCCTTCATCACCTCCCCCCTACCACCAGAGATCAGCGCATTACTGAGAAAATAATGATTAACCTTTAAAATCAGATTGGCATTTCTTTTTTCTCCAAATCTAGAATTAATACGCATTTTTTAATCATTAGTGTAATGTTCAGGATGATACTTTTGTTCTTTTGCCTGTTGAACTGTTACGGCTGCTAGTAACCCTTCAAATTGTTTGCTTCATTCAAGCATTCTTTCCTGAATAATTCATTAGGCATTATTATCCAAGCGTGGAACCCCTCATTTAGCACTGCTGATCTTTTCCTTATGTGTAGCTGACAGGCAATCAAAGTTTTTATCAGTGCAGAAAATTTGCAATTCAGAAATGTAGTTGCAGCAATTAGTAGCTATCAGGTAGCATTGGAAGGACAGCTTCATAAAAAGATAGAGTTGAATGAGCTCCACTGATGTTAGCACAAAAGTAATGGGTAAAACTAACCAGCTGTTTCTAAATTTACCAAATGGAACATTCCCTTCTTCTCAGAGTGGAGGCTTTAATTAACTTGGAGTTCTGTGTGGCTTCCCAGAGGGGGAAGGGAGTGAGTTAGGCCCTTCCTTCACTTGGGGCTGGCTCCGCTCTCCTTCTACTGGGTACCAATGGGAGGGGCTCTGATCTTCCCTCTAATCCAGTCCTGGAAGCAAAGGGGCAGAGTGACACTTAGGCCAAAGGAATTCCAGAAGAGGAATGCCCACAAAATGTCAGCCAGATGGGGTGGCTCTGCATGCTGTCATTTGTCCTATTCTTAAATTTCTGCCCCTCACCCATGCACTGGCCCCAGGACCCAGACTGAGGGTGTGGGCAAAGGGCTTGTGCCTTCATTCCCTCATTGGCCAATGGATTCATTCTTTCATTTCTTAGTTTATGTTCATTCATTCCTCTGTCCATTAGTTTGTTAGATCGTTTACTCATTTATTTGTGCATTCTACCCATCCCAATGTGTCAGCTGGCTGCTGGACTGCTACCCCAGAGCCAGGGAGATAGAGAATCCAGGCCACAGAATAAAATCCGCTGACAGTCTAGCTGGGATGCCCAGGCAGCCTGTGGCTGCCCAGTCCCAGACCTCCACGTCTTATCTCAATTTCAATGGTGTCCAAGTGTGTCGATTAGAGACAGAATAGGGCAGTGCTTCATAGCCCAGACTTTGGAGCTCTCCTTCTAGCTCAACTCTCGGTGATTTTGTGAATCTGGATTCCCTAGAGTCTTCAGACAGCTCCATTGTCAGGGAAAGACAGAAGCCGCTCTCATGCGGAGGATGCTACAAGCCATGAGAACCATGGGACGGTTTGACCATTTTGCATTAAGTCCTGTTACCCAAGGCCTTATTTTGTTCTCATGAAAAGAATACTTTAATGTAGGTTTGTACTTTCACATGCATAGTCCTATTTTATTTCTAAGAGAGGAAGAAGTTAGCTGCTTAAGGATACACAATGAGTTGAGTCGAGGACCAATCTTCCAACACCAGGTCTAACACATTTTCTACCACATCACACCCCTTTCCAGAAAGGAACACCCCCTTTGAATTTTGGAGAAGCAAGGTCAAGAGGTATTTAATAAAAATACTTTCAGGGAGAGGAACCAAGATGGCGGCATAGGTAAACACCTATCTTGCTGCCCCACACAATTTCAAAACTACAACTTAACAACAGAATGAACATCATCCAGAATCACTGGAAAGCTGGTCGAGTGGAAATTCCACAAATAAAAGTAAAGATAGGACACTGTGCCTCAGAGGAGCGGCGGAGGGCAGAGCTGAGTGTACGCACAGAGTCAGAGGTTCAGAGCCATGCATGAGTGGATAGGATGGGCAGGCAGCTGGATACCCAACCAGTTTTCTCTAATGGGGAGAGAGAAAAAGGTGTCCCACTGCACTGATTCCCCAGGTTTGGGCGAGGTCCGGGGAACCCACACTCATACGGGTGAAACTGGAGGAAGCACGCTGAAACTCGGCACTGCAGAGGTCTGTGAGTTTGTGGAAAGGGCTCGTAAACTTGGGAACTGGAGAAGCATGTGAGCGTGCAGAGAGGACTCGTGACTTGCTCTCTCGTTCAGGAGAAAAAAAAAGAAGGGAAACCACCAGAATGCATTGTTTTACAACCCTGGGTGAGACTTTGGGTGTGCAGACTCATTTGGGGAGAGGCTGAATTGTCTAGCAGTGGCAAGAGCTCAGCGGCAGCTTTCTCTCAGAGGTGCTTGCAGCCATTACCACCCGGCACAGAGACCCAGGTGCCGCATAGGGCAGAGCTGACAGAAATTAAGGCTGCCTGCTCAGCCCAGAGACTCCGCCCATCTAACCTGAGCACAGCTGACCCTCACAGCCAATTGGCCTGGAGGTCAAACCCTCCTAGTGCTAACAATAATGATCTAGGCTTAACTTCAATAAGACTCTGCAACCCATAAAGGGCTGCACCAAGAGCATCCACCTCAGGTAACTGGGGAGGCTGAGCCACTGCCTCTTAGAGGACATCTACCACACAAAGCTAATCGACCAACTCAGGGAAGCAGCCAAAATGCAGACATAGAAAGAAATCACATGTGAAAGATATGGAGGGAAAAAAATGACTGGACATAGAGTTCAAAACCATGGTTATAAGGTTTTTCAAGAGGCTCCTAGAAAAGGCCAATGAACTTAATGAGACCTTCAAGGATATGAACGAGACCTTCGAGGATATAAATGAGACCCTCGAGAATATGAAAAAGGACCAACTAGAAATTAAGCATACACTGACTGAAATAAAAAATATTATACTAAGACCTAAAAGCAGTCTAGAGGATTGAAAGAATTAAGTCAAAGATTTGAAATACAAAGAAGCAAAATCCCCTCAGGCTGAAAAGCAAAAAGAATGCAAAAAATTGAAGATAGTGTAAGGAGTCTCTGAGACAACCTCAAGCGTACCAACATCCGAATTATTGGGGTGCCAGAAAAAGAGAGAGAGCAAGATAATGGAAACCTATTTGAAGAAATAGTGACCAAAAACTTCCCACATCTGGTGAAAGAAATTGACTTAAAAGTTCAAGAAGCGCACAGAACCCCATACAATAGGAATCTAAAGAGGACCACACCAAGACACATAATAATTAAAATACCAAGAGCAAAAGATAAAGAAAGAATATTAAAAGCAGCAAGAGAAAAACACTTAGTTACCTATAAGGGAGCATCCATACGATTATCAGCAGATTTCTCAACAGAAACTATGTAGGCCAGATGGGAGTGGCAAGAAATATTCAAAATGATGAATAGCAAGAATCTACAACCAAGATTACTCTACCCAGCAAAGCTATCATTCAGAATTGAAGGTCATATAAAGTGCTTTACAGATAAGAAAAAGCTAAAGGAGTTCATCACTGCCAATCCAGTATTATATGAAATGCTGAAAGGTATTTTTTAAGAAGAGGAAGAAGAAAAAGGTAAAAATAAAAATTATGAACAGCAAATACACATCTATCAACAAATGAATCTAAAATTCAAGTGAATTAAAAATCTGATGAACAGGATAAAGTGGTAAATATAACAGAATCATGGGCCTAAAGATGGAATGGACTGACAATTCTTGTGGAGAAAAGGGATGTGAGAGGTGCAACAAGAGACTGGACAAAAATAATTCACCTATGGAAGAGGACAGTGTGGGGGAGGTAAGGGCAGAGGGTGGGATGGGTACTGAGTGGAGGGGAGCTATAGGGGGGAAAAAGGGAAACAATGTAATTAATAAACTGAACAATAAAGATTTAAAAAATGCAAAAAAAAATACTTTCAGAATATTATGCAGCTATTGAAATAGATCTGTATGTATTGGCCTGGAAAGATGTCCATTGTTGAGTGAAAAAAGCAGGTTACAGAACATGTAATATGATTACATTTTAAAATATGTGCATGTTTAAAAAACTAAGGGAATATTTAACAAATGACAAATGCTAATTATTTCTGGGGACATAGGATAATGGGAAGAGTTTTTCTTTGACCTTGTTTCATACCTCTGCATTGCTTGCCTTTTACTTTTTTACAGGAAGTATGAATTGCTTTACAATCAACAAAAATGATGGAGATATTTCCAGAGAAATATCTAGAGAAAAAACTAGAGCAAGACCTAAGAAAATAAGGTTGCCATTCATGGTGAATAAACTAGAGCATTTCCAGAGAAAAAACTAGAGCAAGACCTAAGAAAATAAGGTTGCCATTCATGGTGACTTGGTGAGCTTTGGTGCATTATCATATTTAGTTAAGTCCCGTGATGTGGTCACCAGGGACATCAAATCAAGACTGGAAAGAAGAGGGAGATGATGGAGGCAGGAATTCGGGGAGGCTTTTTGCTGTGGAAGTGAATGTGATCAGGAAGGGGCAGAGCTGGGCACCACACAGAGAAGTCCTCAATGACAGAGAGGGACGTACCCAGGAAATACTCATGTCCAAAAAGTTTCTCAGGCCTTTGCTTTCGAATGTTCATCTCTGCCAACTCCTTCTCTTCAGGCAGAAATAGGAATGACTGGTGTTAGGGGAAGAGAAGGCAGAGCAGCTGAGGAACAGGAGCAAAGTGATGGGATGCATGAAGCGCCAGAGCCTGGAGGCCTTAGCAGCATCTTGATGTGGTGGTACAACCATCTTAGAAAATGATTTGGCACTTTTTAGCCACATCCAAATCTGTCATACCACATGTTGTATGAATGATTTTGTTCTCACTGCTAATGACAATTTCTTCTTTAAAAATGTCTGTGGAAAGAAAAAAATCATACCCTTTGGCCTAGCACTTTGACTTTTAACAACTTGTCTTCCATAAATACTCAGAAAATTTCCTAAGGATGTTGACTGAAGCAGAATAACAGTTAACACTCTCCCACGCATACCTTGTGTTCGAGGACTGTATATATACTCAATCATTTAACCTTAACAATAATGCAGGAGATAGGTGTTGTTATCATTATTTCCAATTTTGAGATGAAGAAACTGAGGCACAGAGAGGCTGAATCACTAGTCCAACATTCCAGAGCTGGAATTTGAGACTAGTCAGCAAAGCTGAAGAGTCTGCACTCATAATCTCATGCTGTGTAGTTTCTCATCACTGGCTTTTTTTTTTTCACTCTAATAAATCTTTGGTGTTCAGATTATTACAGTTATCCCTCTTTCCCCCCAAAAAAAGCTCCCTTCCACCTGGTTCCCACCCCACCGTCTGCCTTACCCCCTCACTGTCCCCATCCATAGGTGTATGATTTTTGTCCACTCTCTTCCCACACTCTCAAGACCCACTTACCCCAAGAATTGTCAGTCCATTCCCTTTCTATGTCCCTGATTCTATTATATTCACTAATTTATTCTGTTCATCAGATTTTTTAATCACTTGATTTTTAGATTCACTCGTTGATAGATGTGTATTTGTTGTTCATAATTTTTAATCTATCTTTTTCTTCTTCCTCCTCTTCTTAAAGAATACTCTTCAGCATTTCATATACTACTGGTTTGGCAGTGATGAACCTCTTTAGCTTTTTCTTATCTGTGAAGCTCTTTATCTGACCTTCAATTCTGAATGATAGCTTTGCTGGGTAGAGTAATCTTGATTGTAGGTTCTTGCTATTCATCACTTTGAATATTTCATGCCACTCCCTTCTGGCCTGCATAGTTTCTGTTGAGAAATCAGCTGACATTCATATGGGTACTCCCTAGTAGGTAATTAACTGTTTTTCTCTTGCTGCTTTTAATATTCTCTCTTTGTCTTTTGCTCTTGGCATTTTAACTATTGATGTGTTTTGGTGTGGTCCTCTTTGCATACCTTTTGTTTGGGGTTCTCTGTGCTTCCTGGACTTGTAAGTCTATTTCTTTCACCACGTAGGGAAAGTTTTCAGTCATTATTTCTTCAAATAGGTTTTCAGTATCTTTCTTTCTTTTTCTAGCACCCCTGAGATTTGGATGTTGGTACGCTTGAAGTTGTCCCAGAGGCTTTATACACTGTCTTCATATTTTTAGATTCTTTTTTCTTTTTGCTTTTCTAGTTGGGTGTTTTTTGCTTCTTTGTATTTCAAATCTTTGACCTGATTCTTGTAATCCTCTACTCTGCTGTTGGATCTCTGTATATTATTCATTATTTCAATCAATGTATATTTAATTTCTAGTTGGTCATTTTTCATATCCTTAAGTGTCTCACTAAATTTATCAGCAGTTTCTAGAAGATTCTTGAAAAACCTTATAACCATGGTTTTGAACTCTATATCCAGTGGTTTGCTTTCCTCCATTTCTGTCATTTGTGACATGTTTTTTGTCTCTGCATTTTGGCTGCTTCTCTGTGTTGATAGAGTGGCTTTGTGTGCTAGGTGACCTATAGGGCCCAGTGGCTCAGCCTCCCCAGTTACCTGAGGTGGACACTCTTAGTGCACCCCTTTGTAGACTATGTGCACAGTCTTGTGGTAGGTAAGCCTTGATTGTTGTTGGTATCATTGGGAGGAATTGACCTCCAGGCCAATTGGCTGTGAGAATCAGCTGTGTCTATGATGGGAGAACTTCTGTGCTGGAGACACCCTTATGCGGTAGGACTTGCTTCAGTGGGGCTTTGGTGCTCACTGAGTCTGACTCCTGGGTGTGTCCCTATGGATCTGAGGAATTGTAATCTGGATGGTCCCACTCTGACCCCTGGGCACACTGGCTCTTGTATCTCCAAGGAGGTGCAAATTTAGCTACAGCCTGAGGCTACCCAGCAGGAGCTATGGAGATACCTGCAGATTCCTCTTCTTTTTGGGGGTTTGGAGGTGCCCAGATGAGGCCCAGCTGTGAAGCAATGCAAGCTGCTGTGGACCCTTGGGACTTATTTTGAAAGATCTGGGGCTCTCTGATCCGGCTCCAGTTTGTTAGGTAATTTTATAATGCAAAGGACAAGGCCATTCATATGCAAAAGCCTTTGCACACAGCTGGGATGGGGTTGTAAATTGGGTCAGGCAGGGTCTCAGGGAGTCAACAGGGCGAGCAAACAGCAGTGGCTGACCTTCAGCACTGCCCTAAGAGGCCCCCGGTCTCAGTGTCCTGCAGTAATCACTGTAAGCACATTTAAGAAAAAGCCACCCTCGTGTTCCAGCCCGAAGCCAGACAGTCCAGTTTCCCCCCATATGAGTTTGGGTCCCCAATGTCTTGCCCAGAATTGGAGTTCAGAGAAGTTGGGAGCTTGTGTCTCCCTCCAGATTGAAAAATGCAACTTGTGTCCTCAGTTGCCAGCCCTTTCCTCATGCACGCCTCTGTACCTCTGTACTTTACTTCCCCACCTCCTTTGAGTCTCAGTGTGCTTTTCTCTTCCCTTGTAGTTGTAGAATTTCCACTCAGCCAGCCTTCTTGTGGTTCTGGATGATCTTCGTTTTGTCTTTTAGTTGTAGTTTTGAAGTAGTTGTGTGAGGCAGCAAGTTCAGGTACTCACCTATACCACCATCTTGGTTTCTCCATCATTGACTTTTTTTTTTAATTAAAAATAAATTCTGGCCCTAGGTGGTTTGGTTCAGTGGATAGAGTGTTGGCCTGTGGGTCCCAGGTTTGATTCCAGTCAAGAGCAGATGCTGGGTTTGCATCCTTGATCCCCACTAGGGGGCATGCAAGAGGCAGCAAATCAATGACTCGCTCTCATCATTGATGTTTCTCTCTCTCTCTCCCCTTTCTCTTCCTTTCTGAAATCAATAAAAATATTTTTAAAAATAAATAAAATCCTCGGGGAAAACACTTTGGAAATTAACAGCGGCCGCTGGTACTAAATTGTTTAAATTATAGTTCATTCACGCAATGAAATATTATGTGATTGTGAAAAGGACTCAGGAGGAGGTCAATCTATAGGTGCTGCTGCAGGAAAAGATTCCCAAGATGCATGACTAAGTGAAACAAAGTGTGAAACGGTATGTACTGCATAAATTCATTGATGTAAAAAAAAAAAAAAGATACATGACAGAAATGTATTTACATGGAATTTTCCGGATATACCCACAAAGAAGTGTGATTGTGGTTACCTGTGGGAAATAGACAGAAGGGCAAAGAGGTAAGTTTTACGTTTCAATGTTTGCCTTTCTGCCTCTTTTGAATTTTTTTTCTATGAATAGAAATTCTTTTGTTATAGGGAAAGTTGGGGCCTCCTCACACCAATTAGGATGACCATTATGAAAACACAAACAGACGTTGGAGCATACATGGAGAAATTGGAGCCCTTGTGCACTGTTAGTGGAAATGTAAAATGGTGCAGTGCTATAGAAAATAGGCTGGCAGTTCTGAAAATAAATAAATAAATAAATAAATAAATAAATAAATAAATAGAATTACCATGTGATCCAGCAATTCTATATATATAGTCAAAAGAGTTGAAAGCAGGGTCTCAGAGAAATATCTGTACACCTACATTCATCCAGCATTACTTGCAAAAGCCAAAAGGAAGGAAGCGAGCCAAGTGTTCATAGACAGATGAATGGATAAACAAAATGTGGCATATTCACACAATGAAATATTATTCAGTCTTAAAAAGGAAGGGAATTTTGACTCATGCTACAACATGGATGAACCTCGAGGACATTATGCTAAGTGAAATAAGCCAGTCAGAAAAAAAAGGCAAATACTACATGATTCCACTTACATGAGGTACACAGAATAGTAAAATTTATAGAGACAGAAAGCAGAGTGGTATTGCTAGCAGCTGGGGGAGAGAGAAATGGGAGATGTTTGATGGGTACAGAGTTTCAGTTTTTGCTAGATAAAAGAGTTCTGGAGGTTAGTTGCTCAACAATGTGAATAAAATTAGCAGTAGTGAACTGTACATTTAGAAGTTAAAATGGTGAATTTTATGTTCTATCCATTTTGCCACAATTATAAAACAAACAAACTCTCCCCAAAGCTCTTGAGTCTTGACTTACTGGGGTGTCCACTTTTTAAAAATATATATATTTTATTGATTTTTTACAGAGCGGAAGGGAGAGGGATAGAAAGTCAGAAACATCGATGAGAGAGAGTCATCGATCAGCTGCCTCTTGCACGCCCCCTACTGGGGATGTGCCCACAGCCAAGGTACATGCCCTTGCCGGAATCGAACCCGGGACCCTTCAGTCCGCAGTCTGACACTCTATCCACTGAGCCAAACCGGTCTCGGCATGGGGTGTTCACTTTTATATTTGCAAAAGACGTTAAAAGTAGAACAGCCAACTATCGTCTGCTGTAATAGATTTAGCTTTAAGAAAAATTACCATATTTTCCCATTTTTTCATATTTTGTGAAACCTGAAGAAAATATGATGTTCACCATTATCTAGCAATATCAATTGCAGAGTTATTCACAGTATTTGATAATAATTACACAAACAATATGTGTGAAAGAATCCTATGTAATAAATAGGTAATATGAAAATTGATCATCACACCCTCACACAAGATGGCCACCACAAGATGGTTGACAGGGGAGGGCAGTTGAGGGTGACCAGGCTGGCAGGGGAGGGCAATTATGGGCAACCAGAGCAGGGGAGGACAATTGGAGGTGACTTGATTGGCAGGGGAGGGCATTTGGGGGCTATCGGGCTGGCAGTTGAGGGCAATTGGTTAGGCAGGGGAGCAGTTAGGCATCAATCAGGCTGTCAGGGGAATGGTTAGGGGGTGATCAAACTGGCAGGCAGAACAGATAGGGGCAATTAGGCAGGCAGGCAGGCAGGAGAACAATTGGGAGCCAGCATTCCTGGATTGTGAGAGGGATGTCCCAGATTGAAGAGGGTACAGGCTGGGATCAGGAAATACCCCTTCCCCCCCCCCCCCCGTGCATAAATTTTGTGCACCAGGCCTCTAGTCTATAATAATAAAAGCGTAATATGCTAATTAGACCAGACAGCCAAATGTCCTTCTGAACTACCTTCTGGACAAAGCCAGGGTGTGAGGGCAAATTTCATGCACTGGGCCTCTAGTTTTAAGTAATTTAAAATTAAGATTCATATTATCCTATGTAAGGTGAAATAATGCCCCTTCCTGCCAAGATGCCCACATCCTAGTTCCCAAAACCAAGGAGTATGTTCTATAGCGGACAAGGGAGAATTAAGGTTGTAAATGGAATTAAAGTTGCTGGCTTGAAGATGGAAGGGGGCCACAAACCAAAGAATGGGGCAGCCTCTAAAAGTTGAAAAGTCAAGGAATGATTCTCCCGTAGATCTTAAAGAAGGAACTCAGTATTCACTGAGACCCATTTTGGACTTCTGACCCACAGCATTGTAAGACAATAAATCTGTGTTGTATTTAGCCACTTAGTTCATGGTAATTTGTCAGAGCAGCTATAGGAAACTGATACAGATTTCATGCACCTGCAAAAAAGCCTGGCACCTATTTGCATCTGAGGACTTCTGACCAATATCACTTATAAGGTTATTCACAAATAGTTTGTTAGTGTTAATCACTAAAACAATATGTATGAGTGAATTTTAACAATTTTGAGCAATTTCAAGGTTATCCCCATAGAAATGTTACTATCTAAATTGCTTCCCTGAGTGGGTAAAAAAGGGATGGAGTTATAGGTGGGACTGAAAAGCATGCATAAATCATAGCTTCCTTGTTTTTCTTGTCAATTGAGCAGTTACTTTGGGCTCAGCATGTCCTCAGTGTTTCCTGTACACAATCACATTCACCTACACACCCCTACAAACCTTCAAGGTAAATACTATTAATATTGTTGGTTCCCAAAGTTGAGAGTTGAAACCACTTGCCCAAGGTCAGGAAGCCAGTTAGTGAAGAAGCCAGGCTTTAAACTTGTCATTTATATGACATGGCTTGTTCTCATGCCAGTGTGTTGGGCATCCTCATGCTATTAGCCAGGTATGCAGTCACACCTGGAGAAGGTTTTATGCTACATGCTGCACTAACTGGGGCACTGTAGCCTGCCACTATCATCAAGCAGTGGCAGATTTGTTCCAATTTACAAAAAAGAAAGAAATTAAAACAAAATTTAATGAAAAAGCATATGCATCTCAACTTAACTTTTTTTCTGATACATTTTTCTTATGCTTTTATTATTTGGCTATCATTGATCAACTGTCATTTAGTCCTCACGCCATTATTATTAGTCTCTTTTATAGGTGAAGAAACTGAGACATAGAGATGTGAAATAACTAGTTCAAAGTCAAACAGCTAATAAATTGGCAGAATATGTCCAGAGCTATTTATGACTCCATGACACACACACACAGTAGAGGCCCGTTGCATGAAGATTCGTGCAATAGGCCTTCCTTCCCCTGGCTGCCAGCACCGGTTTTCCTCTAGTACCTGGGACCCAGGCCTTTGCTCTGGCCACTGCCTACTGCCTTTGCTCTGTCCAGAGCCTTCAGTGTTCACTCCAGCCAGAGCCTTCAATCTTCTCCACTCCGGCCAGAGCACCACCCCAGTAGCTCCCTCCCCTCCTCCTCCTCATAGCAGGCACTGACCCCCTGCCCAGCCACTTGTGTCTGTGTAGGCAAATTAACCTGCCATCTTTGTTAGGTTAATTTGCATATTCATTCCTGATTGGCTGGTGGGTGTCACAGAGGTATGATCAATTTGCATATTTCTATTTTATTAGTGTAGATATATACATATATACTTTTATATGTGTGTGTATGCATATGTGTATGTGTGTGTGTGTGTGTGTGTATACACATTCCACAGACAACAGTGTAGTGATAGCCAGAGAGCCAGAGGAAAAGGGGAGAGGGGATAGTTGAAGGTGGGCAAACGGGAGGAAAATGGAGACAGATAGAGACTTTGCTTGTGGCGATAGGCCCAGGAGGCAGTGTGCAGATGATATTTCATTGAGTTGTACATTTGAAACCTGTAGGTTTTTGCAAACCAATATCACCCCAATAAATTCAATAAAAAATTAATGCTTCATGGTTTTCTGCAAAAGTCCCCATGACTTTCAGGTGCTTGGGCACTGCTCTGCAAAGTTCTAGTTTGGGATTTGCTCTTTTGGCCACCTGCTGTCCCCCACAGCAGATGCTTTGTCAGACCCAAGGCAAGGCAACTCTATTCCCAGTTCCCTTGGGCTGTCATCTTGAGACTTTGGAGGTTTCAAGCAAATTGGGGATTGGCTATCAAAACATTCTAAAACAGGTGAGTCATGGCTAAGCCTTGCATACAGGAGGCAGCCAAGTGCAAAGTCTAAGGAGACTTAAGGGGCTTTCTCTTTGTCTTCCTCTTTTCTTGCCCTGAAACCTGGCTTGCTCCCCAGATGCATGCATAGCAGCAAAGTCATGGCTGTTCCAACACATTAATGGGATGGATTCTGGGAGCAATAAAGGCCAGAGAATGGAGCACTGAGGGAAGCTTTTGTGTCTCCAAAGCCCCAAACCCTTCGATGAGACAGATGTTTGGGCCGGGCCATCCTTTGGAGGGATAACTAAACCTCATTAAACAGCAGGACAACTTCCTCAGTGGCAATGGACAGCTCTTACACAGATGGGCTGGGAAAGAGGTGGTCTCCTGTCATCAAGCCCAGCACCCCCAGAGACTCCGGAGCTGGTGTCTGTGACACATAATCACCTTGCAGGCTTTGATTTATGGTTGACTTTCGGAAAGGCTAGCCTCTGATCTTGGAAGCCTATCGCCTCACCATCTTTTGTCTAGGTTGGAAGGACTTTCCTTCAGGATGGATGAGCCTAGTCTGACCCCAAGACAGAGCTTCTGAGAGACCTTCTTGTTCAAATGGAGCAGGAAGCCTTCAGATGACCCACCAGCATCTTAGGAGTGCTCCTCAGATAGCTGTGGGGAAATTCAGGACGCAGATTCCCTGTAGGAATTGAATCTCAGTCCAGCACATGAGGAGAATATCATCCCCAGGCCCACCTAGCTCTCCCAGGATTACTCTGAAGCACCGCCCTGCTGCCTGCTTTACAGACCAAAAAACATGGCTTTCTCAGATTCTGCCAGGGAGTCTATGTGAAGTTAGGATGTGGGTTTGGGGAGGGTCAATTACTTCAACAAAATTAACATTTATCTCCCTTAAACCAGGAACATTTGCATGGAACCTGTCAGCCAATAAGAAGTTAGCAATGGGCCTAATGGGTGTGTGAAAAAAAAAAAAAAGAAGAAATATATATGAACTATGCTTAATTAAATAATAATTATTAGTATGATAATTATTATTGATATAAGAATAATAGCTAATATGTACTGAGTGCTTATCATGGGTCCGGCACTATGCTAAGCACTTCACATGTGTCAGCCCTTCAGTTCTTGCAGTAACCCTTTGTGGTTGACATTCTTATTAGCCTTATTTTATAGGAAAGGAAACAGAGGCACAGGGGGGCTGAGTAACTTGCTCAAGATTGCACAGCTAGAAGGTAACAAAACCAAGGTTTGAACCCAGGCTGTCTGGCTCTAAAGGTCATAGCCTGACCACTGTGATCTTGCTCTAAAAAACTGTCTAATATAGTAAGTGAAGGAGACAGTTACTCATAAAATAAGTTAATCCTATTCAGGTTCAAATTGGCTGCATGAGGACATGACACAGGAATATACACAAATAGACACATCATAAGTTGAGAACTCATGTAGCTCTCACAACCCTCTGTCCCCATCTCCTGGGAACCTAGTGACAGGTCTAACCTCCCCAAGCTTTGGGCAGGCCCTGAAACTGGGGCGATCTCGCTTCAGCCAGAGGCCTCCACGCCTAGGCAGCTGCCGGGAGGTGGCGCTGTGTCACTTTCCTGCTCTGGAGCTTTTGTTTTCTGTGGGCTGAAGGCTGGAGGTGGGGAGGCTGACTGAGCAGAGCCTGTCGCCAATTTCCCTGATTTGAAATCTCACTCTCCTCTGTCACTTCCTTCAAGTGAACTTGGAGATGTTCATCAAATGTCAGTCCTGAAAATGAGCCAAGCAGTTCTCTTAATCCCATCTCAGGTTGGATTTGCAAAGGGTGTTTCCAAACAACAAGCAGATGCCATCCGTCAGAGTTACACTTGCGCTGACCTCTGGCTTTCAAAAGCAGAGAAGAAAAACACCAACACTCTCAGCCACCTTGGGAGCGGCTTCTAGAGGGTGGTGAAGAAGACCGGTGCTCACTGAGCCGTGGGCTCAGCCCTGTTCACGAAGAGGTGCCCAGACTGTCCATCTACCAGGCTTAGCTGAATGCACCCTGAGGGCATCTCATCTCCAGGCCTTTGTGGATTTGCCTGATGCTGGTCCAAGGTGGCCACCTCTTGCCCTTCTCTTTCCAAAGAGCTGAGTGCTAAAGGGCTCTGGGCACTGCTGACATTTACAGACCACATAAACTATGTATCTATCAAAGGAAGGATCCCCAGCATCATGATGCTCAAGGTAGGGAGGAGTCCTGGAATACCTGATTCTATCTCCCTGTTTCCCAGATAAAGAAACTGAGGCCCAGAAAGAGGAAGTAAGTCACAAAGGTGATAAGAGGAAGAGTGGGGGCAGCTAGTTCTCAGATTGCCCCTGCCAGGACGATTGGCACTATGGTAGAGTAGAGTTTTAACTCTGAGGCATAATAGAGAAAGTAGAGCTTTAGACTCAGAAAAACCTGAGTTTGGAGCCCAGCTCTTTAAGTTATTATCTGTGTAACCCAGGGAAAGTCACAAAACATCCCTGAGTCTCAGTTTCATCTGGAAAATGGAGATAATAATAACATCTACAACATGGGGTTATGGTGAAGAGTAAACAAGATTACACAAAGAAGGTGACCAACATATGTTCCTTCATCTTTCTTTTGGTGTTATTATAAACCCCAATCAGAGAAGTTGCTTTAGGATTGGGTGGCACAATGGTGAGCATGATCCTCCAGAGCCTCCCCTCAGACCACAAAGCTACTTGTGGTCTTGACTTGTTAAAGTGGAGAATTATATTTTCTGTCCTTTTAGATCTGGAAACTGATCCAGCCATAAGCATAAACAGGCATCCACATAGCAGGTGCTGGGGTCTGCGAAGAAGGCTCACCATGCTGAGACCTTTCTCCTGTCTTTCTCAAACATACATCCCCTGGCAGCCACATGTCCTAATTGCTCTGAACAAATGCTCTAATTTAAGTGCAGATCTTCCCTTTGTACAAAATCAAATACATCCATGAGTGTGATGGTACTATCAGTCACTAGCACTTTGGTATGATTTTTTTTTCAGTCAGATTGCTTTCTTGTGGTATTTGGGTTAAGAAACTAGGCATTTGAATGAGGATGAAGAAAGGGCTGGAAATAAGGGATGTAGTTTTTGAGATGACCCAGAGGAAGCTTGAGCAGCAAGAGATAGCACAAGAGCAATGATTGGAATGAAGAAGGGGAATCATAAGGAAATGCCAGGCTCCAGAAAGAAAGGCAGGAGAAAATCAAAGTTAACTTATCCACCTAGAAATTTTCATGCATGAGATGTTTATTTAAGTGAGGTGACTTAGGAGTACTGAATGCACAATGCCACTCCCCTGCCACTACCACCAAAACAGCATTTGAAGCTTATGGAAATGCCCATCCCTTAGATCTGACTTGGAGACTTTCCCGAGAATCCATAAATTTAAACTTCATGACTCAGGTAAGGCTTGAAAGGAGATTTTTCACTCAGTCCACAGTTTTTTGCTCTCTGTCAGCCTTGGGCGATGAATAAGAACCTCAAGATCTCAGACTAGAAGGTATATGAGATGTACTAGTATATGTCACTTATGCTCTCACATGGAAACTTCTTCCCATAGTCAGATGCCAGAAGTCAATTCTAGCATGTCATAATTGCAAGAGTTTCATCAAAAGGTTGATTGAACTTGGGGACTCAACAAGGGCTGAATCACATATGTTATCGCCTGTTGGAATGGCTAAAGGCATTTCCCCAAACCTGAATAGGATGATTGTTTGCTGCCAGACAGCTCAGGACACCTTAATCTACATGATATTGCTTCCTATTGGCCAAACACCTGAACATTTCTAGGCTATTCCCAATCGACAATGCTGTACGAAACCTTAGCCTTTGAAGTGTATATCCCCACCTTGCCTTAGGACAAATTATGTGAATAAAAAGCAAGGGATCCTGAGACAAGAAGATCTTAGCTCCTTCAGCTAGGCTCCTCTGACCCCCAATGCCTTTCAAAATTATCCTTCATCTCTAAACTCTTACTTAATCTACGCACAGCCTTTTCCAGATTCCAGAACTCTTTTAGATGCCGGATCAAGACCCACTGGCATTAAATGTCGCCCAACGTCTGGCAGTCAGAGAGGCCCTACATGACCATGCCCCCACCTGCTACTCTGGCCTCACCTCACATCCCTTTCTTCCTCTGTGCTCCAACCACACTGGACTCTGCCTCCCCAACATCTTAGGCTCAATTCCCACTTTGGAAACACTTTGCTGGAGGTTCTCTCCACCAGCCAGGCACACTCTTCTCCCCAGTCTTCCCAGGGTGGGCCCTTCTAGTCATGCAGGTCTCAGCTCAAAGGTCACCTTCTCAGAGAAGCCTACCTTGACCTCTAAATCTCACCCCACCTCACGCACCATCAACCTGGTGCCTTGTATTGTTACAATTTACACTGACTACGTGTAAGCTCCCAGAAAACTGGAAGCTGCTCTCTCTCGATAGCTACATTCCAGCAAACTATGAAAAGATGCTCAGGAATCTAACAATAAATATATATTTCTGAATGGATAAATTTATTTTCCTTTCTTCACTTTCCCTCATTTATTATCCTCCCTAATTCCTGTGGGATTTTTTTCCTTTGCCTAAGATATACTTAAATTTCTAAATCCCAGCTATAATTCATGTGAAAAATATGTTGTTTCCTCTCAAACCTTTTTCAAGGGTCACCTTCTCGGGCCCCAGATCCTGCTTCACCTCCTACTCATACCTCAGCATATGGGCCTTCTGCCTTCACCCCTTGGCTGACAAGATTCTCATGAGTAGAGTTGTGCTCAGTAGCCACACAGGTAGTGGGCCACCCAACTCCAGGGTCACTAATCCTACAGACAAAGGTCTGGATGGTTCCCTCTGCAGATGTGCAGGTTGTACCAGGCTGCCTTGTTTGGGAGCCACCTTAATTACCACCACTTCCTTTTGTCGGTCTTCTTCTTCTTCTTCTTCTTCTTCTTCTTCTTCTTCTTCTTCTTCTTCTTCTTCTTCTTCTTCTTCTTCCTCTTCTTCTTCTTCTTCTTCTTCTTCTTCTCCTTCTCCTTCTCCTTCTCCTTCTCCTTCTCCTTCTCCTTCTCCTTCTCCTTCTCCTTCTCCTTCTCCTTCTCCTTCTTCTTCTTCTTCTTCTTCTTCTTCTCCTTCTTCTTCTTCTTCTTCTTCTTCTTCTTCTTCCATTTAATATTTATTTATTTATTTATTTATTTATTTATTTATTTTCTCTTTTTTTTAATTTACAATATAACTTATATTTAATAGTAGTACATATGTTTTCCTTTACCCCCTAATATCCTCCCCCCAGCCTCCCTTACCCCCCAGCACATGTCATCACCTGCCCCCCTCCCCGCCCCAGTGTCTTTCATTCATTGGTTATGCTCATATGCATGCATACAAGTCCTTTGGTTGATCTCCCTGGCATTCACCTCCCATCCACCCCAGCCTTCCCCCTGTAGCTTGACAGCCTGTTCAGTGCCACCCTGCCTCTATATCAATCACTCCCCCCAGTTTCTTTTTCTCAAAAATATCTTGCCTCTGCATACTAGAAACAAACGTATAAGAACAAAAAATGTTTGAGTGTCAGTTTCAATGTCCAACTGTTCTGAGTCCCAGTTTCAATGTCAAATAGTTCTTCATGTGTACATGTCAGCAATGGTATCCAGATGGTGGACACATCGTGGCAATGCAAGATCCATCCTCTCTGGTATGGTCCTGGGCTGCCTGCAGCCATGCACAGCTGCCTACTGCTAGCATGGCAAGGTATCATCAGCGTCCCCCATCTCTGGACCATCCTCGTGGCTGGAACAGACCCATCAGTTCCTCACTGTCGCAGGAACTCACATGGTCTTGGAGTTGTTCTCTGCAAACACACAAACACATTCTCGACCAAAAGCTAACAAAGGGATCCTCTCTGCAAAATAGACTTGGGATTCTTTTTATTTTTGCCTAAATGATTTTCCTTTGGCTTATTTTAACACTGTGTGTGTTTTTTCATGGGTGTCCTGCAGTTGGTTTTACAAATGGAATTTACTTTTCTGGAGTAAGAATTTTCTAGATGTATTTTACTTACAGGATATTTTTCCTTACATGATATTATCCCACTCCCCCCCCCCCTTTTTGATTAATAGGGGCTTTTGGAAATTTAATCTTGCAGTCTTGGTAATTTTAAATTTTTAATTTTTGCACACAAATATGACTGCTTTAGGTTCTTTGGATGTTAGGCAATTTTACAGTGAGATGATCTACTAATAGATATTTTAGTTAATGTTTTAGGAAAAGCTTTTTGTCCAGTACACTTAAATTTTCTTGAGTATTCACTTATTTCACTTGGCCAATTTAAATTAATCTGAAAACTTGATTACTATTTTACTGTCAATTTTAATACTCAAGCAGAAATCTTAGTTTACCCTGTAAATACTAGTGGAAAGGAATATTTGCATTTTTGAGTAGGTCTCAGCATTCCTGGTAATAAACTGAATTTAGATATAGAGCAGCTATTGCTGGTCGAGTCTCTGTCTGCCACCTGGGTCCCGGTCTGAGTTGTGCGTGGGAGACGAAGCAGCTGTGGGGGTAGGAGACCTCCCTCAGGAGGGGTGAGAATTCAAGCCCCTGCAAGGTTTGTGGATGAGGGTCTGTGCCCCATCTCTGTTGACCTTTTAGTTCTCTACTGTTGGCCCCTCTGCGACTGTGCCTGTCTTAGGTTGTTCCTTTCCTGAGGAACCTTACCCATCTCTGGCTAACCAGCCATCCCCCAGGGCCAAACAGGGTGATGTGAGGTTCAGTTCTGTCTCCTTTGTAGTCTATGCCCCCGTGGCCTCCACGTCCAGCACCTGCCTTGGGGTCCCCTCGCCTGCTGGCAGGGTCCTGGTACTGATCACATATCTCGGGGGACCCAGGTTTCTTCTCCAGAGAGGGCCCAGCTCACAACATTGGTCAAGAGACAGATCCATGGTGCCAGCTGCCCAGAGGCTTCAGCCACAGCTTGAACTGAAAGCTCAGGCAACAGCTGTATGTATTTGGATAGTAAGAAGAGGGTCCCTCTTGGCAAAAAGAGCAAGAGGAGCCAATATAGAATGCTCCAGTGCCTTCCCAGTGCCTTAATTCCTTCTGAAAGGGATTAATTCCTTTCCTATCCTTTTTTAAATTGCTGCCCAACATTCAAAGAATTAGTTTGTAAGTTTATTTGGGATAATTATATAGTATACTGTTGTCAAATATCAAATATTATAATGACATTGTAGAATAATATCATGTAAGGGTATTATGGTGTCACGGGAGGTTAAGGAGGGCCTAGCCTAAGGACTGATGTCCATAGGAGATGACAAGCTCTAGGCCATGTTAATTCAATCTCAAACTAGCTGCCATTTTTTTTTATAACTTTATATAAACTTTGTCAGGGATGCAAAAACACAAATCACTTACCTTAGTTCAAGCATTCAAATATATTGACTTTCCCCCTTACTCCCACCACCTGCCACTTACCCTAAGGTTTGACATTCTGATAGACTTTTCTCAGTCTCTGGATCCATTCTTGTTCATCAGTCTATGTCATTCATTATATTCCTCAAATGAGTGAGATCATGTGATATTTGTCTTTCTCTGCCTGGCTAATTTCACTTAGCATAATGTTCTCCATGTTGTTACAAATGGTAGGAGCTCCTTCTTTTTTACTGCAGTGTAGTATTCCATTGTGTAAATGTACCATAGTTTTTTAATCCACTCATCTGCTGATGGGCACTTAAGCTGTTTCCAAATCTTAGCTATGGTAAATTGTGCTGCTATGAACATAGGGGTACATATATCCTTTCTAATTCGCACTTCTAGTTTCTTGGGGTATATTCCTAGAAGTGGGAGTCTTTAATCTTCTTGACCTTTTGGCAACACACACTGGCGATTCGCACCTCCCTGGTTTGATGACGTGTTATCTTCTCCCAGTTTCCTTCTTACTTTTCCAATCTCTCCTTCCCAGCCTCCTTTCCTAATTCTTCTTGCTACTTCTCTTACTAACTGTGGGTATTCTCCCGGGCTCTCTCTTATCTCCACACCAGCCTGCTTCAGAGATCTCCATCTTGACTCTCAATGTATTAACTGTCATTTCTACACAAGTGACATGCCTCTCCCCACTTCACATGCTGACTGAACACACACTCTTAACATGAGGGAGACTCCAAAACCCAATGCTGCCTAACACCCAACCTTTCTGGGATCTCACTCTATCTGGACCATGCAAGTATTGAGACCATGCAAGAATGTACCAAGAGATACAGTGCTGGGATGAATCCTAGCATCTGCTACCTCCCAGAATCCTTCATAGCACCTCCTTTTCATTACTGGCCCTGGGCCCGCCTCATGAATAAATTGTTCCTCACACTAAAGAAAAGACTTGTGAAAGGACGAGGAAAAAAATATCCAACCAAAGCTGTCTCTCCTGAGAAAGAGACAGCCTGATTCTGGGTACTTCTTGGGTCACAGGAAGTGTGAGCTGAGGAGGAAATCTGTCCATATAGACATTGGAGGGAGCCATCTCTGACAGGTAGAGAATAAATGTTGTCAGGGACAGTGAGCATTTCAGAGAGAGGGGGGAAACCCTGACAGCAGCTTGACCTGGTAGTCAGAGCCTTCTTTTTACACTTGACTTCCAATGTGGATGCATGACAAGAATCAGCACAAAAGAAAGAATTGGAAGGGAAGAAAAAGGAGGGAATAGTTACCTTGTACTGGCATCCACCTGTCAAGCTGTGAAGAAATGATTCTGGAGATGGATTTGGGTCCTGCTACCTGTGCCCTGGCTGAGGGCTGTACAAGTCTTATAGACACATGTGATCCTTAGTATGTGGGTCAGGGGCCTGGGAGGGGAACAAGTATATTGATCCCAGAGACCAAATGAGACATCCTTGGAAAGACTTTCTGTTTCAGGGGCCTTCATGAAAGTCCAGCCTGAAGATTGCTATTCCTTTTCTGAATTAACAAGCCTGGAGCGGGGGGAGAGGGGGGGTCCTGAAGGAAGCTCTGGGTGCACTTTGTTTTCCTCCTCAATGATCAGCTCAAACCCGAGGATCCCAGTGAGAGAGGAAAGGACTGTTGGGACAGGAGCCTGCTCCATCCAGAGGAGGCCAGCCAGGCACTTAGCACAGTTATTCTTAGAGTAAGACCCACACACTGGGCCACAGTCTGTTACTGGATGACAAGTGGCAAGTACAAAATCTGCCATTAAGCAATGAGAGTGAGAGACTATTATGACAATTGGACATTGCTAGGACATCCAAGTGCATGACACATGAACTCATCTCATTGGACAGGGTTGATCCAGGTTGGGTGTTAGCAAACTCACATGGTAAGTTACACATGGGGGCAATAGATTCAGATATTGATTGGAAATTTAAAAATATGATGTATCACCACAGACAGTTCTAGAAGTACCACTTCAGCCTGCTAAAACCTCTGAGAAGTACTGCCATAAAGAACCCATTTACTTTGATAAATCCATTGTTTTCCAAACATATTTAACTATGAACTCTTTTTGGAATAGGAAAGGCTATGCTAGTAGCATACCAAGGAACTGCTGTTCCTCTAATCACACTTTAGAGAAGGCACGTTCAATGGTGAGAATGAGTGAATGGTAATTCCTCGGTCCAGAGTCTGCAAATACTGTCCAAGCCACAGGTCCCACTTGGCTAGATGAGTCAGGGACTCAGGTAACTACTCTGTTTGGATTAACTGGAATAATTTAACGACTACTTCTGATCACCTGGTGCCTTGGAAGATATTTTTTCCTGCTCCCAGGAGCCCAACTCTCGGCCACTGTGGGGCCACAGGCACCACCAGCCCATTAGCTCAAATCTCTGGTTTTAATTAAATTACAAGATGGTGCATCTGAGGTAACAACAGAAAAACAAGGCCAGGTAAGTTGGTCACTGAGGGAGAGGTATCAACTCCTTCATGCCACCAGGGGCCCATTTACTGCAACCAAAAGCTGGACCAAAGCACCTGGAATCCAGGAATTGGGTAACTTCTAATTCTTCCCCCTTGGTCCTCTGTACACTATAAGCAGACACTTGTATGTTCTCATCTTAAACTTTATTATTTGTATTTGCTAATTTAAGTGCCAAGACATAAAACACTTCATTTTACTTTTCTTGTAGTAAGTGGTGTGTTGGCAAATGTTTAATAATCGGCTCTCTGCAGAGGCAGGCAAGCCCTGTTTTACAGCATTTGCCAATTTCTGTGGTGTAAATACTCCCACCATGGCCTAGTTAAAGCTACCACTAAAACCTTTCTGACTACAGAATTGATGCGATAAACACAATCAACTTAGGTTCCATAGCCAGCCAAGTCGGCTCTGGCAAAGTATTGCTTTAAATTTAATTCTCTTTTCATAATATTATAACTGGATTTTTTAAAAAACATAGAAGGTCTGAGCAGGAAAAGACCTCAGAGATTATCTAGTTTAAATTTTCTCATTTGACAGATGAGGCAACAAGCCTAGAGAACTGCAGTGACTTGTCCAAGGCAAGATGATGGCAGATGGGATTCACTCAGATCTCATGATTCTTTCATTCATACTATGGTTTTCTTCAAACACATGGTCTTATTTAGTTCTCAAAATAGCCAGGCAAGAATTATTGTAGCCACTTGATGAAAAGAAAAACATAAAAAGGTTAAGAATAACCCAAGGCCACAAAACTAGTAAGTCCAAGTCAGGTCTATCTTACATCCAGATCCTTCCATTCCATCAAAAACCTTCCATTCTACATTTCTTTGGCTAACAGATGTCACCAATGAGACATGCTCTTATCTGATTTTTCAGTTCCTAAGGTTATTGACCACCAAAACTAAAAAAAAAAAAAAAAAAAAAAAAAAAAAAGGAGGGGGGTGAGTTTGTTGATTTCTAGTCTGTTGCTCATTAATTTTCTGTCCTAAGTATTGCCCATAGCTGGCTTTAAAGGTGTAACCATAGGTGGAATAAGGACACATATGTAATACCTTAATCAATAATTTAAAAAAAAAAAAAAAGATGTAACCATGACTTAAATTAAGAAACATACTAAGCTGCTATAAGAAAGACCTTCCCCAATACAATGGTTTAAACAATATTGATGTTTCTTTTTCTCTTAAAGTTCAGGTAGAGTCTAGATTTTTATGCACAATAACATCAGAGACCCAGGCTCCTTCTTCTCTGCTCTTCTGCTCAAAACATGGCCCAGAATGGCTGATCCAACTCCTTCCATCTTATCCATGTTCCAAACAGAAGAAAGGAGGAAGTGGAGGAAGGGTAGGTCATGCTTCTTTTCTTTATTATACTACCAGAAATTGCACACATCATTCACACACCATTGGCAAGAAGAGTCATGTGGCCATGCTATCTGCAAAGAATGCTGGGAAATGTAGTTTTTAACTGAGAAGATATCTTCTCAGCAAAAAAATGTGAAAGTTCTCCTGAAGGAAGAAGAGGAAAATGTGTTTTGAAACATTATTAGCCATCTCTACTATGATATCTGAGATTCTGGATCTAGAGGAAGGCCAATTGCAAGGAGGAGAGAAGGCAATTGTTGAATGTAAAGGCAGCCACACAACATGTGAGAAAGTCTAGTGTAAAGTGAAGAATTATAACCAGCCTGTAGCCTCTTCAAAGTCAAATGCCTGTATCACCCTAAGAAGTCTGCATAATTTTGGAATTTTCTGGTGATAACTTAAAAATATTTTTTTCAATGGCATATTCACAGGGTTTTCTTATGAGCATATGGAGGTCCATGCTTTCTGATATGTGACACCATCTTCAAATTGCATTGCTCAGTACTATGAATGTTATTACCCTGTGGTGACAATGATCAGGCGGGGACTCAGGTGCTTAACTTCAGTTTTATGGAATAAGCTAAAATATAATTTTTATGTATTCCCCATCTCTCTTCTGGGGAGGGGCATTTGGCTTTGTGTTTTCTGCCCACCTGCACCCAAACCCCTGCTTCTAACCACCTTCAGAGAGGCTGTAACTTGCCCATTATTAAAAGGCCACACAACATTCTTGAGTATCAAGAGTGATCTGATGTATTATCTAACTGAAGTGACTATACCCCTAAGGGCATCCTATTTCCTCCCTGACAAGAATCTCTATACCTGTCCCCATCTAGACTGCAGTATAAGCACTCAGGTGAGTGTTCCCAGATGCTCTTCAGAGGAAGAAAGCAAAATCATGGTTCAGCATCTCTGAGAGGGATTTTTTTGTTTTGTTTTTTTTCTATTGAGTTGCTAAATCCTTTAACACTTTTGAGCCATCAGACCAGAGGCTCAAGTTTTGGAAAACTGCTCCCTTTTCTGCTTTTGACTCTCTTGGGGTTTGCAAACATGCCCAGAGCATATGGGTCTGCTGCAGGACTGGCAGTTTGCAAGGTTCAGGTGCTTACCAAAGAAAATAGAATCTGAGTGTGCGGAAAGTCATGTGAGAGCAGAACACAGATGCTATGGAGACCTTCGGTAGATATTTGTGTTAATATATTTTCTCCTCTGCTGTGCTCCTTAAAGAAAACCATGCCTGAATTACTTGTGTTCCCTGGCTCCCCTAACACAGTGCCTGGCACATAGAGTGGACTGATACTTCTGGATCCATTAGTGGCCTCTTTAACTATGCCCTGAGATCTGATTTTACCTTTTTAGTTTCTTCCTTGACAATGTTGAACTTTACTGAGCCTCATGCTCCTGGAAAACCATGACAGATAAGAAATATTCCCCTACCCCACTTTTGTGTTCCAGGAAATGGCTTACTGAAAAGAACCATTCTTCCCCATATGACTTAGATGAGACTCACAGATGACTCCCTTGCTAACCTGTGACATGACCAGGCTCAGACCCTCTACAACCATTATTTGTCTCATATGTGGTGAGCTGAACTGTCTCCACTGACCAATGTGCATAAAATGCCCACTAAATTGTCTTAAATTTAATCAAGATTCTCTTTTTCCTCTAGATCGAAGAATTTTGGTCACCCTTGAGCATTAGAACACAGAACAACTCTTCTGTAATTTAAGGGTCCCACCAGAGAATCGGCTGACCTCCAGAAAAAACATTCCCTGATCAATTGTCACATATCACAACCCACTCATTCCATTTTTCCCAACACTGGGTTATTTCTAATTTTGTTTACTCCTTTGTATAAAAGAAAATTCCTTTCTGTCTGACTATTGGGACACATTAACCTCATGGCCACAGTATTTTCCCTATTACAGTGGTATGCTCCCCCTTATTGCCATTGCCTTTACAAATATCTCTCCTTACCTAAGTCTATATTTCTTTATATATATCCTCTGCTTCAGTGCCCTGGGCCTCTAATCTCGACCTTGACCTCACAGCCCTCTCCCCAGCCAATAATGCTATTACTCAGGACTTATCACTGTCTATATTTCCTTTGCCACAATTTTAAGAGTCAGAATTTTTCAGAGAATGGTGAACAGAAGGCTCAATTCAGAATACTCAACAATGACTTGAACAATAAAGACATTTCATCATCTCACCAAAGAAAGAAGTCTTTAGATAATGTCACTAAGAACCCATGCTCTATCCATCCACCCCTCTGCCAAACATATATATTTGTTGCTCATAATTACAAAAATAGTCAAGCTATTCCATCACCACATGATAGCACACAAAGCATGAAGGAACTAAAGGAAAAAAGAGAGCTTTTCTTGAGGGTCACTCTATTTATCCTGGAGGAAATTGTATTCAGAAGCCCCTTAGGAGATCTTTCCTTATATCTCATTGATCAGAGCAGGTCACATGGCCTCTACTAGATACTAGAGAGGCTAGGAAGGTGAGTTGTAGGAATGTTCTGCCTCCACTATGGGTGGTTGTGGTCTCTGCCAGCGGAAAAGGAGTAGGTAGTGAATGTTGAGTCTGCCCCATTTATACAACCCTTAAGATTCCAAGGAATCAGTTGCCACACTGACAAGTGGATCCTTGGGTTAAAGGGATGGAATGCCTCTCCCTTTTTTAGTCTGCTTCACAAAATCAGACTATCTAATATTTCAGTAAAGATGTCTCAGGCTAGTGGTCAGATGGGATCTTAGAAACCTTTCAAGTGAAAACTACTCAGGAGAGCTGGTTCTTCAATGCCTCCATTTTTCCATCTGTAAAATGGGGTAATAATACCAACCGCAAAGGGTGAATGTGATGGTGCTGTAAGGTGTGTATTGTAGTACCAGGCACATGGCAAACGCTCAATACAAGCTAGTGTCCACTTCCATCCGAAGGGAAGAAGCTTGAGCCATATCCTCAGAGTAACAGAGAAGATGGAGAGTCCTAAGCATCTCTCTGCCTCCCTGGGGAGTCTTTTTTCTTCAGTTCCATGCCACCAGAGTGCACTAAGTGCCTGCTGTGTGTGAGGTTTTACCCAGCAGGCTGGAAGGGGATGTCAGATACCATCTCTGCCTGGCCTGTACCCTACCAGCAGGAGCACCAGGACAAAAGTTCATATAA
Organism: Antrozous pallidus; assembly: GCA_027563665.1. Lineage (NCBI taxonomy): Eukaryota > Metazoa > Chordata > Mammalia > Chiroptera > Vespertilionidae > Antrozous > Antrozous pallidus. The sequence goes on from CM050520.1 coordinate 21,827,306, forward strand.
GTAGAAAGCAAGACAGACATTTGACATTCTGGAACTTGCCTCATTACCTCTGAAAGCTCTTTTGCATAGCAGGGAGTTAGCAGGATGTGGTTCTCACAGATCCCAAAGTGGTGATTTTCAGATTTGTAACTTTGATTCTCTTCCCACCCCCACCTCCATTTATGTTTTCTGTTTTAGGAGATAGAGCTCTTTGAAAAATTCTAATGCATTCTCTTTGCCCAAGTTACCTGGAAAAATCTCCTAAAATCATGCTGCACTCTCCAAAGTCATTTAAATATTTCCAATCAATCTTCAGGTTGTCTCTGTGAGTCAAGCCATTGAAATCTTTGCATTTTTTAAAGTCACAGCCTTGTCTCGGAGAGCCTTGTTATTAAACTATTGATCTGTGAGTTACCCTTAAAGTCACAAAAAATAAAAAAATTCTCATACTGAGGAAAGTCTTTCTCTTTGATTAAAAGCCAACTTTCCATTATGAAAAATGAAACTGACTCCATAAAGACAGAAGTAACCATCCAGATTGAAAAGATGCCTAAACTTATTAGTCACCAGTAAATGCAAATTGATGTCATAATAAAATACTATTTTATACTCACCAGAATGGCAATCATCTACAAATCGGTCAACATCAAGATGGAGAGGTAGGAGAACAATAGAAACTCCCATCCACTGACTATGGGAATTAAAATTAGTGTAGTCCCTTCGGTAAACACTTTGGCATTATCAAGCTGAACACATGTATACAATGGAAGCTCCAGATTCCTCTGGAAATATTTGTCCTAGAAAGCTTTCACACATGTGTGCCAACAGGTATACACAGGATGCTCATAGCAACAGTGTTAGTAAAGCCAGAAACAATCCAAATTCCCATCAGCAATAGAATGGATAAATAAACTGTGACATATTCATACATTGGAAAGCCATGTAGCAGGAAAATTGAATGAACCACAGCTATATAAATCAATTTGGATGAATTGCTAATGCATAATATTAAAGAGTTTAAGTCACCAGAGAATATATAATGAATCATTCCATTATATAAAACCAGGCAAAACAAAATAATATGTGCATATATTGATGATAAAGGAAAAAGAACAAGAGGCCTCAAACAAAATGAGAAATAAATACATGAATTTCTTTTACCATTAACCTTTAAACTGAGTATACATGATATACATCTTTATGTTTGATATGTTTCACACACACACAAAAATGTGAACACATAAAATGCTGATGACACCTGTAGGGTTGGGAGTTTACCTCATTTCTGCCTTGTGGTACAGTACCAATAGGCTACTGCGCACTTCCTTACTGCATGCCTTCCAGCACGATTCTTAACTTCCCAAAGCTCTGAAGTAGACAGCCAAGAAAGTTCATGAGCATTAAATTAAATGACTGATACAGAAAATACCTGACATCAGAAGGTTTTGTTAAATGGTAGCTTTTTAAAAAGTGGCAACCCTAATGGAGTGCCTAGAAGCTTTAAAACACACTCTCAACTGTTATTTTCCTCGTTCTTCGTGTTTTTGTCTGGTTCTTATTTGCAGACCCATGGTTCCCAGTAGGCCCTGCATCTTCAACTTCCCAGACTCGCCAGAAGAATTTCTCTTTCATTAGCATCACTACAGCTCTACTGAGAGGTGCCCCAGCTTATCATTTAGTCATACTTTAAAAATATATTTTAAAATATATTTTTATTGATTTCAGAGAGGTCGGGTGAGAGAGAGAGATAGAAACATCAATGATGATAGAGAATTATTGATTGGCTGTCTCCTACATGCCTCTCATTGGGGGTCTAGCCCGCAACCGGGCATGTGACCTCATAGTTAGTCAAACCATGACCTCCTGGTTCATAGGTTGATGTTCAACCACTGAGTCATGCCAGCCGGGCCATTTAGTCATATTTTTTTAAAAAAATACACACTGCCTGGAATTGTCTCTCATTAGCAGGAAATCACAGCAATGTTCCTCAACCCTTCAATTGCAAGGGGACTTGTATTTTTTAAAACAATTTTTAAAAATTCTTCAACACTTGAAAATTTAATATATGCACTCTAAGCTGAAACCAGAGCCACCTTGGACAGGGAAGTTTGTTGTAATTGAGCCCAGAATACTGGCTTCAGGAAGGCCACGATGAAAGATCAATACCTCTTTTTACCTGTATGATTCCCTAACTAGATGATGTGAGCCCCTCAAGACCAGGAGTATATCTGACTCATTTCTGCATCCCCTCATGGTATAGAGTATATGCTCAGTATGAGTTTCCTGAGCTGAAATAAATTGCCTGAGAGAAATGTTTGATGTCCAGTGTCTACAAATACATCCAAACAACAGCTTTTTGGATCTTTACATGATATATGGCACTATGAAATAATAAACTGCATACAGATTAATTAATTAATTAATTAGTTAGTTAGTTAGTTGATTGATTGGAGGGTTGGGAACGCTGATTGCTATTTGCAAATGAAATCAAACAACACGCTGGCTGCAACATGACAGTGAATGGACTTCCCTGGACTCTGAGGGGAGTTTCTACCTGACTTTGTCACCTATCTTTGATGAAAATGATCTTCCAGCAGTCACTGAGAGTTAGCCTGAGTTCTGTCTGCCTAACTAGGCTGAGAGCTCCACTGAAAAGGACTTTCCTTGTTAAGTTTGAACCAATGAGGAACTTCCATGACTTTCAACTCAGACTGAAAAACCACAGTGCTGGTGGGTGTGCTAATTGGCTGAAGTCCATCAGGATGCACACTCAAAGCTGAGAGGAGTCAGCTCCCTCCGTATGTGAGAGAGGTAGGTTTACAAACAAAAATTAGAGAGCTGTTACCAAGCAGCAGGGCTGTTGAGCAGCTCAAAGTGCCAATGTCTACTACACCAACAGATTGAGTCTAAAGATGAGTAATTTAGAATAGGATATTTGGGGTCCTGTTCCTGAATGGTGACTCGTCAGAGAAGGAACTTCAAGGTCCAGGGTAAATTGCTACTTGACCTTGAGTCAATCACTTCTCTTTGGTCTGCCATTTTCTCCTCTGTAAGAGAAGGAGCCAAAACCTCTTCAAGTCGTAACATCCTATAGGGCTCTTATTTCTCATTCCTGCCTGTCACCTGACAGGCATGAGAGAGAATTACCAGACCTGAGATTACTCTGAGAGTGATTCTTCTGAACAACAAATATGAACTTGTTTCCTGTCACTGCGAGGGAACTGCTCAGTTGAGGTCAAGTTATTTGTGATTGCTTTAGTCTGATTTCTAATGGTGGTGCTATTGGTAAACACTGCTTGAAAATTTGGAAATTTCAAGTGTTTCTCTATACTTTTCTCAAAACTGAGAATTAACACTTGTTCAGATTTGGTAAACTGGGCAAAATGTCATATGTAAGAAAAGCCATGAATAAATTGAATTTATTAACCTAATTTCCTCTACTTCAGAAATGGTGTCTTACTCAGCTTTGTATTCTTAGTACCTACTGTAGGGCTTGGCAAATAATATCAGCCACCCACTTAGTCAAAAGATATACTATGTGGCAAGCAATTTGCAAGGCCCTGGGGATACAATTATGGGTGAAACAATATCCTGATACTCAAGGAGTTCCTGGTCAAGTAGAAAAGACTGACAGTTAACAGACAGATATGTTAGGCAGTGGCTAGGACAGGAAAAAAAAAACAGAAATGAGAGGGGGTACTTCAGCCTGGTCTTGGGGAATCAAGGAGGCCTTTCTGGAGGTGATATCCAAGTAGGCCTCTAACACTTCAACAGGAGTTTCCAAGCAAGAAGCTCAAAGTGCTGGGGCTCCCCCATTGAAGTGTAGCATGGTGAGAAGAGGGCTTTGGAGTAGGGAGAGAGAGAGAAGCAGAATGTAGTTTATAAAGGGCCTTGCTGTCTTATTAAGAAATTGCCTGGCAGGCAGTGTGCAGCTGGCTATACATTTTAAGCAGGGAGTAAATACATGTGCATTGATTAATAAATGCTGGGGTATATTTTCACATGGAAATTTCCTCATCTAAAGATAGAGGGGTTGGATTAGACTATCATCAAGCGCTCTTCCAGTTGTGACATTCTGCAAGTCTCTAGGTTTCCACTCCAATACAGGTCAAAGTCTTCTGATATTTGCCTCCTCTCAGCAGCAGCAGAGGTTGCTCTGGGCAAAATAATGGAACCATCAGAGCACGTGCTCCCTCTCTCCCCTCCACTAGAGGGATAAACGTGGTCCATTACAGAGGATGCGATGCTTCCTTGTGACCAGCCTCACACGAATCCATCCATCAGATGATTAACAGAGGCTGAAAGCCACTTATCAGGAGGGCTCCTGCCCTTATCACTGTCACCACTGCAAATAAACATCGACTTTCTGCCGAGTTTCCATATTTAACCATGTTTAAGTAACTGCTGATACTTTCATGACGTGACATTTGCACTTCGGAACTTAAAAGGACACACACATGCAGCTCTTCCATGAAATAGGAAAGCCTAGGTTGCTTGGGGCCTCCCTGCTGTTTGTTTCCCAAAGAGAGGAAGCTTCAGAGTGAGTTCCACAGAACACAAGGATCTCTCGTACTCAAGACAGAGTATTGACAAACAAGGTATCAGGATGATGCAGTTTTATTTTTCTTTCGAAAGGTCGGTGCCTCACGTAAAAGCTGTAGTACATCAATGATGGATGAGACGCATAAATGATATATCAAAGTCAGCAAATACAACCTCTTCAGAGCAGAAAACCCTTATTCTTTTGAAGTGGGTTTCACAGTATAAAAGCTTCATGCTGCTTACAAATTTATTACTTGATGATGAAAAAGAAGTTGATCTAAACTGAGTGCATTAACAAACACTATATGAGGCTGCAAATTCTGGGCCTCTAGGTTAAAAAATATATATTTGGGGTAAATTTACCCCTATGAAAAGAAAATGCTTCAATAAGATTTTTTTGGTTAAAACATAAGGTGTTGACACTCATATTGTGATATCATGTCCTTTCCAATCCATAATTTTCTTATATTTCCGTTTTCATTTTCATTGGCTTGAAGACTCTTTATTTCTATCCATTAGCATAGAATTTGGAACATAGTAGGTGCTCAATAAGCATGATATACATGAATAAAAGAGTAACTAATAGTTGTTTAATATTTATTGAGTGCTAATTGTGTGCTAAGCTGTGTACTAAATATTCTACATGCATTACCCTTTTTAATCAACACAAATAGCCTTGATCAGAATATTGTTAATATTCCCATTTTTGCAAATAAGGAAACTGAGTGCTAGAGAGGTCAAATAATTTGGAAGTGGTACATGGTTAATAGTACCAGTAAGTGATGAAACTAGATCAGACTTGGGTTTTATTTGAATCCAGAACTTATGTGAGTAGCCACATAAAATAGTAAATTGATAAGCTTGCTGTTTGGGCCCAGTGAGTTAGAGTATTAATGCAGTAGAGAGATCAAAGTCACTAAAAATTAAAGGTAAAATAATTTATCTTTCAGTCCTTACTGTCACAAAAAAAGATATAGAGCTCTACAACTATATGCTCCTTCAAGAGCCATTTATTTGACACCTGCTGTGCACTGCATAAGGGCTAATCTACACTGTCCAATAAAATGGTAGCCATAAGCCACATGTGGCTATTTCAGTTTCGTTAAAATTAAATAAAATTTAAAATTCATAACTATATGTGATTTCAGATGGGTACTAGATTTATTGGGGTGATCTCTTAGTAAATTATAGAAATGTCTAATCATGGGGTTTACACTTGAAATGAATATAATATTGCATGTCAACTGCAATTAAAAATTTAAAAAACATAGCTATATATATAAAAGCCAAGTGACTGGAATGGTGGAATGACCAGAATTACTGGTTGCTATGACATGCACTGTGGTGGCCAACCAGCCCAATAGGGGCCCCGATCATCCCCCCCAATCACCCACTCTCCCTTGGCTGGCCTGGCTCCAATTGGCCCTCCCTCCTCCAATTGGGAACTGGGCCAGCTGGCCAACCTCCTGTGCCCCCTCCCCTCTGCTGCTGACCCTAATCAGCCTCCATCAGGGTGCTGGCCAGCTGGACCCCACCAGTGCATGAATTCGTGCACTAGGCCTCTAATATTTAAATAAAATTCATTTCCTCAGTTGCACTAGCCACATTTCAAATGCTCAAAAGCCTCTGGTAGCTACTGTGTTGGACAGTACAGATATAGGACATTTTTATCACCATGGAAAATTGGGCAGTGCCTCGTGAAGTGCCTACTTACAGATATAAACAGTACACAGTAGCTGCCCTATAGGAGTTCATTGTCTACCGAGGGAAAAAGGCATGCAAATTAATAGCTATAATTTGATAGGGCAATGTGGGCAGATAGAAGAGGTTCTGAACCAAATTTGGTGGGAGATGAAGGGGATACAGGATGAGGAAAGCAGAAATAGGAAAGTTTCACAGAGCATTACTACCTGCTTTGAGTCTTGGAGGAAGAATAAAAAATTAGCTAGCAGGAAAAGAGGGGACCTCAGACAGAAAGGAGAGAGGTCCAGAGAGAGGAAATCAAAAGTTCAAAGGTTCAAAGTGCAAAAGGAGCAAGGAACAGCAAGTCATTTGGAAATAGGGCTCCAAGGAAAAGTGAGGACAAATGAGTCTGGAGAGGCATGGAATGCCAGGATAACAACTTCCAGCATCCAGGATGCAGCAGCGGTATAGAGGAATAGCCAGCACCTGCAGCTCTGCACTTTATTTTATTTTTATTTTTTTATTGTTTAAAGTATTACAGATAGTAATACATATGTCTCCTTTTTTCCCCCATTGACCTCCCTCTGGCCTTCCCTAGCCCCCAGTAAATGCCCTCACCTGCCCCCCATCTTGCCAGTATCTTGCATCCATTGGTTATGCTTATATGCATGCGTACAAGTCCTTTGGTTGATCGTTTTCAGCCCCCCCCCCCCCACACACACACACACCCTCCTCTGCCTCCCTGCTGCAGTTTGACAGTAGCTCTGTGCTTGAATTCAAAGAAGATGATGGGAGAAATTGTTCAGAGATACTTTTGTGCTCAATTCTACATCAAAGTAAAGCTGCAGGTTCTGCTCGTGTTAGCTGGGTTACTTATTAATCTAATACCTCAAGTAGCTGTAAAAATGAATCCTAAGATCTCAGAAGAAGTGTGTGTGTGTGTGTGTGTGTGTGTGAGAGAGAGAGAGAGAGAGAGAGAGAGAGAGAGAGAGCACAGATCTGAGAGAAGACAGAGTAATATTAGTATCAGGTATGTCTTTAAATATATTACAGTTCAAGTAAACTTAACTTTCTTTCTTGAATCCAAATTGCCATTCTCCAAAAAGATGTTTTGTTGCAAATGAACTTAGAATAAGTGAAATGTAGGCATCAGCCAGAGCCCTCCTTCAGGACTTTGACTTAACTGCTGTCTTCTCAGCATTCATATCTTTGGCAAAAGTTCTGCCTATCTGAAAATCCCCCTACCTTCCATTGCTCTGTGTTACAACTTTCCATTTTATTTCCTTCAGAGCGCATTTCACCTCTGAACTTACATTATTTATGTACTAGAGGCCTGATGCACGAAATTTGTGCAGGAGTAGGCCTTTCTTCCCCCAGCTGCCAGCACCGGCTTCCCTCTGGCTCCCAGGACCTAGATTTCCCTCACAGCCCCGGCCTCACCCAGAAGGATGGAAAGACATATGGAAGGATGCCCAGCCTAATTAACATATTACTCTTTTATTATTTTAGATATGTTTGTTTGCTAATTGTGCATGTGTCTCCACTGGCTTTAAGTTTCTTGTCAGCAGGAACCTTTCTCTTTGTTCACAGCTCTACCCCATCTGGTGTGTGCCTGGTGGAAAATGGACCCCACTAAATATATATGAAATAAGTGAGAGAATTCGGCACCTACTAGAATAATTAAAGTTGTCAGCTGAGGTAACAATAGCAACAATAACTGAAACAGTAGTGGTAATGCAGAAATAGCATCTCACATTTACCGAGGCCTCGTTACAGTTACATGCCTGTCCCTAAGTGAAGTGGTTTCAGTGCAGTATCTAGGGTGTTTCTCATAGCAGTCTTCTGAAATGGATCTCTGATGAACCCCACATTACAGTTGTGAACATTAAATTAGAGAAAAGAAACACCCTAGTGACACAGCTAGTAAGTAGGGAGCTAGCAATTAAAGGCAAGTCTCAGGGAGTTTGTCACCTGAGCTCCTAACCTCCTCACCTTGCGGCCTCCTTCTTACCTTTCCTGACCCTGTTTCTCAGACTGCAAAGTCAGCAAAATGAAGTCAGGAAGACAACTGACTTCTGGAGTCACAAGGTTAGGGTGTCCATGAAGAGTCTTCTGATTGATTCAGCATCCACATGCCTTGCCCTCTTTGCTTGGCTGACTCCTCTTCAGATTTGGAGACATTGCATCATGAAAGATTTGTTGACTTCAGTGTGTTCGTTTGGCTCAAAAATGCTCTCAGAGCACATGGCTCCATCAATGTTTGCTGAATGAATGAACACTCATTCACTAATTTCAATACATCTTTCGGATACAAGGCTCCATGATATTATGCTCTAGGGAGATGTTTCTGACTAAAACATGTTGTGATATTCAAGTAAAACGACCAAGGACTAGAAGTACAAATGACTCCTCTCTCTTTTAGAAGGATTTCAACATGTGAATGGATAACAGCAATTCTGGTGTGGGAAATTAGGTTATGCAAATACCTTCAAAGGCCACACGAGAAGCTATATTCATTTGTGGGGATGTATTAGCAATTCTTACCTATTTTCTTTCACATGCCCTATTTTATATTTCTGCGGCATTTCGGTTGAATGCTGCATACAGACAATCTCCCGTACAAACATAACAGCCAAATTAAGACTAGTGAAGAAGTAGTGTGTGTTGTGTTTTTTTTTTTTTAATAGTAAGCTTAAGTGCCTGAACAAATTATAGCCCAGCCTGCCAGAGCGGCAATGAGCCATTTCAATTGTAAATAAACACATGCACGGCCTGTGGACAGCCGGGTGCATTGGAGACATCTCAGGCAATTCATTAGAGCCTTCAAAAGGTTAAACTAGAAGGCAAGATTGGATAGGAACCATTATGTTCCCAGCACCTAGAACATCGGCAGCTAAATAAATGCTGAATTGATACAAGGTAGGTGCTAAAACAAATATTTGCCAAACAAATAAGCAAAAAAAAAATGTGTTTGGTTTCCTAGAAATGACTTCCACGGTGGCCTGTTTACCTGGTATTAATGATCATGTGACTCCTGCAGAGTGTCATGAGGGCTCAGCTCCTTTATCAAAGCAATGATACCTCGTTTGAGGTGCCTGTGTTAGAAGAAGAGCTCCAGGAAGCACAATAAAAGAGGAGTGCCTTTTAATGGACACTTGTTATTGCTTGGCTGGCATTCATCCCCCTTCTTCAGGTGACACCGCCGCAATCTCTTTTGAGGGACTATCTCTTTTCCATTAGCAGTCATTTTGGGTCCAGCTCTAGGAAAAAGCAGGTAAGCCAGGCTGGGCCAAACAGAGTAAAAAATCCATCTGACCAAGTCACAGGAATCAATGTAAGCCAATCAGAGCTAATAAGTCTCAATCCTGGAATTTTGCTAGAACTAGTGGGAAAGAAGTAAACTTTCCCACTATGGTTACTGGGAAGGTGGAATGGAGATGGAGCTTCTAACATAGTCATATAAGCCAAAGGAAAGACAGTGCCTAAGAATTAAGCCTGTAGAGAATAAAAGCCAAAGGATGGGGAAAAGAAAATCAAGGTCCTGGGATCCAACCATTTCTGAAGGCATATTACCTCTGGCTTCAATTAGATGAGCCAATAAATGGTTTGTGTTTTTTTGTTTGTTTGTTTGTTTTGTTTGTTTGCTTGTTTGTTTTTTGCATAAGTGTGTTTGATTCAGGTTCTAATGGTATTTACAAACACCACCCTTTGGAAAGGTGAGAATCATATACTACCTCAAATGTTTGATATTGGAAATCAGTATCTAGCAAGTCTTGTAGTTCCTTGATAGGCACATAAATATAGGAAAAAGAAAAATCTTAGAAACACAAAATAGCTATTAACTCTACCCTCTTTTCCAACATAACAATTTCTACTACAATCCATTATAGAGTAAGAGCTATAAATTGTTTACCTTCTGACCCAGTACTTCTAATTCTGGGATTCAACTAATAAAAAATTTTATACTCATACATATTTTATAGCATTAGTTATAATTTCAGGAAATTGGAAATAACCTAAATCTCCAATATATAGAAATGGTCAGATAAATTTTACAACCAAATGTTATACAGTTATTAAAATTACATTTGTAAAACATTTTTAATAACATGTTTATAGCTATGCTCCTGGAAAAGAGCAGGGAAAAAAATGTATGAATTATGCAGTCACACTGTACAATAAATAAAAAAATCCATGAAAAGAAAAAAAATGAACAGAAGTCTTTCCAAAGGCTAACATTGGTTATTTTTAAGTGGTGGAACTATGGATGGATTTCTTCTCCTTTTTTTCTACTTATTTATAAACTAGAGGCCCGCTGCATGAAATTCGTGCACAGGAGGTGGGGAATGTCCCTCAGCCCAGCCTGCACCCTCTCCAATCTGTGACCCCTCAAGGGATGTCCAACTGCCCGTTTAGGTCCGATCCTAGGATCGGGCCTAAACAGGCAGTTAGATATTCTTCTCACAATCCAGGACTGCTGCTCCAAACTGCTCACCTGCCTGCCTCCCAGATTGCCCCTAACCACTTCTGCCTGCCAACCTGATAACCCCCTAACCACTACCCTACCAGCCTAATTGATGTTTAACTGCTCCCCTGCCAGCCTGTTTGCCCCCAACTTCCCTCCTCTGCCGGCCTGGTCTCTCCCAACTGCCCTCCCCTGCTGGCCTGATCACCCCACAACTGTCCTTCTTTGCAGACCTGGAACCTCCCAACTACTCTCCCCTGCTGGCCATCTTGTGGTGGCCATCTTGTGTCCATATGGGGGCAGGATCTTTGACCACATGGGGGCAGCCCTCTTGTGTGTTGGAGTCAATCTGCAAATTACTCTTTTATTAGATAGGATAGAGGCCTGGTACGTGGGTGGGGGCTAGCTGGTTTGCCCTGAAGAATGTCCTGGATCAGAGTGGGGGTTCCCTTGGGGTATGGGATGGCCTGGGTGAGGGGTCTGTGGTAGTTTGCAAACTGGCCATGCCCCGCAGTGACCGAAGTGAAGGCCCTGGGATCTGGGATTAATTTATGTTCTACAATTGAAACTTTGTAGCCTGGAGCAGAGCTAAGCCTTCTGCTCACTCCATGGTAACAGCCATTTCTGTTTGGGTTTAAATTCTATAATTGAATTTATAATTTATATAGAATTTATAATTCTATAATTGAAGCTTTGTAGCCTAGAGTGGAGGCCTAGGCACTAGGGCTGCAGAAGCTTGGCTTCCCCCATCGCCTGGGCAACCCTAGCCTCTGCTCTCTCCAGCTCCATGGCTGCTGCCATTTCTGTTGGGATATATCTTCTATAATTGAAACTTTGTAGCATTGAGTAGAGGCCTCAGCCTGAAATGGCAGGTGGAAAGCTTGGCTTCCTCCAGTGCCAGGAAAACCCAAGCCTCCTTCCTGCTCTTAGTGGCCACAGCCATCTTGGTTGGGGTTTATTTGCTCCTGATTGGCTTGTGGGCATGGCTTGTGGGCGTGGCTTGATCAGAGGTATGGGCAATTTGCATATTACTCTTTTATTAGATAGGATAAGACTAGAGGCACAGAGCAAGAAATTTGTGCATGGGAGGGGGGTGTCCTTCAGCCCAGCCTGCACCCTCTCCAATATAGGACTCCTCAAGAGATGTCTGACTGCTTGTTTAGGTCCAGTCCCACTGTGGGAGCTAAGCCTTCTGCTTAGCCTAAATGGGCAGTCAGATAACCCTCTCATAATCCAGGACTGCTGGCTCCCAACCACTCACCTGCCTGCCTGCCTGATTGCCCTTAACCACTTCTGCCTCCCAGCCTGATCACCCCCTAACCACTACCCTGCCAGCCTGATTGACATCTAATTTCCCTCTCCTGTAGGCCTGGTCCCCCCAACTGTCCTCCCCTGCAGGCCTGCGTCCCCCCTCCCAGCTGACCTCCCCTGTAGGGCTGGATTCCCCCCAATAGTCTTCTCCTGCTTGCCTGGTCACCCCCAACTGCCGTCCCCTGCAGGTTTGGTTGCCCCAAACTTCCCTCCCTTCCAGGCTGATTCTCCCCAAGTGCCCTCTCCTACAGGCCTGGGTCCCCCTAGCTGTCCTCCCCTGCAGGCCTGGGTCCCCCTCAGCTGTCTTCCCCTGCAGCCCTGGTCACCCATAACTTTCCTCCCCTGCTGGCCTGGTCACCCCCAACTGCCCTCCCCTGCAGGCCATGTTGTCTCCAACTTCCCTCCTGTGCAGGCCTGGTTCCCTCAAAGTGTCCTCCCCTGCAGGCCTGGGTCCCCCCTAACTGTTCTCCCCTGTAGGCCAGATTGCCCCCAACTCCTCTTCCCTACAGGCCTGGTTTCCCCCAACTCCCCTCCTCTGCTGGCCCAGTCACCCCTAACTGCCCTCCCCTGCAGGCCATCTTGTGGTGGCCATCTTGTATCCACATGGGAGCAATCATCTTTGACCACAGGGTTTGGCCATCTCACCTGGTGAGTGACAGTCAATTTTCATATTACTCTTTTATTAGATAGGATTCCAAATTTGCTGTAGTAACAGGTATTGTTTCATAAAAGAAAGAATGTTATTAAACTTTAAAAATAATTTTTCCTCCCAGCTCCCTGACAGAATCAGGCAGCCTTGACTTGGTCATGTCAGGCCTGCCTCCTTCAGACCATTAAAACTAGTGAATCATACAAAAGCTCAGAGACTCAGTCATGTATCCCTCCAGGCAGGTGTCAGTCACTCATTCTGTGAGCTTCAAATGAGAACGCATTAAAAGCTTTTTATTGCTGATCTATGATTACTCCACAGGGCTAAGTAGCAATAACTGTTGTTGGGAATATCATTTCATAATTAGCTTTATTAGTGATAAAGATTCAAGGCAAATCCTTAAATACTAGTAAATACTTCTCAAGATAATATTTTTCAGGTACTTGTATTTTCCTGGGGTACAAATGGAGGTTCTTAAGCAGAATATTGAGATATCAGTTGACAGAGTACTCACTCCTCTTGATTAAACCAGTAGACTAGGCACTAAAGGTGCCCAGAGTTTGATTTTGTCCTTGTCCAAAAGAATCAGAAAGGTAAACAGACCAGATCAGAGCAGAAGAAGTTGGGGTGGGGTGGGGAGGAAGAGGTCGGGCACATTGACGAAATTGGTGGACATGACTGTGTCTGTTATTGGCTCATCTAGTATAAAAGATGCTCCAAGACCATGGACCTCATTGGTGGCCCTGGGCAAATATAGCTCTCCCAAATGCCAAACCTCCTATCACTCTGTGCCCATTGGGAAGCCATGATTTTTGGCCATTTTGTTTCTTGATCAAGGAATGTAAGGCATATTCTGGGCTCCATTGCTAGAGTAGTGTACTGAATAGCTATGAATAAGACTATTCTTGTGGCATTACCTGGATGAGACCTGCAAGCAAAAAGAAAGAAAAAATGTGAAGTGACTATTTGTCCCAGAGAAGAACGAGTACTGGGGAGAATTTGCTTCCTCACAGTCACACTCCCCTGTGACAGATGAGGATGCAGCAGTTTCCCTGCAGAGCTGTGACCTCAGCAGGGCTTGTTGCTTGGTCTCCCTCTTTCATCAAAAGCTGATACTAAGAAGGACTGTGACAGCAGTCACATAAACCTTGGAAGTAACTGTACCACTTTGTTATGTCTATACATTCAGTGCTGGAATTGTCTGAAGCAGGCAGTCTGCTGATTCCAGAACAGAAAAATGACCATTAAGACTTATCATAGAGCTGCCTTTTTTAACAACTTTACACATATCTAATTCTCATAACCACCCTGTGAAATCAGTATTATCAGCCTCTGGGCCCTCCTTTCCATTTTAAAAAAAATTATTTTATTAAATTTTTTACAGAGAGGAAGGGAGAGGAATGGAGAGTTAGAAATATCGATGAGAGAGAAACTTTGTCCAGCTGCCTTCTGCACACCCCTTACTGGGGATGTGTCTGTAACCAAGGTACATGCCCTTGACTGGAATTGAACCTGGGACCCTTCAGTCTGCAGGCTGACACTCTATCCACTGAGCCAAACAGGTTAGGGCCCTCCAGGACTAGAGACTTTAAACAAACCACTTTTGGTCACATACAAGCAACTGAGCCGGTTAAAACTTGGAGCTATCCAATTCCAAAGCCTGTGCCCGACTACTTTGTTCCTTAGAAATGACAACGTAGGCGTACTCTATTTTCTGTGCTCTAGAACTATGGGTCAAAATGAAACCACAAGTCGGTCTACAATGTATAAGTATATGTACGTGTATATGTATATGTATGTGTACATGTATATGTATATGTAATAATCATACTGTGTGCCTTAAGTATGTACAATTGTATTTGTCAATTATTCCTCAATAAAGTTAAAAAAATAAAAATATCCTAAGCCACAAATTTAAAGGAAAACAGCCCTACGACACTATTTGCAATCCATTTTCTCAATGAACAGTGAAAGGCATCAGACCCTGGCAAAGGGCTCTTAGACCCCAACTGCCAGACAGGAGAAATGTTCATGGACACCTTCTGAGTGAACCTGAGACTTCACACCATAGGCACCCATTCAGGTCACTTTCACAGGGAGCCAAGGGAGAGCCCTAGGACATGCTATATGGTCACCAGCAAAGGGACTGGCAGGAGCTCAGCAGCATGAGGTGAGGTATGGTCTACCCTACACCTGGGTCAGCACCTCTGGTGAGTGTCTTTCAGGAGCCCCTTATGAACTTCAGTGCCCCACTTTTACTGGGCAGCAGCTTGTCTATCTGTGGTCTCAGAGATGCCACTAGGGGACCAGGGGGTCAGAGAGAAGAGGATAAGAAGTTCTATGGGCCTCTCTTCTCAAAGGATCCATTCCTCTACCTGGACAGGCCCCTCTGGCACCTTTCTAAAGCATCTATGTTCCCTAAAATAGGAGGAAGGTAGGGAAAAGCTGGGATCCTAGTCTAGAGTGGAGCCTCCTATGTAAAAACCACTGTTTATTCCTTCCAGAGACCTCTTTCTTCCCTGGGCCCCTCTGGTGTTCATGGGGAGAAGCTGCATGAGGGAGACTGTGGGTCATAGGGGGGATAGATGGAGCTGTCACGGGAACAATGACAACTGCCATTCCTCCAAATGCTCTGAAGGTGTGTGTGTGGCAAAAGAAGGTGGAATTCTGGGGTGCAAGAAAGCCTAGAAATGTCTCTGGAGCGCTGAGTACTCCCTCCCCTCCCACCCAGCGAAGCTTCACAGAAAGGGCAATAATGTAAACATTCAGCCATTAGAGGGAAAACTTACTCTTTATGCCACCCTCCTCACCATTAACGACATTGGCTGCTTATTAAAGTACGAGTCTGATTTGTGTTTAATGATCTTGAAAGGAAAGTAATTGCTTGGGTATTACCATTCAAATGTTCTTAAAAAGTGCAGATAGTATTTACAATTGGATTGTCCTTTCCTTTCCAAGGGGCCAGGCAGGCAGGCAGTGTTCCCCGGTCCATTTGGTCCATTTGAAGCTGGATCTGGGAAGAAGTCACCTCAAAAATGATCTTGAGGATCTTGAAGCTCGGCGTGTGTTTCCCTTTCTTCTTTTCACTCTTGAGAAACTCCTGGGTAATAGCCCTTCCCCTTTCCTTCCAGGGAGGGGACATGGCGAGGAGCGATTTTATGGTACAACTTGGAGAACAACCCAGTTGTCCTTTGGGAAAACAGCACAAGGCATTGGTGCTGAGTCAGTAGTTCGGGAATTGGAGAAGGGAAGACCACACGATTCTTGACAGAGAAGTGAAACCAAACCAAAAAGCAAGGATGAAGGAGAGATCCAATGAAGATGTAAGCCCAAACAGCATTTAAATAAATATAAGGCAAATTGTGTTAGCAATGTCAGTTCTCCTGTCCACAGGCAGTTTTGAAGCTGCAACATTGATTTGTGAAACCAACCTTGCTGTTACAGGGAACACACAGCGGAGTGGAAGGTAACCAAGCAACAGTGCATAGTGTTGACCACCTGAGCTATGGCCACCCAAACTAAGTCCCAGTTTCAAACCTTCACTGGGCCACACCTAGTAGCTGTATGACCTTGGAAGGAAGTAACTTACCTTCTCTGAGCCTCAGTGGCCTCATCTCTGAAAAATGGAAATGATCATTGGACCCACCTCACAGGGTAATCATAGGGAGCCAAGATTTTTCTGGAAGCAAAGAGCTTTCTTTGCACAGCTCCTGACAGAGAGAACTTGTTCAATCAATGCCCTTGATTAGTATTAATATTAGAAAAGGTGAACAAGTTTCTCACTGCCTTCAGTACCTGACTTTCCATGAGCACTATTTTGATAGCTGTGTATTTTGGATGTTCAGCATTAGTAGCACCTGGGTCTCTGGCTGAATACTCATGTCTTGGGACTCCTGCGTCCAGTAAAAAAAGCAAAACACACCTGGTTGTGAATGGATGACACATTTCCGCCCCTCTCTAAATAAGCCACGTGTGAGAAAGTGGGTGGAAGTTAATTTATTTTAAATCAGTGTTGAGAAGGAATTATAGACACAGCTCTTAGGGGTTAAGGGTGTCTCTTTGCTCTGTAATCTGACATTCAGAATTGGTATGAGCCACGTGAATGGATAAAGTCAATGAATAGCCTTAGTTTTCATTGTTAATAAATGAACATCCGAAACATAAAACCTGCTGGTGGATGGTACCCTGGGGGTGTCTGAGTTACTTGGCCTGAGGCCCAAGAGTAAAGTTGGTACTGTGTGTTCCTGCTGCCACCACACAGAGCAGTCTCACCTGCTGTGGGGCACTGGGGAAGGGATCTGATGCGCTTCTAGGTTATTGTTGGACATAAAGTGGTCTGGCTTTGGGTCAAAACAAATGTGGCCCTTTCAAGTCTTTAAGGGTGGGGACAAATCCTGAAAAACGTTGACGAGATCATAATAGGTCCTTTATGTCCATTTCTGTTCTCAAATGACATTGAGGCTGGTGTTCACAGACTCTGACCTCAGAAGTGCCATCTCAGGAGCAGCCTGAGGCTGCAGAGAGGCTGTGCTATAAATGGATGCTGTGCAGCTGTGAAGGGAGCTATTTTGGGATCCCAGGGGGTCTCATTTGTATTTCAGGTTAGGAGGCTTCCAAGTGAAGGAGAAGCCTTTGTGGATGGTGGAGAAAGACCAGACCAGACATAGTCTCCCTTCCTCCCCAGCCTCCTCTCCTGCTGGCACCTGAAGCCCCATCCACTCTTTCTTCAAAGACTTCACTGGCATGGGTGCTAGATCTCGGTGGGGAGGGAGAAAAGGGAGCAAGTCATCTCCCGGTGCTGTGTCTGGGGAAATTGCTTCCTCTGCTGTGTTCCCAAGAAGACTATCTGACCTTTGCAGGTGGGGGAGGTGCCAAGGCTTCAGGCTCTGGTTGCCTTTTGCATGCACTTCAGTGGCTTTTGAACAGGAAGGAACCTGGCAGCTGAGGTGAGAAAACAGGGTATTAGACTCATCTTCACAGCTCAGTTCCTGTCCACTCTGTAGAGCGAAGAGGCTGGTCCCTTCTCCCATGTGTCCTAGGCTTAGGTTGGTGAGGCCTTAGAGCCCTTTGAGCACTAGCGTTCAGAAGGATGGCGCTCCTTTCCCTCTCCTTCTGTCAGAAAAATCACCGCATTGGTCATTTTGGGTTAGAAGAAATGGTAGATGAACGGCGTCCCCTCCCTTTAGCCCACGCTTCATGCATCACATTAATGGCTGCCATCTTGAAAATAGACCACAGATCTAATAGGGGAGCTCACATGGCTTAAGCCTGTATGCTTCAAAGCTCACAGGACTGGGTCGCAATGCTGTATTGCTACATCCCAGACAGGTGGCCTTTGGCAAGTCTTTTCACCTTCCTGGGACTCAGGCCCTCACTTTCAAAATGGGAACAACTATCACACGTGTCTCATGGGATTATTGTGAGAATTAAATGTGGCAAAATACTTTGTACATGGCACATGGTCAGTGTTCTAAAAATACAATACTTTTTTTAATAATGGATAATATTACTAGTAGATGGAGAGAGAAGAAGGGATGAAACTCTTGGGACTGGGACCTGCATAAGGACCCTAGTTCTCACTTACCTTGTCATCGTTGACAGGCCCTTCTGAGCCAAGAAAAAGGAGAGTGACAAGGTGAGAAGAAAGGAGCAAGGAAGTAGTCAAGGTTTTTATGCCTTTTAATTAAGCCTCAGCCTGGTCCTGGCTGGTTGAAGTTGGAGGAGCTCCTGGTATTGAGAGCCTAGAATGCCAGGTGTTTAAGAAAGATAGATATCTGTGCTTGTATTCAGGTTACAACTTGTGAAGAAACCTCTCAGCTTTCCAGAATTATATCAATAAAGCTACAAGGGGCTATAGAATTAAAATTCATATCTTCTCCTTACACCTGAGGAAAGAAGACTGAGAGATAAAAGGACTTGCCCAAGGTCACCCACTTAAGGGCCTACACAAAGAACCAGGCCATTCCACTCCAGCTGAGAATTGTATGAAGTGCTGCAAACCCAGACAGTATTGTTAGACTGAAGGTTAAAAAAAATGTCTCGAGTTGAGTCAAGTGGCTTTTTGAATATTGTAAAATGAAGCATTTGATTTTTTTCATGGAAAATATAGCACATGGTGGTTTGGATTTTGTTATTCCCTGAAAAAGAAATCTTGTTAGTGGATTGGAGGGGACATGTTCACAGTCCCATTAAAAAGATCCACAAACCTGTTTAGGAAGTAACAGGCATAAAACTTCCTTAGAACCCCAAAGAGATTAAATAAAAATTATCTAGCTGACCTCACCAGCCACTTTCAAAAGTCCAGGATAAGAAATGAGCCAAGAAGCGGTTCCCTGTTGTTGAAATTTTGGGTAAACTAGGGCCTTGACATCGTACAAGGGTCAAGAGCCAGATGGTGGCGGGAACTTCTTAACAGTAGAGACTTCCTCAAAGTCTAGTTGCATCTGAGCAAGTATGGAACTCTGTGTCTCTCAAAGAATGTCTTGATTCTCAAAGGAGCCCAGGTAATCCTCCACACCTTGGACTTTCCAAAGGTCATATGAGGAACCTGTCCGAATCCCCTCTGTAAAGGCAGATATTAAAACCATTATCTATCATATTTGATGTCACTTACAAAGTGTGTGACCTTGTATTATGCAAACCAAGACACTGTGTGTGAAAGGGGACACTATAAACAGGTTTCTTGAGACAACATATACACACTGTCCTGGATGCCTGGATACCCAACTTAGAAAAATCAACATGATATTTTCCTATTGAAATGTAAAAATTAGAAGTATATGTTTGAACCAATGCCCTCCTTTTATATCAGGCCATGGGGGATTGAACAGAGCTATGTAATCTGATATTTTTTCCTTGTGCCTGGGCTTCCAGGAAGTTCAGTATTAAGTTTTATATCAATTGCAACAATCATCGCTAGTTTCTGATTTCCAGTACAACTACTCCTCATCCTTTTACCCAACCTTCTTCTCCACCTTTAACATACACACTCCTGGATCATGCTCCCCACACATCAAATCTTCATTTTAATAAGTTAGCTCAAAATCCTTTGTAAGCAGGTTAGCAACACACATCCTGAATTTTCTAAGCACCTTGACATCACATATTCAGCTTTATTTTCCTCATAAATGATGTGAAATCCTAATAAATCCCACCATTTTGCCTTCCAAAATGAATTATTTCATTAAATAAGCACTTTTTGAATTCTTATTATGCACTAGAATGATGATAGAAATATAATCAATCAATAGACAAAAATTCCTCTCTTTGTGAAGTGAGGCAGATTGATAATAAATAATAAACTCAAT
The DNA here is from genome assembly GCA_027563665.1 of Antrozous pallidus. NCBI lineage: Eukaryota > Metazoa > Chordata > Mammalia > Chiroptera > Vespertilionidae > Antrozous > Antrozous pallidus. The sequence continues at coordinate 21,847,242 of CM050520.1, forward strand.
AAATAAGCAATTTACATAAAAGTTTTAGGATGGTAAGTGCAATAGAAAAATATAGAACCGAGTAAGGGAAATGGGGAATGTCAACTGTTGGACAGCACAATTTAAGTGAGGTGATCAGGATGGACCTCATTGAGAAGATAATCTTTGAGTAGGATGAACTTTTTTTCTCAATAATTTATCATCCAAATTTGGAAACTTTTAACAGTGCAAGGAGAAGCTATTCATAATTACATTGTAAAATAGGTGCAAACTAGGACTGTCCTAAGCAAATAGGGATATACAGTAACCTACCATTTGAGCAAAAGGTGAGAGAATCAACACAGCAGATACCTCAAGAATAATTGGTTCAGGCAGAGGAAACAGCAAGTTTCAAGGCCCTGAGGCCAGAGCATGCCTAGCGAGGTAAAGCAATAGCAAGGCATCCAGTGTGTTTGGAAGGACTAAGCAAAGGAAGAGATATCCGAGATGAAGTCAGGAAGTTGCTGGGGACCTTGTATGTGTAGGCCATTATAAGAGCTTTGGCTTTTTTTTCTGAGAGAAATGGAGAACCAAAACTGACTTATGCTTTTCCAAGATTAACATTGGTTGCTGTGTTGAGACTACACGATAGAGTTGGTAAATAGGAAAGCAGGGAGACCAGGTAGGAGGTAGTAGCAGAAGTAGTAAAAAGTCAGATGCTGGATAGGTATAGGTATAACCAACAGGGCTTTTTGTTGAATTGGATGTTGAGTGTAAAAACAAAAACAAAAATAAAAACGAAACAAACAAACAAACAAAAACCTAGAGTGTTTCTGGGGTTTGAGGCCTGAGCAACTAAGAGAGTGGAAGCACATTTACTAAGATGGAAAAGACTCTGGATGGAGCAAGTGGAAAAGGGAAGAGCTGTGATGGCCAGGAACTCAGTTTGGAACCTGAGAAATCTGAGTTGTCTCTATGAGATGGAACTGTCCAGCAGGCCAGTGCCTATACAAGTCTGAGGTTCAAGGAAATGCTATGTAAAGCCATTAGAAGGATGTGACTCCTCATGTCTCCCAGATCACCTCTTACACCTCGAAGCAACGCAAAAACCCTTTTGCAGGTTGAATTTTTGTTTCTGGACAAAATAGATCAGAATGCTCATCCTTCAAGGCCCATCACCAATCTTAATTTTTCATGAAGTCTTTCCTAATTACTGCAGTCCCTATGGGATGCTCTTAATTTATATAATTGTCTGCCTCACTGATTCATCCATTAATAACTATCTGTTGAGCAAATTCTGTGTGCAAGGCCCGGTGCTGGGTGCTATGGGGTACAGGAAACAAGAACATGTGGTTCCTACACTCAGAAAGCTGACATCCAGCTGAGCAAACAGAACAAACATTACTCAAAGCACTGGAGAACACCAGGTTCTTTGAGGAGTCAGAGTCAGTGACATGGAGAAAGTACCTCTTTAGTTGAGTCTTAAATAAAAAAGACAGCTTCTGGGGATGAATTTTTTTAAACATTTAGGAGAGTGGATGGTCTCTCTCCTAAAAGTATTCTGGTTCTAAAAATCTGTATTTCTATGAATACTGAGAAACTGAATTTTTCTCCAGAGGAAGAGTAGAGTAGGGTGGGGAACACTTTGGAAGTGGCAGCCCAGGAATAAAAAGAAGATGGGTGCAATGTCTTAGGGAGCGAGAATGAGCACAGGTGGGAGAGGAGACAATGAAAGACAAGGTCTGGGGGAGACATTTCACAGGTGAGCAGCAGAAAATGAGTCTGCCCATAAAGGAGCATTGTTCCATGTCATAGGTGTGATGGTGGCATGATGAGCAGCTGTGTCACAGGCGTAGACTGAAAGAAGGGGTGAAAAAAGTGGGGGGGGGGTGAAATTCTTGTCATTATCCAGACATGAAGTCAATTCTTGACCAAAAGAATTGATTAGATATGAGATCTGCAGGAGACCTTGCAAAGGAAAGAGAGGACAGTGTGACAATGAAGGACAATAGGAGCCAAGAAAGAGAGCCATGGCACCAAGATTCCACTGCTGAGAGAAGAGCAGTGGTGGGGGCACTCGCTGGGTGGCATAGGACTGGGCATGGCATTGGTAAAGAAGGTTAGGGTAGGTCGGTTGAAGTAAGAGTGGAGCATCTAAAAGCAGGAGAGGGTCAAGGTGAGAGATGGAGCAGTGAGAGTCAGCCATGTGAGGAGAGGGTCAAGGTGAGAGATGGAGCAGTGAGAGTCAGCCATGTGAGGAGAGGGTCAAGGTGAGAGATGGAGCAGTGAGAGTCAGCCATGTGGAGCCATGGTGAAGCCACGGGCAGTGTGAGCCCAAGAGAGACTAAGTAACTCATGCTTAGGCATTAGTGATCTGTGCCCATCTGCCTGTTTTACCTCCCCGCCTACATGCTTGACATACTTCCTGCTTATATCCTTGCAATCTGTTGGGAGGCAAAATAACATAGTGATCAAACACATAGGATCTGGTATCAGATTTCCTCCATATGACACCCGGTTCTACCCAAAACTGGCAAGTTACTTAGCATTTCTAAACCAGAGTTTCTTCAGTAAAATGGGGGAGACAATAGTAATTGCCTCATAGGTGTGAGGATTAAAATAGACTTTGCACATGAAAAGTATTCAATTATGTTGCTATTGCTACACATGGCCACATTTCAATAAATATTCACTGATAGCAGTGTAAGTAGAGTCCATTGAATTAACATTTAAAACCATGCAATTCTCTAAACCAGTTCACCAAAGGGAAGGTTAGAGGAGAGGACGAACACTCACTGAACACCTGCCATATGCCAGACACTTCGCAAAATGCTCAGTTGACCTTGACAACAACCCCAGAAGGTAGCTTTTATCCTCATTTTATAGACTAGGAAATAGACGCTCGTAAAAGTTAACAAGCTTTCCCAAAGTCATACAGTTAAAAATGGCATATATTTTATGCATTTAAAAATTCTAAAAAGGTATGTTCCAAATTGTTATCTTCTTACTTTATAGAGTCTATGTTACTTAAAATATTTTTAACAAATAACTATTGTTCCTATAATCAGCAAAAAAATAAAAATAAAAAAGGTCTTTCTATTTTGGGTGTGCAAGGGAAATAGGGGGTGGAACTGGGCAGTCTCGGATGGTTATGGAGAAGCAAAGAGCCTCCAGGCTTTCTTTTTTCTTTTTCCTTTTTTTTTTAAATTAAGGTATTACATGTGTACATATCTTCCCAATGCCTCCCCCACCTCACTCCCATACATGCCCTTAGCCCCCAGTGTCTATGTCCATTGGTTATGCTTATATGCATGCATATAAGTCCTTCTGTTGATCTCTTATCTCCCCCACCTCATAGAACAGCAAGCCTCTGCTTAAATGTTGCCCTAAGGAAAAGAGTAAACTCTGTGCATTGGGAATTTAAGAAATCAGGAGAGAAAAACAAAAAGGAAGATGGATGAGCAAGTAACGTATCTGAGATTTCCATCTAAGATTGTTAATATAACAAAAGAAAGTTTTCATGCTTAAAGGGATAAACTTCCTTAATCTGTCACATTCTCTTAATCCCTAGATGAGATGTCTCTGTTCCTGAAAGGTGGACAAAACTTCCCTATATGTTGGTCCCTAGGGCCTCAGATAAGGCACCAGTGTGATTAATTCTGTAACACCAATGTATGTTAAACCAAAACAAGCCACAGAGGACTCTAAGAGTCTAGATTAATTCTGGGGTCAAAAGCTCATTCTCATCATATCAAATAATAACCTCTGGAAAAATATGAGAGAAAATCCTCTGATAAGGGGAAAACTGTCTCTGAAAGAGGAAGCTTCAGTTAACGGGATGTTGCTTTTAAAAATAGCATATCTGGTCAGTACCATGTTATTTGTGTAATTGGAATCTGGTAATAATGTCAGGTATGTTAGACAACATCACTTCATCTAAAAGCTAATTTTTAAATTACTGTGCTGTATTTCGGAAGGTAATTCATCTTTTATAGGAATCAGAAAGGTTTGCTCAGACTCCCATGGAAAGCAGAGTGGTCTGTTAGAGAACAAGATGAGGTTAATTAAATGCTATCTTGGAGAGAGAGAGAGAGAGAGAGAGAGAGAGAGAGAGAGAGAGAGAGAGAGAGAGAGAGAGAGAGAGAGAGGGAGAGAAAGGAAGAAAGGAAGAAAGAATCTATAAAATTTACATTTCATATATTCCCTTCTAAAGAATTTTTATTCTAGAAGGTACATTAAAATGTAATTTAAGTAAATCAATAATTAACTTCTGAACATTGACTGTGTTCCAGGCATACAAAAATGAAAAAAAGGTGTAGTCTCTCTTCTCAAGGAGGCATAACTGATTGTGATAAATTCTATCTAGACACACACAGTACGATGGGATAAAAGATAAGTAGCTATTAATTTTTTCATGGACCAAAATGAAGGACCGAGGAGGTAAAAAAAAAAAAAAAAACTACCAAGAGATGCCTTGAGCTGAAGGCTTCCCAGCATATCAATGATCAATTTAGCATTCATTTTGCATCTTGCTGCCCATAGACCTCTTGAGAGTCAAGAAATTAGTTCTGCTATCCCTAACTTTGCTTTAAGAACTCTGCCTGCTATTCTTAGCTTTCAACAAAGTCTGGTGGGAAAGCAAAGGGAATTCTGGGCCTTAAGAACAGATTGAACAATTAACAAAAAGAACAGATTCAAGCATTTTTATCAGAGACAAATTTTAAAACCTTCAACTTGAGAGACTAGAGGCAAGATTAAGAAATAGCTTCTTGCTCTAGTCAGTTTGGCTTACTGGTTAGGGCATCAGCTTGCAGACTGAAAAGCCTCGTGTTCAATTCTGGTCAAGGGAATATACCTCCATTGCAAGCTTGGTCCCCGGGCAGGTTGGGGCGCATGCGGAGGCAACCAATCAATGGGCCTCTCTCACATCAATGTTTCTCTCTCTGTCTGTCTCTCCCCCTCCTTTCCACTCTCTCTTAAAAATCCTATCTAATAAAAGAGTGATAAGCAAATTGACCATACCTCCGATCAAGCCACACCCGTGGCCACACCCACCATCCAATCAGGAGCATATTATGCAAATAAGCCCCAACCAAGATGGCTGCTGCCACTGAGAGCAGGAGGGAGGCTTGGTTTCCCTGACACTGGAGGAAGCTTTCTGTCTGCCGTTGCAGGCCCAGGCCTCCACTCAATGCTACAAAGTTTCAATTATAGAAGATACATAATCCCACGGAGCTGAAGAGAGAAGAGGTTAGGGTTGCCAGAGCGATGGAAGAAGCCAAACTTCTGCAGCCTTAGCCTAGGCATCCACTCTAGTCTACAAAGTTTCAAACAGAAATGGCTGTCGCTAGAGTGAGCAGAAGGCTTGGCTCCACTCCAGGCTACAAAGTTTCAATTGTAGAATATAAATTAATCCCAGATCCCAGGGCCTCTACTTGGGTCGCTGGGGGGACATGGCCTGCCTGCAAACCTCCACAGACTCCTCACCCAGGCTGCCCCATGCCCCAAGGGAACCCCCACCCTGATCCAGGACACTTTTCAGAGCAAACCAGCCAGCCCCCACCCAAGTACCAGGCCTCTATCCTATCTAATAAAAGAGTAATAAGCAGATTGATCATTACTCCAACACACAAGAGGGCTGCTCCCATGTGGTGAAAGATCCTTCCCCCATGTGGACACAAGATGGCCACCACAAGATGGTCAGCAGGGGAGGACAGTGGGAGGTTTCAGGCCTGCGAGGGAGGGCAGCTTGGGCCATCAGGTTAGCAGGGGAGGGCAGTTGGAAGGGACTAGGCCGGCAGAGGAGGGAAGTTGGGGGCAAGCAGACTGGCAGGGGAGCAGTTAGACATCAATTAGGCTGGCAGGGTAGTGGTTAGGGGGTGATCAGGCTGGCAGGCAGAAGCAATTAGGGGCAATCAGGGAGGAAGGCTGACAAGCAGTTTGAAGCCTGCAGTCCTGGATTGTGAGAAGTATGTTCCACTGCCCATTTAGACCCGATCCTACCAGGATTGGGCCTAAACGAGCAGTCAGACATCCCTCGAGGGGTCCCAGATTGGAGATGGTGCAGGCTGGGCTGAGGGACACCCTCCTGCCCTCCCCGTGCAGGAATTTTGTGCACTGGACCTCTAGTAAATGAATAAAAATAAATGGAAAAAATACTTCTTTTCTCCAATAGGAAACTGATGTTACTTGGTAGATATGGAAAGGAAAGGAATAACAATTCCCACCTCACCTCATCTTGACCTCCACTCCCTGCAAAATAATATTTCATCCCATCTTGTGTAGGATCCGTAAGAGATGGGGATGGAGGAGCCTGGAATCCTCTTTGAACACTTAAAAAACCCTGAATCCAGCTGCTTCTCTTGGGTTCCACCCCTACCTCAATGAAGTTGGCGAAGTCTAGGACTGTGAACTTATAACAAATTGGCTGACAATTTCCCAGCTCACCTGCAATCCAACCTGGGTTCATGTACCCACACACTGAAAATGAGGTTGCTCATATGTTTACCAGGTTGGTCTTATAGATCAATCCACATTGTCTGATGTGACCAGAGAGCTCCCTGTCTTGATGGTAATGACCCAGATGATGAGGGTTACTATTGTTTTCCTTGAAAACTGGCAAGTTCATCAGCCGCCCATGGCCTGTCAGTATAACCAGTGGGTTCTTCTTAGCAACTTTGGCTACTTTCAAAACTGCAAATCCTCAGGCCCCTGAGTTGGAACACCTTCGGTCCTTCCCAGTGAAGGAACCATTGATTTCCCTAGTGCTACCTGGCTTCTGTTTTTTTTTTTTTTTCATCTCATTTGCTGCCTCAAAGGCATTTCGATAATAGTTGTCCTTATTTGACCAAAGAAAAGGATTAAAATACAACAAAACAAAACCTTAGAAGCCTTGACCTTTTTGGGTGATCACTTAGTTACCAACTTCTCCTCTGCCTCTAATAAAGGGGCAATGTGTTTCTTTATCAACACCTTGTGAGTGGTTTCCCTAAAGGACAGTCTTCTATTGTCTGAATGTGTTTAATAAATTGGAACTCTCTCTTGGGCAGTGGTATGGAGCCAACTACTCCAGAAGGGCAGATTCCACCAAAATGGTAGATACAAAGCATCATTGTGTGGCTTAATCCACGTTGGGTTACAGTCTCTTTAGAGTTTCTCTCTTCACTCATGAATGATTTTTTTACCACACCTTTCAGACTACCAGCTTTCAAGACCCATGCTCCTCCTTCCCCAGGAACCCTTTTCTGGTTGTTCCAGAGAAAAGGCATGGGCAGCTCATGAATACTAGACAGCTATCATCATGGTGGCTTCCAAAGGCAACTGCCAGGCCTCCAGCATTCACTGGTGGTGAGTCCAGGGTCACAGTGATCTGGGAGTCAGATGATGGCCAACTGTCAACCAGGATATCTACCCATGACCACCTTGTTGTATAGGTACTCAGCAAAAGAACTAAATCTATTTTACTGAGGTAGCAAGTTCCACCTCAACTTTGTGGCAAAAACAAAACAAGGATACTGGGATCAAACTGAAATTTTATTTTTTCGCATTTACATACAACAAAACAAAAACCTTAGAAGCCTTAACCTTTTTGGATGATGTTTTAAAAAGCAGTTACCAACTTCTCCTCTGTCTCTAAGGAAAAGGGCAAAGTGTTTCTTTACCAGCTCCTTGTGTATGGTTTCCCTAAAAGACAGTCTTCTATTGTCTGTATATGTCAATAGAGTGTGGAGAGTTATACTTTATGGAGTAACTCTAGCCAAGAGATCATCATAGGATATTCATCCTTACTTCAGTTAACATAAATGATTATCCTAAGAACAATAAGGAGTCCAGAGGCTAGCTGTAGGCTAAAGAATGCCAGTAGATAAGAACATGGTTCAGAAGTCTGGGTTCAGGTCCTGACACAACCTCTGACCAGCTTATGAAGAGCTAAGCCAGAGCATCCTTAACTGCAAAACAGAGATAATAATACAACCCACTTCACTGGATTGTTTTAAGGTCTCAATGCAATGACAGGTAAAAGTCACTCTTCTCCATGCTTAGCACACAACAAGCACTCAATCAATGTTAGCTGTTACTATTTTTCTACCTCATAGCATTGTATCTGGCACATAGTATATGTTCAATAACCATTCATGATTGGTAGTGACTAAATGGATGCAGAGTCTGGGATAGAAACTAACATCAACCCCTACCAGAAAGGAAGAATGAGAGGCTGACTAGGCTAGTCTAAATTTAGCTTTCTCTGGTCTGGTTTTATCTGGAAATGTGAACAAAGCAGAGGATGGCAGTGGTTATGGCAAAGGCAGAGGAAATGGAGCATGAGAGCATTTCTGACAAAACCCACTTGCTTCTAAGTTGCCACAAAGATCATTTGGAGTTTTAGAGTGTACTCAAGGGGCCTGAGGTGGGAAGACAGAACAGGGATGAGGCTGGACAAAGTAGCTTGGCATCAAATTTTTTAAAAAGCTACATAAATGAAAAGAAAAATCTTGCAAGTAAGTCTGCCCACCTGTAGTTTTATAATAAAAAATCTTGATTGTAACCATTAGGGGATGTCTCCTCAGATTTAGATTCTGATCTAAATCCAGAATTCCTTACCAAGAGTTTATACATTTTTGGGTGGTTTATGAGAAAGCTTCGAGGGAACACACCAACCATCCAAAATTGTATCTAAAATTCTGTGTTTATTTGTATGATCTTGTCATAAGAGGAAAGAGAAAGAAATGGGGCTCAGATATATTGTCAGATTCTCTAAATAATCTGTGACTCCAGCATTTTAAGAACCTCTGATTCGTTAAGAACGTATGGACTTCATCAAGTCAACACAGAATTTCTGGGAAATAGCTACATTGTGAAATGAGAACTATGTTCCATTTACCATATTGTAAATTTAAGCATAAATTATACAGTGATAATATGTAATTAGAGCAGAGTGGTTAAAATGGAAGTTTCTAGAATCATGAATTTTTCTTCAAAACCTAACTAAACAGCTTAGTAGTTGTGTGACCATGGGCAAGTTAGTTAAACTCTTTATTTCAGTTAGTTATTGCTATCTGTCTCCAAATTCAGTTACTTAAAATAATCATTTTTTATTAGTCACCTGTCTGGAAGTCAACTGGGGGTTGGCTGATAGATAGCTCTGCATCACATGTCTCCCACCCTCTTTTTGGGACCAGAGGACTAGCCCACGTATGTTCTCTTGGTGATGGCAGAGGTGCAAGAGAGCAGCATAAACATGCTAAGTCTCTTGGGCCCATGCTCCAGACTGACACACTGGCACTTTTGCCTCATGCTGTTGGCCAAAAGGAGTCACGGAGTCAAACTTGGTGTCAGGGCGTATGGAAATAAACCTGCCTCCTTTTGTGAAAAGAATGACAAAGTTATATTGCAAAGATAGTAGATACGGAAAGGAGAGAAGAATTGGGTTCACTTGAAATTTCCCGTCCTCTGCACCTCTGTTTTCCCCAAATGACACAAAGATAGATCATGCCTCTAGCATCATTGGAGGATTAAAGAGTTCCTGTGTTTTAAAATACCTTTTACAGTGCTTGGCACATAGATGTTTAATATCACATAATATCTCACTATTATTATTAACACCTATTTTTATTGTCACACATTCTGTGCTGTAGTCAGGCCTGGGTGCCTCTTCCACTTGCCCACACTCTCCCCTTCCGATGTTGATTCTATGGGCCAAGACCCTTGTTAAAACCACAGTGAAGGACATCCTACAATATAATCAGCCTGTACTCTACAACCAAGTCAGTCATGAAACATAAAAGAAGGCTGAAGAGCCATCTCTGTTACAAAACATTAAGGGGACACAATGACTAAATGCAGTGTGCCATCCTAGATTGAAATGGGGGGTGGAGTTGAGGGAGAAAGAGAATCTGCCCAAAAGGACATTATTGGAACAACAGGTAACATGGAATCTGGACTTTAGGTTAAATCAAAAGTCAGCAAACTACAGTCCTCCAGCCAAATCCTGCCTGCCACCCATTTTTATAAATAAAGTTTTATTAGAACACAACCAAATCCATTTGTTTATGCATTGCTTGCAACTGCTTTTGCACTACTTCTGTAACAGGCACCATAGGGCCTGTAGGACCCTTTACAGAAAAAGTTTTCCTATCCTTAGATTAAATAAAAATTTTTGCTGAATGTTCTAATTTTCTTATTTGTACTGAGATTAAGTAAAAGAATGACTTGGTTCTTAGGAAATCCACACTAAAGTATTTAGGGATAAAGTGGCATTGTGTCTGCAACTTGCCCTCAAATAGTCAGGGAAAGCAATTGTAGAGAGAGAAAGTGGTGAGGAAGATAATGATAAAGTATATATGCAAAATGTTAACCACTGGTGAATCTGGGTAATGAGTGTGTTCTTGGGAGTTCTTCGGATATTTTTGGCAACTTTTCTGCATATTGGAAATTTTCTCACAGAGAAAAGGGTTTTTAGAAATTGCACGGGCTTTGCCAAAAGTAATGCTAAGGAGATCCTTTCTCATCGATGTATTTTGTCGATGCCCGCTGCTCCTCCCTCGCTCCTTTCCCCGAAGCTTCTCTCTCGATCTGCTTGGCCCTGTGGCTTTCTGCTTCCCTCTCACCTGGACACGGTGTGCCTGGGCCAGCTGCCCCTGTGTTATGTGGGACTGTGGGTCTGTCCCATGGCATCTCCGTCTTCTTGGTAGTTGAATAGTTTCAGGATTGAAGTCCAATCTGAAAAACTTCCTGTGTAGAACTCTATGAAACTCCTGTAGGGAGCGACGACAGCATTAAACCTCTGACTGACCAGTCGGCAAAGCCACCAACAAGTCTCAGCTTAGAGGGCACAGCTGACGCTCCCTAGATCCTTCCTGGGTAGCTAATGCTGCTATGGGAGGTGTAGCAAGCGCTGCCAAAACAAGTGAAACTCACAGGAACATGGTAACTATGTTGACCAAGACCTTGTTTTTCTCCAACTATAAAATAAAGCCTCAGCTTGCGGACTGGATCTCTCTCTGTGGCCTCAGCCAAGCACAGGAGCTCCACTGAGTCCCAGCTTATTCTCTTTCTTTGTCTGTCTTTTCTTTAATCCTTTGCTGTCCCCCCTCAGGCTCACCGAACTCTTGACTGTGCTGACCCGGCACAACATCCTGTATATCACTCCTGAGCACTGCCCCTGGCTCCTGGGCCCCTGGGTGTTTTAACAATTTTGCCCCTACTGTCACATGGGCCACGGGCTCAGCTAGTGAAAAACTTCTGGTCTCCCTTCAGCCACGTTGTTTTCCTGTGTCAGATTGAGGAAGCTTGAAACAAGGTGGTTGATACCTGTTATTTTCTTCTCGGCAGGGTCTCAATGGGACAGAATTTCATCCTAAGGTGTGGACTTTTAAATCTCCTCTGCCTCGAGATGTGCTGGTGCGGAGTTTAAAAGTTGGCTTCTCACTCAGGGATCACAGCGGGAGCCATTCTCCGCTCTGTGTACAAATTGGGCAGGGCTGGCCTGAAACCTTAAAGAGAAGGCAGAGAAAGGCTCTCGTGTTCCTCTCCTCGGGTATTATCTCATTTCGTCCACACAGCAGCCCCGGGAAGGAAGTGAGACACATATGTTCGTTTCCATTTACAAGGGCAGAATGCTGAGGCTTGGAGAAATGAACAAACTACTCACCTGGCTCCCATGGTTACAAGCGATGAGAGAGAGAGCACAGGGGTGTCCTCAGAAGAACCAGGAATGAGAAGCCAAACCCCCAGGCATTAATCCTAGTTCTGAGGTTATGGGACTGTGGATACTTTATTTAATGCCTCAAAACGTCAGGTTCCTCATCTCAAAATAAGAGCAATAAAATCTGCTGCCAGGATTAGTTGTGAGGTTTACGTGGAAGACCAGGTGAGCATCTCTTCCAGTGGCCACCAGATTCGAAGAAGAGCGTTACCCCCTTTCCCAAACCTCTCACCATGTGCACTTCCCTTTTCCAGGGGGTTGAATAAAAACCAGCCCCTGGGGAGGGCTCTCTATCCATGTTAGCGAATGTGGCCCTCCACATTCTAAATGCCTAGTTCACAAATAGAGTCAGGGGAGGGGTTACTGCTAAATAAAAGGCCGTGCCCAAGAGGATCATGTTTGCTAAGCACAGCCTGTGAAATATGCGCTAGGAAACCTAGGGCAGCCTGTGTACTTCTTTATGATTTTCTTTAGGATAGCCTGGGGTGATTTTTACATTCTTTTTTTTAAATTCTATTTTTATTGATTTCAGAGAGGAAGGGAGAGGGAGAGCGTGCCAGAAACATTAATGATGAGAGGGAATCATTGATCGGCTGCCTCCTGCACACCTCCCACTGGGGATCAAGCCCACAACAAGGGCATGTGCCCTTGACCAGAATCAAACCCGGGACCCTTCAGTCTGCAGGTTGACGCTCTATCCACTGAGCTAGACAAGCTAGGGCTACACTCTTTTGCATACATTAAGTATTTCTTAGGTTAAATAGCTGACATCTGGTCTCATAAAGGCCTAAAGAAGGGGTTAAATCGGGCTCATTTCTAAGAATGTCAGGAGGTAGAGTTAATGTGTTTATTATCTGAATCGTAAAGCATCAAATATTAAGGCTTCATGTACATGGCCACATGCACTGATAACTGAGCAGTGCCCACCAGCTAAAGAAGCCTGAAACACACACACAGAGTGCTGGAGACTGAACCGGACGAAGGAGCTGGTGTATCAAAGCTCTGCCTCAGTCCTCAGTGACAGACAAGAGTTCTCACTGCCCCGCATGGAGACCTGCTGTGGGGACCAACTGCGGCTGCCCAGGATGTGTTGGCCCAAGCGCTCCCAATGGACCAGATCTCGGGCTGCAGTGCTCCTCAAGCTTGTCTGGACCCTGCTCCCCAGACATGACTAAGTGTGCCCCTGGTGCTCTTGAATGTCCAGTCAGCCAAGGTCCCAAGAGAACCCTGGCCACCCGGGAGGTCAGTGGGCTGCACTCCTCATCCAGCCGGTCTATTATCAGAGACGTGGCCCAAGGTCATGGAGAATTTTTGTGTGTGTGTGTCAAGCATAACCTCAGAAAAGGCCGCTTCTCTCTCACCAAAAGGGCAAAGCCTCACCCTGCCAGGTCACAGAGGCCATTTTTAAAAGTTAAAAATGAACCCGAGTGAAGGAGTCATTGTTCTGAGGACAGAATGGATGGTTTGGGGGTGAAAGCGGCCTGGACTTTGTGTCTCTCGAGTGACAGGGGAAGTGGTCTTCCTTTGTTCTCCCGCTTTAGGTTTCTTTCTAACCACATCTCCTCGGCAGCTCCCTGTCATTTTCTCAAGAGAATAGAGATCGGAGGGTGGGGGGTAGGGGTGGGGCGTCGTCAAGAGGGTGGGGCATAACTGAGGCATTGCATTTAAAGCATATTTGGAGACAGGGGAAAGCCTCTGGCCTCATTAGAGATCGTTTACCAGAGCTAAGAGGCAAGTCAGGATCCTGGGAGGCCACACTAGCATTACCCCCACACACATCTGTGGGGGCACATGCCCAGGAGGCTGGTGGGAGGCTGCTGTCAGACAAGTGAGGAGTGGAAAAGTCAGCCCTGGTGAATTTCCTAAGAGCCCTGAGCTATCCTTTAAGGCCCCCTGAAGGGGTTCCCGTTCTCTGTTGTGGATGTAAGAAACAGAAGAAAGCTTTTTTTAAAATGAAGTGTGTCTCTTTATTTTGCCCTCTATGGCACCCAAAGTCTTGGAGTTAGAATGAAAGATCTTTTTATTCTAATAGGCTAGTGGGCTCCCCAAAACAGTTGGTACTGGTCCCCTGCATTCAGGCAGGTGAGAGTTGCCATCCCTGTTTCAGAAAGCTCAGAGAGGTTAGGCACTTCCCCAGGGTCACACAGCTGGAAGGGCCAGAGATTTGTAGGGAAAGAATGAGGCAGGGTTTCCATTCTCCAGGCCAGAGTGGCCCAAATAGGAAGCCTCTCTTGGCCTCTGTGTGCTGTGGGCCAGCAGCTTCCGAAAAGAAGAATCTCTGAGACCGTGTTTCCTTGGTCCTGGAGGAAATCAGGAAACAGAAAAAAGTAGGAGAGGTCTCAAGAAGCCTCCACTGAGCTGCAGACAGGCAGAAAAATAAAAAATAAAATAAAATAAAATGCTACCCCTTCATGTCTACCAGGACAAAATGGAGGGGGCATTCAGTTTCTTACTTGTCTCTGACCAGAGCAGGGCCTAAAGGGCACCTCTGTCCATGTGTCTAATAGGGGATCTGGGAGGTTCCTCTCTCCATCACAACTGAGGACAGACATGGGGCTATACATGCCCTCTGTCTCTCCAGAGGATGTGCAGCTCCATATAATTACACCTTTTTCAAGCTGGGTAGGACGGGATTGTTGGAAAAACCCCATTGATTGAAGGCTTGTGAATTGCTGGGCTCCAACTGGGACAGCTGATAATGATAATGACCTTGCATTTATACAGACCTTTTCATCCAGATGGATCCATAGAGCTCAGCAGAATTTACAACTGGTTGTACAAGTGCAGAGCCAAAGTCTGCCCTCTGCGAGGTGCTGCCAGCTCCCACAGAGATCACGTTACGGCTGGGGGTCTCGGTCAACACCGTCCCTCCAGCAGGGGCATGTTCCGGGTCAGTGCCCAGAACAAAACAGGCTGCTGGGGGCAGCTGCATGGCTGGGGCCATGGGAGCTGCATCTGTGCAAAGGAAAACAGGATTCAGCTCTTTGCTGAGTGCAGAACCCCTTCCTTGCATACCTGGCAGGATGGGGGTCGGGGCAAAAGTTGGGGAGAGAGCTGTGTCCCCAAAAAAAACTACTCAATGCTGCCTCCAAATCAGCATTTCCCTATGTGTGTCCCACAAAACTTTAGTCCTGCCTACAAGATACTTCTCAAACAGGAATAAATTTGGGGAAGTTGAGGAAAAACATCAACTGGATCCCCTACCTGGAGAGTCACAATACCTGTGAATATAGTAAAGGTTCTGAGATGTCCTGAAGGTAAGAAACCTATGGTACACACTTAGGCCAAATTTGCTACAGATTTGGACCAGTCTGAAGTAAGTTTTCCATTTTTATGTTTTTTAACCAAAAATATACCCTGTAGTAACCATGGGGAAACTGAGGCCCAGCGAAGGATGTCCCATGCTAGATTCACAAAGCAAAGCCCAAGGCCCAACCTTGGACCTTGATCTGATCACCTGACCCATTACGTATGTACAATTATAAATGTCACAATCTATTTCTTTACGATTAAAAACATACAGAAGATGTACAGCAACAAAGTTCTATAAAATTCCTGCCTTATTTCTTGGACTCCATGCATCTTCTGCTTTTTTCAGGTAAAAGTTTTCCTAGCTGCGTAGGATGATGCCCTGTCATTTGGGGTCTGGAATATTTGTGAGTTAACAACATCCATGCGAAGTTCTATAGTATTCCTATACGCTCATCAATGCATGCACCACTCCCCACCCCTCACCCCCAATTACACACCTACAGACACATGCACACATATAAGAAACAAATACCCAAGAAACCAAAGAAGAGTAGGAAACAAACTACTGAGGACTATGACCCTATACTCACACCGTTCCGGACAGCGGCCACTAGCCACATGTAGCTCTTTAAAATTGTAGTTTAAATTTATTAAAAGGAGACAAGAATTCAGTTCCTCAATTATCCTAGTCGCAGTTCAAGTGCTCAGTAACCACACGTGGCTGGTGGCTGCTATACTGGACAGTGAAGATTCGAACATTTCCGCTGACAGACAGTTCTATGGGACAGCGCTGCTCTAGGCACGGGTCCCTGTTGTATTTCCCTCAGGGCGGTGGAGAGCCCTGGTTTTCTTCAAAGAGTAGCAAAACTTGAATGCTGAACAAAAGGACTTGCACAGTAACTGTATCTGCCAAATGCGCGAGTTAAAGGCATGATCACGGAATGACTGAAAGACACACCAGTAAGACCCAGATAATGTGGCAGCCACCTCTTTACCTACCTCCTGCCTCCACGATCCAAAGTGAACTATCACCCCCGTCACACAGACCACTCCACACCAAGTTGAGCGCAATGTTATGTTGTGTGGATGTTTGGGGTCTTCTTGATCTCTTTCCCTACATTTATCTTGATCAATAACCACTACTTACTGAATATCTGATTGCTTGTCCTTGTAGCCTTCTAGTTGGCTTTTGGACCAGATGATGAATATGCATGGTTGATTTCTTTTCAACAGCTGTTCAGGAACTCTTTACTCAGCCCTGACTTGGCAATATTACTCCCAAGGTCATCTTCTTTTATTATTTTTTGTTGTTGTTGTTGTTTGTTTAAATTATAGACAATTTTTTGGGAGCAATTTTAAGTTAGCAGGAAAATTGAGCAGGAAATACAGAGTTCCACATACCCACTCCCACGCACCCCAATACCCTTCCCACAACCTCTTTACCATCAACATCATGCACCAGTGTTCCAGTCAATGAACCAACACTGGTGCCCTGTTATCACCCAAAGTCCATAGTTGACATCAGGGTTCACTCTTGGTGTGATACACTCTATGAGTTGGACAAATGTATAATGACTTGTTCCCACCATTATAGTATCATACAGAATAGTTTCACTAAACCCTCTGGTGTTCTGCCTTTATATCCACCTCACCCCAATTCCAGCAAACAAACCCCTTTTTCTTTAAAAACTCTATACACTTTCTGGACATTCTTAACCGTAGCTGCTGCTGACAGCAGCCTTAGAAAGCAGCAAGGACAGCAGATGTGTTTCCCGTCTTCTAGCTGGAAAGACTAAAGTCCAAAATCACTACAGAACCATGGCAGGACGAGAGACAGAGCCGCTGGTGCTGGCTTTGCTCTGACTCCCTCTCAGCTTTGCACTCTAGAGGCTTCCCCCTTCTCTCATTTGTCACCATGACCTCATCCTCCCCACTGTGCAGCCTCCTAGACAGACCCGGGCAGCAGGAGCATCACTGCTGCTGATTTTGCCCTGGGATTCGGATGTTCATTCTTTTCTCAGGATCCCCCAGGTTGCTCAGACAGAGTGGCTGCCAGTCAGCCCCAAGAGCCCTGGAATTTGGCCTCAAACCAAGTTTGTCTGGGGCCAGTGCCCTTCCTCTCCCAGCCCAGGCTGGCAGTGCGAGGGGCAAAGACAGACCTAAGTTCCTCGGCTCAGGGAAGAGAGTGTCAGACCTGAGTTTTAACTTCCAGCTCTCTTAAAAATGCTGGGTTCAATCTTACATTCTCCTCAGGAGGCGAAAGTGTGCAGTGTTTCCCTCCAAGCAGAAGCATGGTTTTCTCTGAGTTCCATTATGCAGAGTGAGCCCAGTTTCTAGGCTTTTTTCCAACTGTCCTGCTATGACAGAGCCTCCCCTTCCCCCATAGTATCAGAGCTTTGAGCTGGGCACCATGGCCACCCAGAATAACTTTTTATTTCTCTATTTCCCTTGCAGGTAAATGCAACATAAATTCTAGCATTTAGATTTGTGCAGGACTGGGGTATGCAGCTTCTAGGATTAGAGCCTTTTTCCTTCTGGCTGGCGTGGGGCATGATGGCTGGAGTTAGAATAGCCGTTTTGGGTCTTGAGGCAGTCTTGAAAATGCAGCTGTGCATAGTAGATAAATAAGAGAAAGAGCCTAAATCCCTACCCCTTGGTAACATTGCATTGGCCCTGGATCATTATTCTGGCCTTTTGCAAGAGAGAGAAGTGAACTTCCATTTTACTTAAGCCATTTATTTTGTTTTTCTGCCATTCACAAGTGAGCTAAATGCTGGCTAATATATCATCCTCATGTATTAATATTAACAACAATAAGAAGAAAAACAATAATTACAACTCTGAACACTGATTATCTTCCAGGCACTGTGCTTGTTAAATATAGACTCTCATGTGATCCTCACATATCACTAAGAGTTAGAAAGAATAAATTAGAAAAAAATAAGTAACATACTTAAAGCGATACATTAATAAATGTAAAGGATGGAACTCAAAACAGGAAGGAATAAGGCCAGGAGTTAGGAAAGGGAGAGAAGCAAGGGGAGAATGTAACCTAACAACCTTCTATCCCAAACTGTACAACCAAGTGCCTGGAGTGCCACAGAGAACCCCCAGGACTGCTTCAGGATATTTTAAAATTTCAAGAGAAACACAGCAGTACTTGACATCTGTCAGACACAGCACAAACCTCTAGCTCGAGGGAACTCACAGTCACAGCATTATTTATTGTATTACATTTCTGCAGACTCTGTAACTATTGGGAGAAAGTTGTCTGGTCTCCACTGAAGATGCTAAGCAGGTAAGAAGGAAGTCTGGAGTCACTGGTGGCCATCCCTGGTAATGAAGCTGGAGCAGAAGAAGAACCAAAAGGTGCATGAGAGATATGTCTAATACCATCGTTTGCGCACCTATATCAGCCATCCCTGTAGTCTTACCTTCCCAGCATCATGAACCACTTTTTAAATTAAACCACTTTGAAAGTTGGCCAATGGGAAGGAGCTGGAAAGGAAAGGGTCTCCCATTTGAAGTAATTCTTTAGACACCAATTTATGGGTTCCTATAGTCAGGTAAGAGCTTTTAAGAATTAGGATGGGAAGGGCTGAGATGAAGAGGTGATATCATCTATTATGGTGCTCCTAGGACCTACCTGCAGCTACTCTGTGACCCTCCAGGCATGGTGGTTTCAGAAGACATCCCCCCACCACTTCAGTGTTGAGATGTCCACAATATTTTCCAAGTTGAACCTCCAGGCTCCTATCCTTACCAACAGTTATCTCTCCTATATAAATTTTAATCTACCTGCCCCATGAGCCAGTTTAGGGCTAGGACTGAAGGCTGTTGACTATTACCCCACTCACTTAGTATGTGATTTGGATTGCTTCCTTGTCGAGCCTCTGCTTTCTCAAGTATAAAATATGAATGTTAGTCCCTCTTCCAAGCTTGTGGATAATTATACTACAAAATGTATGCCGATGCATCACAGTACTCAGCCCATAGTACACACTCAGTCATTGTGAGTTCCCTCATTCTCTTTTATGTATGTATACATGGCTAGGCACACAGGGTGCTTAGTACATTTATACAGGAGGCTTGATTGATCTTTATGAAGAATAACCCAAATTTGCATTGAATTTATTTATTTCATTTACTCTCGTCAAAGCAAAAGAAAACTAGGTTAAGACATCAAGACCTGAATGATCTCTCAAACTCAGGATTTTCTGAACACCTTCCGCATGCCAAGTACCACACCTGACTCAATAGTATAGGGGTAAATATGACATATCCCTGACCTCAGGGGGTTCCTAGGCTACATTTGACTCATTTAACTATTAAAGATGAGTAGATGAGGATTTTTTATAGAGCAAAGGTGCTGCTTTACAAAAAGTCCGGCTTTGGAAATTAGAAATAACATAAAGGAACTTTTGTTCTAACCAGCTTTCCACTCTTGCCTGAAATTCACAACCTTGATACAACATACCCATGATTGTTCAGCCCGTGCTTGAACACCTCTCCTAATGGGCGACTCATCTCCTCCACATGTGGCCTAGTGTGTCTTTGCACAGTTCCAATCATGAAAAACTACAGGTAGGAAGTTTTCTTTGACCTCAAAGGGTCAGCTATTCTACCAGCTCTCTGCCTGAATCTGACAGAAAACAAAATGGGAACTAGATGCATGTGGTGGTTTCAGCATGAGACAGTTACTCGGTTTAATGCCAAATACAAAACAGAGAAGAAGGGGAATGCATTTGCCAAAGGGAGCCCTCCCCATGGGCTTTGGCTGGGCCCCAAGCTATCTGACAAAGAGCCACAAAGATGGCATGGTCCGAGCACATCAACCAAGCAGATGCCTTGAGCCAAGGGTGGAAAAAATATTTGGCCTCCATGCAAACTAGTTTTTAAATTATTATTAACGGTGCCTCTCCAATCAGTGTCTGCTTCCCATTTCACTTCTTATTTTCTACAAATAGCTCACTGTCCTAGTCATGGAAAATTTAGATCTTCAACATTACCCTTTCCCTTAACATCAGTTTCCTCAGTCTCGACGTGTGCAGTCCAACACAGTGGCCCCTAGCCATATTTAAATAAAACTTAAAATTCAATTCCTCACTCAAACAAGTCACATTTCAGGTGTTCAGTAGCCACCATACTGAACAGCACAGATGGAAAGCATTTCTGTCATTTTCTGTTGGGCAGCCTTAGTCTGCTTTAGAATGACTTTGACCTTTATCTGCTTACTGGTACTATGGAGTAAACAAACATGAGTTTTACCCAAACAGACCTAACATCTAATCCCAGCTACAAATCTTAGAAACTGTGTGGCTTTGGACAAGTAACTGGATCTCTGTAACTGGATCCCCTTCAAATCCCTCCTCCCATAGATGCAGTTCAGAATACCTCATCCACACATTATCTGCACTTCTTGTTACATCATTGGCAACAAGACTTAAATCCGAGTTACTGATGCATATTCCAGCGTGACAGCCAGCCAGTGACCACCTGGAAGTACTCTCATTTCTGCTTCCTCCAGAGTGCAAAATACAGTGTCAAGCTTGTGGTAGGGCTTCAACTGATAGTAGCTTGAATTAAATAACCTTCAGTGTAATGTAGGCAGATTTAAATAGGGTACAATTGATTATTTCTCTTTCTGTATTCCAAGAAAACTCCCCAAGAGTGGAATAAATATGAGTTCAGTTAAACAGCACACTTGGGGTCACTATAATAACAGTATAGTAGCAAATGTTGAATGAATATTTACCAATATTAAAATATCTTTTAATATTCACAGAAATAAGGTAGAGACAATCATCACCCACTAATTTTCAGGTGGGGAGCTGATTCAGAGAGATTGGGTGATTTCCTAGGCCTTAGGGCACACAGACAGTCACAGTTAGAGCTGATGTTGAACGGATTTAGGCTGACTACAGGAGCACAGGCTGAGCCACACTACTCAGCGCCATTCTGTGGGACACTCATGCTGCTGCTTTCATCCTGGAGGTGCAGGGGCTGAGCCATAATCACCAACAAGATGCCTGGAAAGCTCCAAAGCTTGGATTTGCACAGTCAAACCTGTGTTAAGTGTCAGGCTTACATGATGAAGGGTGAGGATATTAACACTGGATAGAGATTGGGCCCTGCCAGTGTGGCTCAGTGGTTCAGTGTCAGACCACACGCCGATAGGTCTTCATTTTTTTTTAATTTGATAAATCTTTATTGTTCAGATTATTAAAATGTTCCTCTTCCCCCCCCCCCATAGTTTCCCTCCACCCGGTACCCGCCCCACCCTTTGTCCTTACCTCCCCTCCACTGTCCTCATCCGTAGGTGTATGATTTTTGTCCAGTCTCTCTTCTTGCACCTCCCACAACCCTTCCCCCCAAAGAATTGTCGGTCCATTCCCTTCCTATGTCCCTGATTCTATTATATTCACCAATTTATTCTGTTCATCAGATTTTTTATTTCCTTGATTTTTAGATTCACTTGTTGATATATGTGTATTTGTTGTTCATAATTTTTATCTTTATCTTTTTCTTCCTCTTCTTAAAAAATACCTTTCAGCATTTCATATAATACTGGTTTGGCAGTGATGAATTCCTTTAGTTTTTTCTTATCTGTGAAGCACTTTATCTGACCTTTAACGAGACCCTCAAGGACATGAAAAAGGACCAAGTAGAAATTAAGCATACACTGACTGAAATAAAAAAATATTATACAAAGACCTAAAAGCAGATTAGAGGACCACAAGAATCAAGTCAAAGATTTGAATGATAGCTTTTTGAATGATAGCTTTCAATTTTGAATGATAGCTTTGCTGGGTAAAGTAATCTTGGTTGTAGGTTCTTGTTATTCATCACTTTGAATATTTCTGGCCATTCCCGTCTGGCCTGCATAGTTTCTGTTGAGAAATCAGCTGACAATTGTATGGGTGCGCCTTTGTAGGTAACTAACTGTTTTTCTCTTGCTGCTTTTAATATTCTCTCTTTGTCTTTTGCTCTTGGCATTTTAATTATGATGTGTCTTAGTGTGGTCCTCTTTGGATTCCTTTTGTTTGGGGTTCTGTGCACTTCCTGGACTTATAAGTCTATTTCTTTCACCAGGTGGGGGAAGGTCACTATTTCTTCAAATAAGTTTTCAGCATTTTGCTCAGCTTCTTTTTCTGGCACCCCCATAATTCTTATGTTGGTATGCTTGAGGTTGTCCCAGAGGCTCCTTACACTATCTTCAATTTTTTGGATTCTTTTTGCTTTTTGCTTTTCCAGTTGGGTATTTCTTGCTTCTTTGTATTTCAAATCTTTGACTTGATTCTTGTGGTCCTCTAATCTGCTTTTAGGTCTTTGTATAATATTTTTTTATTTCAGTCAGTGTATGCTTAATTTCTACTTGGTCCTTTTTCATGTCCTTGAGGGTCTCGTTAAATTTATCAGCCTTTTCTAGGAGCTTCTTGAAAAACCTTATAACTATGGTTTTGAACTCTATGTCCAGTCATTTTTGTTTTTTTCCTCCATTTCTTTCGATTGTGATCTGTTTCCATGTCCCCACATTTTAACTGCTTCCCTGAGTTAGTTGAGTAGCTTTATGTGGTAGGTGTTCTCTAGGGGACAGTGGCTCAGCCTCTCCAGTTACCTGAAATGGATACTCTTGGTGCACCCCTTTATGGGAAGCACTGTCTTGTTGTAGTTAAGCCTAGATTGCTGTTGGTATCACTGGGAGGGGTTGAACTCCAGGCCAACTGGCTGTGAGGATCAGCTGTGTCTGTGCTAGAAGAGCCTCTGTGCTCAGCTTGGATGGGGCAGAGTCTCAGGGCTGAGCAGTCAGCCTTGGTTTCTGGTCAGCCCCATCCTAAGTGGTGCCTGGGTCTTCGTGTCCCGTGGCACCTCTGAGAGAAAGCTGCCCTTGAGCTTTGTCTGCTGCCAGACAGTCCAGTTTCTCCCCAAATGAGTCTGGATACACAAAGTCTTACCTGGAACTGTGTTATGATGCAGTCCAGCAGTTTTATTTTCCTCCTGAACAAGAGAGCCAGCCACGTGCTCTCTCCTCAAGCTCGCTTGCCACTGCAGCTCCCTTGTCCCAGTGTGCTTCCTCCTGACAGTCCAGTTTCACCCCGTATGAATCTGGGTTCCCCAAGACAGTGCAGTGGGGAGCCTTTGTCTCCCTCCCCGTTTGAGAAAACCAGCCGGATATTCGGCCACCCACCCTTTCTGCTCGTGCACATTTCCACACCTCTGTCTCCGCATCTCTACAACTCTGCTCTCTACACCCCCTCTGAGTCTCAGTGTGTTTTTCTCTTTTCTTCTAGTTAAAGAATTTCCACTCAGCCAGCTTTCTGGTGGTCCTGGATGATGTCTGTTTTGTCTTTTAGTTGTAGTTTTGAAATTGTTGTGCAGGGTGGCAGTATAGGTGTTTACCTATGCCACCATCTTGGTTCCTCCCGTAGGTCTCCAATTTGATCCCTGGTCAGGGCACATGATCAGGGCACATGCCCAGATTGGTGGCTCAATTCCTAGCAGGAGATGTGCAAGAGAAAGTTGATGGATATTGATATTTCTCTCATTGATGTTTCTATCTCTCCCTTTTTCTTCCTCTTTCTCTTAAAAAAAATAAATTAAAATATATTTTTTTAAAAAAGAAATTAGGTTTGGTATTAAGACTTAGCTCCCCAAGTAATTTTTTAAATCCTAACAAATAGTATATCTACCATAAAACTATGCATTTATACTCACTTTGACTTAGCAAATTCTCTTTGAGAAATTTATTCTAAGAGACTTATCAGAAATATGAATGTGCCCCAATTTAGCCACAAGAAAATTCATTACAGTATTATGTATGGGAAGGGA
This sequence comes from Antrozous pallidus, assembly GCA_027563665.1. Taxonomy (NCBI): domain Eukaryota; kingdom Metazoa; phylum Chordata; class Mammalia; order Chiroptera; family Vespertilionidae; genus Antrozous; species Antrozous pallidus. The sequence continues at coordinate 21,870,985 of CM050520.1, forward strand.
AAAAATAGAAACAAACCAAATGTCCAGGAATTGGGGATTGATTAAATAAAGCATGTTTCATTCCTAAGTTGCAAAACTAGTCATTCAAAACACAGTGGTGATGAGAAACCAAGATGGTGGCATAGGTAAACACCTGAACTTGTCACCTCGCACAACTACTTCAAAATTACAACTAAAAGACAAAACGGACATCATCCAGAGCCAAAGGAAGGCTGGCTCAGTGGAAATTCTACAACTAGAAGGGAAGAGAAAAACACACTGAGACTCAGAGGAGCTGAAGAAGTAAAGTGCAGATGTACAGAGTTGTGCGCGCAGAGAGGGATGGCAACTGAGTACACAGCTGGCTTTTTCAATATGCAGGGAGAAACAAGCTCCTAACTGCTCTGAATTCCAGTTCCAAGCGAGTCTCTGGGGACCCAGACTCATATGGGAAGAAACTGGACTGTCTGGCAGTGGGCAGAACTTGAGGGCAGCTTTCTCTCAGAGGTACTTGCAGCAATTACTGAAGGCTACTGGGACCTGGGGGCCACTTAGGGCAGGGCTGATGGGAAGCCATTGCTATTTGCTCCACCCTGAGACTCTGGCCATCAAAGCTGTACGCAGAGGCTTTTGCATATGAAAGGCCTGGTCTTTTGAAATCTAAAATTACCTAACCAACTGCAGCTGAGTCAGAGACACCCAGAACATGCAAAAGAAGGCTCAAGGCCCCACAGCAGCTTGCATTGCTTCACAGCTGGGCCTCATCTGGGCACTTCCAAAACCCAAACAAAGAAGAGGAATCTGCAGATCTCTCCATAGCTCCTGCGGGGTGGCCTCAGGCAGAGGCTAAATTTGCACTTCCTTGGAGATCCAAGAGCCAGTGTACCCAGGGGTCAGAGTAGGACCATCCATATTACAACTCCTCAGATCCATAAGAGACACAATCATGGGGCAGACTAAGTAAGCACTAAAGACCCATTGAAGCAAGTCTTGCCCCATAAGGGTGTCTCCAGCGCAGAAGTACTCCCATCATAGACACAGCTGATCCTCACAGCCAATTGGCCTGGAGGTCAATTTCTCCCAGAGATGCCAACAACAATCAAGGCTTACCCACCACAAAACTGTGCACACAGCCTACAAAGGGGTGCACCAAGAGTGCCCACCTCAGGTAACTGGGGAGGCTGATCTACTGGGCCCTATACGACACCTAGCACACAAAGCCACTCTATAAATTCAGGGAAGCAGCCAAAATGGGGAGACGAAGAAACAGATCACAAATATAAGACATGAATGAAAGCAAATGACTGTATATAGAGTTCAAAACCGCGGTTATAAGGTTTTTCAAGAATTTTCTAGAAAAGGCTGATAAATTTAGTGAGACCCTCGAGGATATGAAAAAGGACCAACTAGAAATTAAGCATACAGTGACTGAGATGAAAAATAATATACAGAGATCCAACAGCAGACTAGAGCCATGGTCGGCAAACTGTGGCTTGTGAGCCGCATGCAGCTCTTTGGCCCTTTGAGTGTGGCTCTTCCACAAAATACCACGGTCTGGGTGAGTCTATTTTTTAAAAATGGAGCTAGAAGAAGTTTAAATTTAAAAAATTTGGCTCTCAAAAGAAATTTCAATCGTTATACTGTTGATATTTGGCTCTGTTGACTAATGAGTTTGCTGACCACTGGATCACAAGAATCAAATCAAAGATTTGAAATACAAAGGAGCAAAAAATACCCAACTGGGAAAGCAAAAAGCAAAAAGAATCCAAAAATATGAAGATAGTGTAAGGAACCTCTGGGACAATTTCAAGCATACCAACATCTAAATTATGAGAGTGCCAGAAGAAGAGAGAGAGCAAGATACTGAAAAACCTATTTGAAGAAATAATGACAGAAAACTTTCCCTACATCATGAAAAAAAAATAGACTTACAAGTCCAAGAAGCACAGAGAACCCCAAACAAAAGGAATTCAAAGAGAACTACACCAAGACACATCACAATTAAAATGCCAAGTGCAAAAGTCAAAGAAAGAATATTAAAAGCAGCAAAAGAAAAACAGTTAGTTACCTACAAGGGAGCACCTATAGGATTGTCAGCTGATTTCTCAACAGAAACTATGCAGGTCAGATGGGAGCGGCAAGAAATGTTCAAAGTGATGAATAGCAAGAACCTATTACTTTACCCAGCAAAGCTATCATTCAGAACTGAAGGTCAGATAAAGTGCTTTGCAGATAAGAAAAAGCTAAAGGAGTTCATCACTGCCAAACCAGTATTATATGAAATGCTGAAAGGTATTCTTTAAGAAGAGGAAGACGAAAAAAAAAAGGTAAAAATAAAAATTATGAACAACAAATACACATTTATCAACAAGTGAATCTAAAAATCAAGTGAATTATAAATCTGATGAACAGAATAAACTGGTGAATATAATAGAATCAGGGATATAGAAAGGGAATGGACTGACAATTCTTGGGGAGAAAGGGGTGTAAGAGGTGCAGGAAGAAACTGGCAAAAAATCATACACCTATGGATGAGGGCAGTGTGGGGGAGGTAAGAGCAGAGGGTGGGATGGGTACTGGGAGGAGGGGAGCTATGAGGGGAAAAGGGGAAGGGGAAGATTGTAATTAATAATCTGAACAACAAAGATTTATTAAATTTAAATTTTTTTAATTTAAACAATCTGATGAACAGAATAAACTGGTTGAATATAATAGAATCAGAGGCATAGAAAGAGAATAGACTGACAATTCTCAGTGGGAAAGGGCTGTCGGGGGTACGGGAAGAGACTGGACAAAAATCATTCACCTTTGAATGAGGACAATGTTGGGGATGGGTAAGGGCAGAGGGTGGGGTGGGAACTGGGTGGAGGGGAGCTATGGGAGGAAAAAAGAGGAACAAATGTAATAATCTGAAAAATAAAGATTTATTAAAAAATAAAAATTAAAAAAGACTTAAAACAAACAAACAAAAAAAACACAGTGGTGAAAATATGTATTTAATACCATGGGAAAGTCTTGAGCCATATTGATGGGTTGGGGGAGAAGCTGGTGACAAAGCAGTTTGCATCTTATGGTCCAATTCTTGCTAAGCAGTGGTAGAAAGAGTCTCTAGAAAAAAAGTACCAAAGGTTAGCTCTGGCAGAAGGACTAAGGTGATGTTTTCCCTTCCTTCTGCTTATATGTATTTTCTAGCTTTTCTACAATATATATGTAATTTCTTGTGGAATTTAACATTTATTTCTTTTTTAATCTGGCTTTTAAAAATCCATCATTTCACAATATCTATTTATATTGTATCATTGTGTTGACTCACAGGTCAATTATATCTCAGTTTAAAAGAAATTTTTCTAAGGAACTACTTTTGAAATCTGCACTTCCACCCCGGCCCTCAGCCCAGTTCCCACTCGGCTCAGTCGGAGAGACTGCCCTGCCCTGGTAGTCAGGCTCAGGGCTGGCGGGCAGGGGTCTGCGACAGAATTTCCATTCCCGGGGTCACAATTGGCCTGCGGTTTTTATGTGCAAGGCTATTTATTTTCCAATCAGAGGCATTGAATTGGGACTTCTGGGGGTAAACTGGTAGCTCTGGGCAGCTTTGAAACATCACAAGTGGGAGGTTTTGTCCCGAAAGATTTAGGAGCGCAGGCTCTCTGGACTGTTTTATTGGCTTCTTTTACAGATGGATAGTCCCAGAGTGGGGTGGAGGCTACTGCTCAGTGGGGACAGACCTCCCCAAAGCCAAAAAAGCTCTGAAACTCCAGGGAAAGTTGCAAACTTCTCAAAGCTTGGCCCTTGCCCCCACCACCACCACCACCCAAACCATACCCCTAGGTCCCTTTCTTTCTTCTGTATTTCCTTATGCTAGAAGTACATCTTGGAAGTGAAGATCATCTTGGACTTATGGGCAGAAAGCATAGCAAGTTATGTAATTTCTCTGAACCACAAATAAATTCTTCATCTGTAAAATGGGCCAATAACAGTTGCTATTTCATGTAATGAATTGTTGTAAGGAATAAATAAGAGAGTGTTTAGCATAGTTCCTGGCACTCATAAACACTCATTTCATGATAGCTGTCATTATTGTCCCTTTCCTCCCTCCCTCTCTCCCTCCCTCCCTCCCTCCCTCCCTCCCTCCTCGTCCCTCCCTCCTCTCCTCCTCCTTCCTCTCCTCCTCCTTCCTCTCCTCCTCCTCCTCCCTTCCTTCCTTCCTTCCTTCCTTCCTTCCTTCCTTCCTTCCTTCCTTCCCTCTTTTCTCCTTCCTCCCATGGTTAATGCTAAACTAACACAATCCTGCACCTTAAAGAGAAGTCTCAGCACCATACTCCTCTCTGCATCAGTCCCCTAACCCTCTGGCCCCAAATTTTGCAAATCTCTGGCTCCAAACACACACACACACACACACACACACACACACACACACACACACTTCAATCCTGCATGCTATTTTCAGTGTGGCCTTCACATTTCTTGTTGACTCAGGAGCAAGAGCGATGCAGGGACAAATTGGAGGAGTAGAATGTAAATGTTACCACTTTGGCTCCTCCTCAAGAGGGCCTGAGCACAGATGTTTGCAGGGGTAAGCGCAGCCCAGTAAGAATGGGGGCATTGTGTGCGGGCTCACACAAAGGCCTAGTGGCCCCACTAGCCTGCCAGCCTCCCGAGCATCCCCTCTTTACGCATTGATTTATTAGGCCAGGGATGAATGAAAACGTAATTAATATTACTGAAGCATTAGAGTCTATTTAATTTAAATGCCACTGAATATTTCACTTTCAGCTGGGAGTGACAATGTGCTCAGGCCCTGCTGGTGAAAGCTGGGGCCATCTGTTACCCAGCGAAGGAGGGAGAGTGGGGAGGCCGAGGGTGTGGGGCTTTGTGGACATTCCAAAGGTCCATGATCATCATTCAACTCAAGGGCAGCCGAATCACATTCCTCCACACAAGCCCCTTGGCTGGAGGGGGGCTTAAAGCACAGGAGGGGAGAATTCAGAAAATGAAGAGACCTGCATCTTGTTGGTCCTGTCCATCCAAAGAAAGCCCAACAGGAGGCAGAAAGGCTGGAAAAGTGAGAATCGGGGAATGACACAAATACAGGGTTGATTAGAGAACCTCTGCATCTGAGGAATAAGAGCTGATTAGCCGGAACTGCTATCCAACATGGCAGCAAGCAGCCATGGCTCTTTCAATTAAAATGAAATGACATCTAGAATTTAGTTCCTCTGTCCCACCAGCCACATGTGGTCAGTGGCTACTGCGTTGGACAGCACAGTGGAACATTTGCATCATTGCAGAAAGCTCTGGACAGCACTGTCCTAGAAAGCAGTTATGCCTACATAAAGGGGGAGTCACCCCAAAAATCTGCCTAAAGAATCCTGACTGGTTGATTTCAGGGCTTCAAGAATCACTGATGGACAATAGAAAGTGCTAAGGTGACAGATCATGTGGGTTCAAACCCCACTTCTGTTGAGATTGCCCTTGAACAAGTTATTTAATCTCCGCCCACCTCAGTTTCTTCATCTGCAAAATGGAGATAACAATGGGCCCCAACCAATTGTGTTATTGGAATAGAGAATTGTGCTTCCAAAGGTGCCTGGTAGATGGAAAAGGACAACATACCTAAGCTATCATTTGTGAGGGGGGTAACAGGGAAGAATGGTCTTGGACTAAAGAGGGAATGCTGCCCTGATGTGTCTGAGCTGAGGGGACATGTGGGTTTTGAATTCAAGAGAATAAATCTTCAGGCAGCCAGCTGGGGCCCTGGATCCCGGGTTTCTGGATTTTTGGAGCTGGGGGAAGCAGTGGGAGGATCCCAGGGCACTTGGTGCAGCCTCAGCCGCAGCAGCAGGAGGGGAGGCTCCATCCTTAGTGGGACGATAATTAGCCCGGTGGGTTCTCTCGTAATTGGGATCATTTGTTCTCCTGGTTTTTTCTCTGACAAACTGATTCCATGCCAGGGGAAAGCTGTGTGACTCACACCTTGCCATGCCAATTAGCTGATAAACATCAAACGTAAACAAAGATGGCCTAATTAAAACCAGTCACTGAACCTCTGTGAGCATCTTGTCAAAATTGCACCAACATTCCGCACGCGGGTTGTGCTGGATCTTGGGAGCTAAATGAGGGATTCCTGGAGAATTGTAGATGCCCCCTCTGGAGGGCCGCCCCTCCCCCTCCCTTAAGGTGACAGAGGAAGCAGGCAGAAGGCAGAAGAAGGATTAGCTCGGCCACTTGGGTTGGCCCCTACGACTAGTCCAGCCTCAAAGCTGCACACTCCAGGGCTCTTCAGTGGGCGTGTGGCATGGTCACAGCGGCTGCTTTGCAGGAAAGGCACTCTCGGGGTTATTTTTGTTTCCCTGTGTGGTTTGCAGATGGATACCTGTTTTGTACTCCCGAGGTCTCTAATCCTGAAACTCTCAAATCGCTGTCACGTAGTCAACGAACCTCTCTGTGACTCAGTTTTCCTCCTACGAATCAGGATAACGATTCTTGCCCAATTTACCACTCAATGTCATGCTGAGGATCCAGTGAGCCTAGGAACATGAAACACTTTGCAAAGCTTAATTCCACTTTCAGCTGGGTCTGGCCCAGTGTGATGAGCACCCCTTTTGGAATTGGATGCACTTTGGTGGAAACCTCAGCTCTGAGGTTAACCATTCTGAGCCTCAGTTTCCTCACCTGGAAAATGGGGCTGGTGGTAAGTGCCAGAGTCAGGATTAAAGGCAGCGAAGCACTCACCAAGGCTTGGCATATAGTAGGTCCAAAAGATGTGTTTTCTACCCTTTCTCTCCTTTATACAAAAGGGTAGGAGGGCTTATGAAACAGAAGAAGGAGGAGAAGAGAATTGTTTCATATGACCTAGCCTTCATCTGCACATATAGCCCTCATTCTGTCCTTTGATTCTCTCTCCTTGTAACTTAACCATGGCTGTGTCTCAGCTCCTTAGCATGACAAAGGCCACCAAGATGTGTGGGCCCTGCACTCTTCTCCTGTCCCATCCTTCCCTGAGTCTTCCCTCCTTCCCATACACACCCCCTACTTCAGCCAGACTGAGCCACTAGCACTTTCTCAAATGCTCTGGCAGCTTCCCACTGCTGTCATTTTTCATATGCTGTTCCCTCTACCTGAAAGTACCTTTTCCACTTGGCAAAACTTTCTCAAATCTTAAGCCTTCTGTGCAAGTCCCATAGAGATTTTTCTACCCATCCTCATCTCTGCCTCCTTCAACCCACTTGGGCTGGTCCTTTGCTGAAAACCCTAGATCAAGCATGTCAAACTTAAAGGCTAACACTGGCCAAATAAATGAGGCATGTGGAAATGAGGCATGTGGCCCGCAGGCCACGAGCTTGACATGCTTGCTCTACTGTGTGCTGATGCAAAAGTGCACAAATGAATGAATGGTTGGAATATGTGGTAGGTGCCAGTCTCTGCCCTCAAGGATGCAAACTCTGGCAGAGGGAACAGACTTGCCAACTCTTTGATGCTTAACACATTACAAGGTGCTTAACTAAAAGCACAACTTTCCCTACCCCGCCCTGGGCCTGGGGTGACCTTGTCTTAGGCATAAATACACCCCTGTGCCCACTACAGTGCCTGCATAGAACAGGAGCTCCATACTTCTTTGAAGGAATGAATGAATGAATAATCAAATCAATACAAGAGTGTGTCAATAAGCAAACCCTTCATTTCGCATCAATGACTTGTCTGCCATCTGCCCACCTGAGCCACGGTGTTCTCTTAAACTGCTTTTCTGTGCACACCCCTGAGAGGGAGCCCTGTGCAATGTGTACTCAGCAAGGACTTCGCTTCTCTCTCTTTTTAAAAAAAATAGTATAAATCCTTTTTTTAAATATATATTTTACTGATGTTTTACAGAGAAGAAGGGAGAGGGATAAAGAATTAGAAACATCGATGAGAGAGTAAAACATCGATCAGCCAACTCCTGCACACCCCCTCCTGAGGATGTGCCCGCAACCAAGGTACATGCCCCTGACCAGAATCAAACCTGGGACCTTTCAGTCCACAAGCCCACGCTCTATCCACTGAGCCAAACCAGTTAGGGCAGTATAAATCCTTTTATTGTTTGCCTGTCCCCACAAAATATATATTGTAGAAAATTAAGGAAGACAAATTAAAAAGTTGAAGGAAATCACCTGTAGGGGGCCAGCAGGAGCCCTTTGGTCTTCTACTATGTCCCTCCAGACCACACGCACCAGCTCCAGTCAGCCTGCCTGGGTTCGACTCCCAGCTCTGCCACTGAATGAATGTGTGAACTTTTACAGTATATTTAAGCTCACTGTGCCTTGGTTTCTTCATCTATAAAGTACAGGTAATTGTCCGCATACTGCCCTGTTGCTTTGATGATTAACCCTGTTAATACCGGGGAAGTGTTTGGTGTGTAGGGCGAGCTCAGGGCAGGGTAGCTATTCTTGTTCACACACTTTGGCAAGGACTTTCCGGGTCCGTCCAGTCACCCAAAGCCACCCACAAGCAAGAGAGGTGCCATGGCGAGCCGGTGACTCTGAGTTGAGTCACCCCAGGTTGCAGCTCTGAATATTATGACTGTTTCCCCCAAAGCCAGTTTCTGCATCAGGACTTGAGCAGACCTGCGGCTGAAAGGCAGTTCCAGCTTAGGAAGATGCTGTTTTCACTGAACTCTCTTCATGTGAACAAAAGGATTAAAGCTGCTCCAGGCCCGGGGAACACCCCTGCCAGGCCTCATTGCAGGATAAATAGTGACTAATTCACTATGGGCATTCTTTAAACTGTGTCTCGCAGATGAGGAAATGCCCGCTCCCTGACTGGATGCAGGCCCTTGCCTCACCTTCCTCCCTTTCAGCAGAGCCCTCTGTCACCTTCAGGCCTGCCTTTTAAGGGGGACTTTGCCACCAGCCTGGTTCTCCAGAGCCTGGGATCTGCTTGTGGGACAGCATGGGGCTCTCCCAGCATCAGGAACCTGAGGTTGGTTTGGCAATGGTCCTGTTTCCAGACAATCGTCACAAAAGCAGGTGGTATCATGGAAGGATTCTACACTGTGGAGCCAGCAGGTGTAGGTTCGAGTTCACACTGCCATATTTGCTAGCTGGGCAGCTCAAGCCTCCGTCTCCTTATTGGGTAAAATGATGTGTACAGCTCCTGACCGCGTTGCTGGGAGGTGACCCGCAGCACACACTGTGGCCCCTCAGAGGGCTGGCAGGGGGGAGGCAGCTTGGTGCTCAGAGAGCAAGTTGACCCTTTGCTCCCTTGGACAGCCTTCCTGGGAGGGAAATCAGGAAAATCTTAGGCTGTGCTGATTGCAAGAAAGAACCTTCCCTGTCTCTGGGAGCAGGGCAGCCCCACAGAATGAGAGGAAGAAGGGTTCTGTCAGCGACATTTCAAATGGTGAAATAAGCCTTCTGAGTAAGTAGAGAAGGAACCATCTTACTGCTTTCACTGGCCTAGAAGGGCTGTGCAATACTTTTCCCAAATCACCCCACTCCCACGCGAGCCTCATTGTTTGACTTTAGGCTCAGGTCCCTATTCAAATGCAATCACCAGGAGGAGCCTTTACATTGTGGCCCAGTGCTGTGATAAGATTGACGAGCAGCAATTTCCTGAGAGCCAGAGCTGATGGGGAAGGAAGGAGAGAAAGGGGCTTGAAAGGTCAGGAGGTAACCCAGAGTGAGGGTGCATGGTCTGAAAGGGCCAATTTTGGCCAGAGTTGACTCTATCCACAGGCACGGGGTCCCTGCTCAAGGACCCCTTCTGCCCTCCCAGCTACACATTGAGGACAGGCTCTGGGAAAGGGCAGGACACCAACCACATCCTCTGGGAACGGCAGCTAAGCATGAACCAGCTGTCTGCTCTGAATTCTGCTCTGCCTCTCAGTGACTCTGATGGAGCTCCTCAACTTCTCTGAGTCTCAGTTTCCCCATCTATAAAATGAAGACAGGAATTCTACCCCATAGAGTTGTCAGGGTGGCACCGGACAATAGCACTGGGCAAATAGAGCCTGGATATTTTTCAACAGAAGTTTGATCAGCTCAGCCCTCAAGGAAATGGCTACAAGTCTATTAAAAGCCGGCAATGTGGTAGGTATCCTGGGCTGTATCCTGGAATGGAAAAAGCACATTAATGGAAAAACTGGTTACAACCAAATAAAGTCTGTAGTTTAGTTAATGGTATTACCAATTGTTAACATAAAAACATTCAAACCTGGAGAGAATTTTTGTGAGTTGATTTGAGCCAAACTGTCAACAATTGCTGGGAAGCAGAACCTCAATGAATTGAGATAATGCTCCGGAGAATGGCGAGTTACATTGCAAACAAAGAAAGGGACATAGGTGGGTTACATGAAATCCATTGGTGATAGACTAGAGAGGTGAGAGAAAGCGAAGTGGAGAAACCCCTGGGACTGGATAAAAAGTAAAATGATAGACACATATTTAGGTGGGTGCAGGAACAATTAACATGATAACAATGAAGGAATTTGTGGTATTTGTCTTGGCTCCCTGGCACATTAGGCTGTGCCCCAAAGGGTCCAGAAAAAGGGAAGTTACAAGTTACCCAGACATTGCAAGGGTTATTATAGATGCAAAAAGACAGATAGGCTCAATTACAGTAAAGGTTGACCTTGTCAGTGAAGATGCCGGCTTAGGATGTAACTATGCACCATAACTGTTTTCAATTAAAGTTTCATTTCAGACCATCCTTTGTGGTTACTTTCGGTCTCTGAGTTTGCAAGACCGCCATGCAGGCCTTCCCTGAGCTTTTCGGGTTAGCATGTGGCCCCTTCTGTCCACACAATGGTAACTTGTCAGTTTTTATCAATGTGGCATGATTATATAAGATGTTAATGTTAGGGGAAGCTGGTTTAAGGGCTCTCTATGCTATCTTTGCCACTCTTCTGTCAATCTAGAAATATTTCAAAATTAAAAGTTAAAAAAAAGTAGCAGGAAGTCTTGACCCTTCTGGAAAGAATGCAAATAGCATCTCACTGACACATTTTAAGAGCAATGACCCCTCTTCCTGTTCTTCCACACACATTTCTCCAGGTCGTAAATACTAGTAATGCAATGTGAGAGTAATGACCATTTCAGCACTTAGATGTGTCAGGTTCCAGGTGGGAGGTAACTCAGAGTGAGTTGTTTCATATATATCATCTCTTTTAACCCTGAGGACAACTTTGAAAGGTGGTATTTCTATTCTCACAAACAGAGCATGGAGTCTGTTTAGGATATGGCAAGAGTCTCTAACCATTTCTCTTTGGTTCCAGAGCCCATGCTCTTTCCACTGGAGGAAGAAAAAAAATTGGATAACTGAAAGCTCCAAACTTTTCTCTTTGACAGACAGGCAGATTTAAGAGACTATGTCTCAGGAGGACCAATCTTGTGGGTCAGAGACTTACTAGTATTGTCAGAGGATGGAAGGTGCATAAATACGAAGGAGCACCTAAAAACTGAATTAATGAAAGTACTGATACTCATCAGTGTTATTGATTATGGCAAAAACAATGACAACAATTTTCAAAAATAGCTTAAATGTCAAACACTTGGGAATTTTTCTAGAGTTGGCTCTGGCATTCCCATACAATAGAATAGGCAGCCATTCAAAGTACTTTTGCACAGGTTTTTTGGGGGACATGCATCAGTTAGAGTACTTTTGGCTGTAAGTCACAGAAAGACACAATTCAACTCATTTCAATTAAACAGTGATTTGTTTTCTCATGAAAACAAACACACACCAAAAAAACATGTGAAGATGCAGTAGTTTGGATATCGGGTGTAGAAATGACAACATATGGTAGAAGTAGAGAGGGTGCAGAGTATCTCTTTGTATCATCACAAAAACCTGTGCCCCGAAACCTGCCCTCAGTCTTGCCCTCACTTTCACCAGAATTATGTCACATTCCATCACTATTCCAGTCACTGACCAGAGGAATGGACTGCTATTTTAACTAAGCCAAATCATCTTTTACCCTAGGGACTAGAGACGGAGTCTGCCTTCCCAAAAATGATTGCAATTCAACAGAGGGTTGGATTCCTGATTAAAATGGGAATCCTGCTAAGAAATGAAGGGACAATAGATACTGAGTAAGAAACCAACAGTTTCTGTTGCAACATAGAAAAATTAACATGTTATTGAGTGGGAAAAAGAGAATACATTTCAAAAGAGCTCATTAGCATGATCCTATTTACATAAAACTATTCACATATTTATATGTGTAAACATGTAGAAAAATATCTGAAATGATTTCTTCAACAGTTAGTGGTCATCTCTAGGTAGTAAGTTTTCAAGGCTATTTTACATTATTTATACTATTCTGAATTCTTTGTGTTTAGCTGTCTTGAATTATATGCTGCCTTGTGTGCTAATCCGTGAAAGACACTAAGTATTTTCTCAGGGGGATTTCTACTTGTTTTTAAGTAAGCAAGGTCTTCATGTGGAAAAGGTTAGAAACTGATGTCTCAGGCTTTGGAGACTTTTGTGAGGAGTTAAAAATTTTTAAAAATTTTGTTTATTTCCATGTCAGATTGAAAATATGTCCATAAATTTTTTATACTCCTTCTGAGAATGTGTAGCCTGTGTCACTTTTACTTAAACCTGGGTAGATTTGAGACTGTTTCAAATAATGGAGTGTGTCAGAAGTGACAATATCTGAGTGTAGGTCACCAGATTCCATGCAGCTAACATCTCTTTGATTAATAAATCTGATATTTTATCTAGTAATAGTATTCTAAGATTGTGTATGATCTCCCTTCCTCCACAGAATGGGAACCTATTGAGGAAAGGGGCTCTTTCTTGATCAACCCTGTATCTCAACACCAAGAACGCTTCATGTTTGTTGACTGACACCTGCCTACTTGAAGAAGCTTCTCCCATCTGTCCTCACCCTCTCCAATCTCTCTATCCATGGAGCTCCTGAAGTACACAAACCCCATACTTCTGGAATAGCATGTTCCTTTCGTGTCATGCCTCTCAGGGACATTGTAGAGGTCTTAGATGTCTCTTTGACTCCTTCTCCCTCCCCCATTTCCTCCCCCACACAGCACCGAACACAGGGGTCACGCACAAACACAGGTGCTCTAAAACATCTGCCATTTATCTGGCTGGTTGGCACTTTTTTCCTCTCTCCACCCCATCTCACTCCCTTGGTCTGAATGTTTACCTCTAGTTGCTCTCCTATGCTTCACAGCACAGTCAATCCACTTGCTGCTTGGTTGTGCTACAAACTTCGTTCTCCGAAGCCTTTCTGGAAAGGACATCAGTGAGGGCTCACTTAGGATGTAAGTTCCCTGGTTTTATGTCCAATGTAAACACAGGCAACTATAGAATTATCCAGCATTATTACCATTTGTAATTATCCAGACTCCTCAGTCAACACTGTGAACTAAAGAAATGAGTATTTAAATTTTGTCCTCTAGCCCTTTAAAATATTTATTTTTTCAATTATCACTCCAAATAGTTTAATTAGGTCTTGTTACCTAATTAGTGCATGTATGTGGAATTTACAGGCCATCCAGAGTGAAGCTTCGTGACTTTCTAAATGTCTGCTTCTCACTGAGTGTCCCATCAAATATTTCCAACTATTCATTTCCAAGATGCTGTTTCTAGATTGCTAACCATCAGCAGCAGCAGATGCTGTTTCAGTCAATAAGAAAGAAAGTTGGCTATCAACCTACTACTGGCCACAAAAAAAAAAATGAAAAGGAAAATAATCACAACAAAATATGAAAGCCACATTTCCTTTTATTTCCTTCAATCACCCCAAGACTTGCACAGCACCCCTAGCCCTGACGTGCTCCTCTCAGACCCAATCTCACCACCTCCAATTTACACCCTTCTACTTGGCTGGGTCTCTGTGACTATTGATGTGCTACCAGCTCAGCCAATCAATATGATTCTGTCAGCCCACTGAGTGCTTAGTCAGCACACTGAGCAAAAGATTCAGCTATGCTCTTTGAAATTAGCCAGATTTCTTTTTCTGGAGATACTGAATCAATAGGATATGTGTAGGCATAGCATGACCTAACTGAAAGCTGGCAGGACTGAAGACTACTTTTTCTCAGCTCCCTTCTGGTTTCTTTGTGTGCTCACCACTCAGCCCATCTCTTCAAATTCAATCTTACTGTCCCCAGCACCTCTTCCATCCCACCTTGGGACCTACAGAATCAGAGATTTCCCATTGAGACATATCAATTCATCCACCCATTCATCCATTTCCTGAGTACTCACCACATCCACGACATTGGCAACCCAATGCTTATTAAAATCTAGAACTTGTGCTGGTTGCAGTAGTACCAAAGGTGTTTAGTTGCAGACAAAGCACAAGGGGATTTACTAGAGAATATTAGGCAGATCAGACCATCAGAGAATTTCCAGGAGGATTAGACCTGGATGCTGTCCATCCAGAAAACAATACCTTATCACCCATACCACAGGACTATTCTAGGTGTCTTCACTTCTGCACCTTCCATCACTGGCACCTGTGATGCCAGGGACAACATACTAGCCATGCTGTGATCCCAGAAGAACCAAATGTTTCTACCACATGCTTGCCAGGGTGATCTTCCCATCTGGAGCCTCTGTCTTTGTTGCTCACTTCTATCTTCCTCTGTCAGGTGGGTAAAGCCAGTTGATGGACCTCAGTCACAAACTTAAGCTTACCACAAGAATTTCTGGGCATGTAGTTTTCTCTATATCCTCTAGAGAAAGGAGAAGAATAAAGGGGGGAGGGGAGTTGGAGATATAGAGGGAAGCTCAAAGGAGACTTTATGGCTAACTAAATGTGGAACCTTGAAGGTAAGTAGATATTTACCCCAAAGGTAAGAAAAAACATTTAGCCAAGGGGAACAGCTTGAGCTAAGGGGCTGGGGCATGAAAGGGAAGGCATGTTTAGGGAAAGATGAGAATTTAGTATCGCTACAGCAATAGTGAATATGCTGAGAACTGGGAGAATGGGAGGTGGACAAAGACAGGTGAGCAAAGGCAGTAGGTAGTGGCCAAACATGTAAGGATCTCTTTTGCTTTTAGAAACTTGGCCTTTCCCTGACCAAGTCCAGATTCAGGTGGTTTCTACAGATCTTACCAAAGTCTTCAAATTGTCAATCAGGTGTTTCTGCACCAAACATTGATCCTTACTTCAATCTTTGCCTTGTGAAGTAGCACTCTAATAACATTGCCCCTGCCAAATTGGAAACAAACTACCTTAAAATGTTCTCAGTAAGTGGTGGTCACTAACAGAGTTTGTTAGTTCTATAAATAAGGTGTTTGCTTAATATTTTCCAAATATTTCCATTGTCCCAATATTCTAAAGTGAGATAAAGTATGAACAAGATGGTTTTTTTCTGTTTAACCACTTCTACCTTGTGCCAGTGTTACAGTGCTTCCCTAGCAGGGTCATGTTGTTTCATTGGAAAAGGGGGCTCAGCAGCTCCATCAAGGGAAGGTACTCATTATTGCCTTTAAATTTTTAAAATTAATTTCAGAGAGGGAGAAAGATATAGAAACATCAATGATGAGAGAGAATTGTTGATCAGCTGCCTTCTGCATACCACCTACCCAGGATTGGGCCCACAACGAGGGCTTGAGTCCTGACCAGGAAATGAACCGTGACCTTCTGGTTTATAGGTCAAGGTTCAACCACTGAGCCACACCAGCTGGGTTCATTACTTCTTTACTAGAGACTTGTTGGGATGTCTTCTCCATCCATAGTTCTCTGGGAATCATATGACCTCTTCCTATATAATCTGCCCTCTGGCCAAAACTGATTGCTGGAGATATTGAATCAAAAGGGTATATATAGGCATAGCATGACCTAAATGAAAGCTGCCCCTGAGTTCTGTCTGGCAGGACTGAAGGCTACTTTTCTCTTCTGGTTCTTTTGTTTGCTTTCCACTCAGCCTTTCTCTTCAAATTCAATGTTACTGAGAATCTGCACCTTATGGGCACCTGAACAAATTGGATTCTATCCCTTAGAAGTTCATCCATTCTTCCATTTGACAAGTAGTTAGTTATTGAGCCTTAACTTTGAACTAGGCATTATTCTAGGAGCTGGATGTACAGTAGATTCATTTTCACCATGATAGCCCACTGCAACATTCTGGGTTCAGATAGACAGTATGCTTCCTTATACATTCCCTCCTGGTTTCAGCCTATTTAGTAGGTATCTATTCCTTGCAACAAGATAATCCTTTCTAAGACAATGCCACATTGTTATTCCTGATGAGGAAATGCCTTATTTTCTTTCTTGAGACTTTCAAAGCCATTTCCTCATGCTAAAGAGCCTGAGATATCTCTCCAAAGTTTTAAGTAGGTAAATTTTATTTGATCTCCAGAAATCTTTATTTTGAAATTGAAACTGAATTATACACTTTTGAAATTACAGAAAACATCAAGTAACATATAAAAGCTTTCCACAGAATCATAACAATAAACAAAAATCTCTGCCTTTCATTTCTTTATTTTTTTAAAGCCTACAGCATCCAATATTTCCAGGTGATCTCCCTAATCAGGCCTGACCCTGCCTGGCCTCCTAGATCAGACCAGATGGGTTATATTCAGGGTGTTATGGCCGTAGGCTCATTTCTTTATAGTAATCACATGACAGCCTCCCCCACCCCTTACACACACATAGTCTCCAATAAACATCTTGTGTGAGGAAGCAAAATAGAAAGAAAAGTTGAGTGGTTAGAAGTATAAGGTGTGCAAATTTTGCAAGATAAATCTGAGTTTAAATAGCCTCTCCTCTGTTGATCTTGAAAAATTCCAAATTCATAAAAAAGAGACAATAACTATATCACAAGATTATTATAAGAATGAAATATGTATAAAAACCCTAACACATAAATGTGCGGAGTAAGTGGTGGTCACTGAACAGGTAGTCACTGTTTATGCTTGGGGTCTTTATTCGTGAGCCACAATGTGTATGTATATTAATAAGGACGTGTATACATAATGCACCTATATACATAATATACATAATACACACATACTAGTATATCTATGTAGGCCACTTGTACTATTATTATCACCTAAGGAAACAACACTGGAATGGTACGGTAGGTCAAATGATTATTCAGATCCTTGTTTATAACTAATTACAGTTTTCAACAATAAATTGTAATAAAATCCAGCAGTGTAACCAAAAGTGTGAAATTCTGCCAGCTCAGGATCCAATCTCACCCCCAACAAACACTCCTCATCCTGAATGTGTCGAAGCTCCTAAAGGCTTTGCTGGAAACTAAAGTGCTGGGGAGGGAAATGGGTAGTGATTCCATTTTTTCCAGTACCTGAATGCTGAGTGGTTTCGTATGCCAAGGTCTTCAAAAATGACTTTATTTAAGAAGACAACAATAATGCTGCATGCGATCACACGGGGGACCACACATTGGGTCAGCACTCACCAGAGCTATCACGGACTGCCATGAGTCAGCTCATTGGCCGAATGTGCTGACTCTTGTGTTTGACTCCCAGATTTACAGTTACGAAGCCCAATCACAGACATCATTCATTTACTCTTCCCAATAACCTCATGAGATGGACAGGCATCAGCAGTTCCAAATCTATAAAGGATTTGGAAAATGAGATTAGAAACTTAAGACTCAGAGAGTGAAACAGAACTTGTCAAAAGCAGAGGTGGACTGGAATTAAGGTATCCGGATTCCTAATGACCCCAATAGTAAGGAGGAAGGGGTTAGGATGGAGGAGGGCGACACATAACAAAAGCCAAAGGTCACCTGAAAATCCAAACCTGGAAATGTCTAAAGGAAGAAAGGCAGGAGATGAGAAATGAAGAAAGTCAAAATTCCAAATCAACCTCTGGTTTGCCCCAAATTTAAAAACTAGGATGGCCCAGCCAGTGTGGCTCCGTAGTTAAGCATCGACCTATGAACCATGAGGTCACGGTTCAATTCCTGGTCGGGGCGTACGCCTGAGTTTCGGGCTCAGTTCCCAGTGTGGCACATGCAGGAGGCAGCCAATCAGTGATACTCTCTCATCACTGATGTTTCTTTCTATCTTTCTCTCCTTCTCCCTTTCTCTCTAAAATCAATAAAAATATATTTAAAAATAAAAATAAAAACTAAGATGTTCAGATGCCCAGGAATTAGTGATTTGATCCATGCACAGCATTCCCAGTGGTTCCTTCCCTGGGCTGCTAGCACATATGTCAGCAAAAACAGTGCCTGACCTTGTTCAATAGTTCTTTCTCTAAACCACACCCTTTCACCTGGGCAGGTATCTGAGCAGGTGAGAGGTTTCTCTGCATGACAAGGACAATCAACTGCCCTTTGTTTCCCCTGAAATATTTCCCCAAGGAAGTTGAAAGCCAGACTGCATAGGTGAATCAGGAAGTGGGAACTAGGTGAGTATATTGATTTAAAATATTTCTAATGATATAAGTGATAGTTTATAGAATAAATGTACCCACGTGTGTGCGTTACTAAGCTCCCTTTTCATACTTCTATTCCTTCCTCTTCCAGAAGGGTGTCAATTTCCAAACAGACTGCATTTCCTGTTCTTCAACTTTTGCAGCATTACTTGAAGGTTTCATATAGTGCAGGTGATATTACAGTTACTAGTCTGGGTAATGATGGGGCCGTCAGCACTGCGTAAGGAAATGGGTGGACTCGTATAAACTGCCTGACACAGAAAGAGAGACTTGGCATGAAATTACATATGTTAAATTTCAAAATACTATACCTTAAAGTAGTGATTCTCAAACATGGCTGCACATCACAGCTACCAGAGGTGTTCAAAACAATACTGGTGACTGGGCCCCAATGCAGATGATGACATTGTTATTTCTGTGGGTGGGACCTTGGTATTAGATGATCTATGTGTAGCCAAGACTGAGAACCAATGCTTTAAATAAATGACACAATGAAAAGGAAAGAACCTCACTCCACATCCTTTGTAGAGAGTGCAAATATATTCATACTTATATTATAGTACAAGGCTATGGCAAAGGTGTGGATGTTAAAAATACTATTGGTAGGCCCTAGCCAGTTTGGCTCAGTGGATAGTCAGCCTGTGGACTGATGGGTCCTGGGTTTGATTCTGGTCAAGGGCCAGGTTCAATTCCCGAGGTGGGTGGAGGGGGCATGCAGGGGGCAGCCAATTAATAATTCTCTCATCATTGATGTTTCTATTTCTCTCTCCCTCCTTTTCTGAAATCAATTAAAAAGAAATTTCAAAAAATACTATTGGTAGTGAAGAAATAAAAACAACAATTCCATCTATCATACCAGGTAAATAAGAACTAGAAAGAAACATGGACAAAATAAAAGAACTAGAGCTTTTAGAGTGTGAGAATTTTGTCACACCTAAACCCATTTTCAAGTGTGTTAATATTAGGAATGTGGGTAAAAGATATATGGGAACCCTCTATACTACCTTGGCAACTTTCTTGTAAATTTCACATTATTGCAAAAAAAAAAGTTTATTTTAAAAATATTTTAGCAACTTAAGATTTCTAAGGAAATTTTTCTTATCTAATACCATCGGGATAGGCTGAGCACTGCAATTTGTATCCTGGGTTGTCATGGGACTCATAATACCAAAATGAGATAATTTTTCCACCAGCATAACTCTAAGTAATACTTAACATGAATAACAACAATAGGTAATGGCATTTACTGCATACTAGTTTCTGTGCTAAACACATACATGTATTATTTCTTTAAATTCTAACAGCAATTTTGTGTAGGTACCATTAACATCCCCATTTCATAAACGAGGAAACTGAGAACCAGAGAGATAAAATCATTTGGCTAGTAATACAGGGTTACTTAACAAGAGAGCTGAAACTCAAACCTAGATCTAGCTAATTACAGAGTCTATAATTTAAACCTCTATGTTATAACCTCCCAAATTTGCTGATTGTTTTCTGCTATAAATGCCTAGTTCTGCAATATGAGAGAATATTTACTGTGCATGTCCAATGTGCAGCACTTGCTCTGACTACTAGTAGAATTGGGAAACAGGTTGCTCTGTGCCTTCTCCTCACTCACCCTCCTCCCCTAACTTTCAGCACATTATTTTCTCTCCAGATGTTCCGTTGTATCTGTTACAAAATTACCTGGTAGAATAACTCCCACTAAGGTAGACATGATTAATGGACGTTTCATGTATTGGTCCTCAGAGGAATAAGTCCATTTTTAAAAGAATAGCTGAAGTGAATAGTATTTATCCAAAAACATGAAAATGGTGGGCTTTACTCAAGGTGACACCTTCCTGGGGATATATATATTTGAGAAAGGGCCCCTTACAGGAAAAAGTCCAATATTAATAAAAATCACTCTCTGTGAATTGATGTGCGCAGGACACTATGATTGAAATGTGGTCAGAAACACTGAAGGACTCACAAAATCCTATGGCAAAGCACCTCATCACATGGGATTTAGCATTTTCAAAGGAGCTGTAGAGTTGTAACAACCCCAAAACTAGGCCAGATAAAAAGGTTTATACTGCCCTAGCCTGTTTTTCTCAGTGGTTAGAGCGTCAGCCTGTGGACTGAAAGGTCCCAGGTTCGATTCTGGTCAAGGGCACATACCTTGGTTGTGGGCACATCCTCAGTAGCAAGTGTGTAGGAGGCAGCTGATCAATGTTTCTAACTCTCTATCCCTCTCCCTTTCTCTTTGTAAAAAAAAAAATCAATCATATATATATTTAAAAGGTTTGTACTGAAAACAGGTGGTGGTGGGTTATACCTCTAATTTGAGATTTGAATTTTAATAGCACCATTTCTGAGCCTTTATTGCCACTACTGATGTTTTGGTTGCTGTCACAGATCATCTTGTGTGTAAGCCAGTTTCCTCACACCATTTCACTTTTTTCTCCAACACTCCTTAGAGGTACGTATTATTCTCATCTTTTAAATGAGGCAACAGACTGAGAGTGATTGCCAAGGTCATACAGCTAAAAATCTGTGGCTCCAGGTTTCAACATTGCCCCCAAAATGCCTAGCATCATTGCTGAGCCCAAATGGTTGTGTATGCCTCATGGCACGGATCCAATTGGGAGACAGAAGCTGTACTAGTCATTTGAACAGGGACTATCTAATAAAAAATTATTAACTAGTAACAGGGGATTAAGTACTGAAGAGATTAATTGTACATGATTATTCATTGTTCTTTAAGAGTTTTTAGTTTGTTATCTATCCCAAGACAGATTGTTAACTGAAAGGCAAGAAAAGAGCTTGTGCTCCTCTCATGTTTCCCATCAATGCCAAGTACAATGTTGGACATAAAGTAACTTGAGCGTTCAAAACCAAGTTTAAACCCTTGCTTTTCAACTTATTAACTGGGTGACCTTGAGCAAATTAGATAGCTTCTCTGAAAATCTTATATAATAAGCCTTATATTAAAGGGTTATGGAAAGAATAAAGTGAATTCACTAAAATAAATGACTCAGCTAAATAAGTGGTGGCTACTACTATCATCATCATCATCATCATTATCATCATTGGTTTTATTTGTTTTCTGAAAGGCTGCCCAGTATAATAACCAGAACAATATTTGAAACCCAACAAACATTCTTTGACCTCATTTATATTGTAGGCAGATCTGTCTTTTGGTCTATGTCAGGAACTACCCACATGCTACTCAGTCCTATTTTGAGCATGACTTTTTTTTAACTGAATGTTAGTATCAGGTCAACATACACCCTTCCCTACCAGAAGTCTCTCAAACACCAGCCTACTGAAAGTTGGCCTTCTCTTATACAAAGGTGATATTTTTGTGCCTGGTTAAACTTGTCTCCAGCTTTCAACATGAGGCAGTTGGCCTTAATCATAGGATGTTATTGAAAAAGATTGGCCAGATTATAGGTAGTAATAGAGATAATTACCAAGGAGAAACAAGGAAAAAATAAATGAATCTTCCACCTTAGGGAGAAATAAATGGCTTTATTATGGGTCAGGAGGGATGATCCTAAAATTTGCTTTACAAGAGAAAATACGTAATGGTAGTTTGGGAGTTGGAGAATTGGGCAGCAGCAACATTCATGGATTAAAATCGCTTTTAAGGGTCAAAATCAGAGGATTGCATATCTATAAAAGGAATGAGACTTTTTTCTTTATGCTTCAAAAAATGCAGAATCAGAGCCCATTGTAAACACGGCTAGCTCATCTATCATTATTTGCAAAGGACAAAAACAAAAATTATGTTCTAATATATTAGGGCAACAGGCAAAATCTCTCCAAGTTTTCTGAAACTGATTTGGGCAAGCCTCAGGAAGTGTGGTGGTTGGGGGTGGGGGGGGATTTTAACATAAAATCTTTCCAAGATTCTGTGCCCCACACAAGGCTCTCCCCTGCTCTGGCTCTGAACCTCTGGGCTCGGATGCCCATTGGAACATCATCCCCACTTTCTCTGAGCAGTCCCACCTCTAGTCCTGGGCAGGATTATTCTTATGATAAGGTTTGACTATTTATTCATATGTCTGCCATCCAGACCTGAGAGCATTTTCTTGGGGGGCTCTATCTAAGAGTGATGGCAACTTATTACTTGTCTATCTAAAGTTCAAGCCTGGATGGCTTTTAATTTTTTGATGCTTAATACAGAAAAAATACAATTGCTTTTGATTCATCCTGCCAAACTGCTCAAAGCATGTGCTTCCTTCATTGTTTAATGTGTTAAAGGAGACTAGCAGCAGCAGGAGGCTCTCTATCTAGAGGGGCCACTGCCGTGGAAAGACAGGGCAATGGGCTACACTCTAATCTTCAGGCAATAGCTCTGTCATTATCTGGTTAACATTACCCAAGTTACTTAAAGTCTCAGAGTCCCAGTTTCCTCATCTTTCAAAATGTGCTAAACACATGGCTGTCATAAAAAGCAAATGAAACCATGACTGCCATATCACATGTATATACATATGCAAGTATTATGATTGCTTACAGAATATAAATTTATTCCTTCAAAGATATATGTACACTGTGCATTACACTCACCTTCAGAAAGCCACTTATTAACACTACGGCAAAGGTTACAGACTATAAAGGACAAGTGCGCACCAATTATCTTATAGAAAGTATATTAATAGAATGATAGTGAAACCTTTAACAAAAAGTACAAGGTCTTAAGAAGATGCTCCTGTTCCAAATGTTGGTCTATGTTAAATTGTCAGGAAAGGCTGGTCTGGTTTCCATAGATGTCTGAGCTAAAAAGAAGCACAATTATATTTTCATTGATAAACGTTCCTACTCCCTCTATAAATCAACATCATTTTCTCCTGGCCCCCTCCAAGATTCAGCAGCTGTCATAAGGTTGCCAGGCAGAGTAATGATTCAGGACTCACAGACCACACTGTCTTATTGAACTGCTCCCAAGCTCCCTGGCTCCAGGGCCAATAAATCATTGCTTTACAAGTCATCTGGAACGCAAAGTGCAGCCCAGAGTCAAGAGTCAAGGTTCCATGATACTGTCAGGAGGTATTTGGGAGGGTTTTTTGTTTGGTGTGTGTGTGTGTGTGTGTGTGTGTGTGTGTGTGTGTGTGTGTGTGTGTGTGTGTTTTGTCACAGAATAATCTTTCTTCTGATCTTTTGAATGGTTTCCTATTTGCATGTTTTTCATTTTCTAATCCCAACTCAGTGTTCAGATACCACTGTGGGTTTTTCTTCTTCACTTGAGTCGAAGCTCTTCCAGGGCCCCCGCCGTTCTTTAACAGATAGAACTCTCGGGATCCTTTCTGGTGTGGCTTCCACCTCATTCTCTCCTTCTTCCCATGGAGATTACATTCTCGGTAAAGAGTAGGCCTGTTTTCGGTGTCCCTGGCAGATGGAGACAAAGTTATTCTCCACTTTGTTCCAAAAACAACGCAATATTGTGTTGTCAAGTTTTTGCTTTTTCTTATGGAGCCATTGGGATAATAACAATCATACCAACCTCTCCTATTTGTAGGAGCTTTACCCTTCTCTCACCATCCTTGTCCCTCTTGAGAGAAATGACTATTAAATGTGCCTCATGTAGCTGAAAACAAAATGGGTGAAGGATACGGGCTTTATGTTTTAGGCAACATCTAAGACTCCAGAAATTATAAGATTTGCTGATGAAACTGAAAATTCAACAAGCTTCTCGGTGTGTTATTAATTTCTGCCTAAGTACCTAGAACCTCACTTTGTTGATAACACCTCTTTTGGTCCTTTTAACTCGTCTGTTTTAATTTTTATAACAAATATGTGAGCTGAATGCTGAGAACTATTCTTATAAATTAAAGACTATGGTTTAATTTCCATCCAAAGGCTAGAAAAAGAGAGGAAAAACAAAACCCCAAAATGTCCTTATACTCATTTCTCTAGGATGAGTTCTCTTCCACAGGAGCAATGCTTTTTTTGCTAGGAAAACTAACTTCAAACTTCAAATGAGTTTATGAGTAAGAATGTGCATTCTTTGTACAAACAGAAATCCGTAAGCACCATAATATAACTGCTACAGTACAGGCAAGATCCCTGAAAAATGCTAAAATTAATAAGTGAGATTTTAAGGAGAAACTGAATAGTAGAATAGACTCGAAGTACCTCCCCCAAAATGAATTACTGTAGTGATTTTAATATATGTCTGCAAATTACTTGATTCTTTTTTCTTCAAAAAGTGCAACTTCATTCCCTTCCATTTGAATGTGAGCTCAACTTAATGACTTGCTTCTATTGAATGGAATATGAAAAGGGAAGAATTGTAAGGTGACCTAGCAAAATCTAGTAGACACCACTTTAACTAAGTGATCAAGGTTAACATCACTTAATAAAATATATCAACATTATGCATCCCTTAATATAATGTGATAAGAAAGGTGTATAACTTCTGTGGTATACATAGGTTATCCCAAACCTGTCACTTCAGAAATTATAAACCCGAATGGAACAGCATTATACAAAATAGCTAACCACCATTTCTTAAAAGTGTCAAGTCTCACTTGACTACTCCCCATTTGTTGATTCTAATTCTCTGTGGGAAATCCAATATCCTCTCAAAAGTTTCTTTATTTGCAGGTCTTTTTCTGACACTGGTGATAAAAGATACTGACTAGTAATAATCATTCACATTACATAGCACTCATTATTTCCCCAACACTGTTTTACTAGTATGTGCTTGCTATCCAAATTATCTCCTTTAATATTAGTAAAATAGACACATAGATTTCTGTGCTGGCAGGGAAGCTGTGTAGCAGAATAATTTACTTTAATTAAAAATAAAAACAATACTAAAGTGTGGATGGGAGCCTTTTTTTTAGGCCAAGGCTTTTCTCTAAGAGCAAGAAATTGGAAGCAACCTGAAACATCTGAGAACAGGAGTGGAAAGATAGGAAAATTGTAGTACAACCATTCAAAAGAATAGTATGCAACCATTAGAAACAATAATTGGCAAAACTGAGAGGTAAAATGAGAAAAGCGTGTGACCGCAATGATGTAAAAGTATAAAAGCAAATGGTCAAGGAGTAGAAAGGATTAGAAATTCAGAGCTGTTTTGTCAGGGAGGTGATTATAGGTGGGGTTTTCCCTTCTGTTTCTAAACTCTCACATTATTATCATGTATCTATAATTTTAGAAGGAAGCATACATTCCCTCACTATATATTTATCCCAGTGCTCCAGGACAGCTCTTCCCACATATGGGGAAATCCCTACAATCATCCCCTTAGCAGCCACTAAAGAATGAACTTCAGGGCCACTTTTAAGCTTATGCTGGCAGGACAAATACTGACTGCAGTGTTGAACTCAAGTTTTCAGTACCAAATCCCCAAATGAACCACAATTTCAATCTGTTGTGGGGTTAAACCCTAATCCAATGCACAAACCTGGGGGTATAAACTACCATTGCCCTGACCCGATCATTCTTGCTGCACTGCAGTTCTCTGCTTCACATGTGGAGCTGGAATGGCGGCTTCAGTTCATGAATATTTGTAGGAATGAGACCTGTGATTCATACTTTTGCCTTCTAGGCAGGCACATTCCCAGAGGTCTCTTATACCCTCAACTTGTGATGCCCTTGTCCACCTTCCTGACCCTCACCCTTATCTCTCAACTTCCCAAGCTCTAAACCCCTGTTTCCTAAGGAATTCTCTCTAAGATACCAAATATAAATGTAATAATAGTTGAACTACTAATAAAATGAAAATAAAATTGCAATTTTTATAGGTTAAAGGTGGTCTCACAGCTACAGTTCATATGGTTCGGCCTAATTAACAGCAGGCAGTACCTACAGTATGTAACTTTGGCAGTCCCAGTAGATTGCCCTTGAAGGCCTCTAAGGTCACTTTCATTGCCCAGCAACATCTGCAGGACTCCATGGGTCTATTTGATATTGCTTCGGACAGGAGGGCTCCACATCTCCAAATTTCATACCGTTTTACTACGTCCTAGAGATTTGTAGCTTGCACCTAGTTGAGACATTTCTAGAAAGAAACTTTGAGGTTCCTTCTGATCAAGACACTACTAACTTATTTAGCAGTGTCTTATTAAGTAAGATTATTAAATAAGATTAAATTAGGTAGTTCTACCTAAACAAACATCCTGATCACCTTTCAAAATTAAAAAGTGCATGAGCCCTGTGACCTAACGATTCCTTTCCTTGGTAATTTGTCTAACAAATATACCCATGCTCGTGCAAAGTAATGTATATTTAGAACATTCACTGCTACTTTCACTTATACAGTAATAGCAAAAAAACAGCAACAACAAAAACACAACCCTGTTTTTAACTGATTTAAATAAATTTTGGCAGGTCAATACAGTGGATTAGAATAATGGCTGTCCAAGATACAATATTAAGTGAAAAAAGTAAGACGGTGTTAGGGTATGTTTCCATTTCCTCGAGGAAGTGGTGCAGAGAGAATATATGTGTGCACGCATAACTGTATGAGTATATAGACTATTCCTAGGTGAATACACAAGATAATGGTTTCCTCTTGGGAGGGGAACTGGGTGTATAGAAAAAGGTAGGAGGCATCTTTCAGTATAAGCCATTTGGTACATAGTAAATTTTCTACTGTGTGAATGCGTTACTTATTAAAAACTAGGATTTTATTTAAATAAATAGGATTGAAAATTAAGAGAACAATCTTGCTTTGATATTGACCTAAGGAGGAGTCCCTGTCATTTACTCCCATAGAGTCACCTGATTTACTCCAATCCTCCATGAAGAGAGTGAAATATTTTTGCAAAAGATCATACCTCTCCTGACATGGATTTCCCAATCTGCTCTACAATTTCCTCGGTTTGCTCTTTCAAGCCTGGAGTGGGGAGAGAAGAGAGAGACTTTCAGGAGTCAGGGCATATCAAGCAAATTAAACGTAGATATAGATATAAAGATATGTACATTACATGAGTATGGTCCATGTAAAGGCAGTGTTTCTAGAAATGTGTTCCACCAAAAATGTTAATGTGACTGTCCTTGGGTTGTAGGATTTAATGTTATCCTTAAACTTTCTTTATTGTGATTTTTTGCATTGCCCAATTTTTTTTTACTGTGAATGTATCAAGTTTACAAAATAAATAAGCTCTTTTTAAAAAGAAAATGCAAGATAATAAGAAAATCTCCTTTGAAAACAATCTACTATACATAGAAAAGATTAATTTTTCTTGGGGCCTTTTATGACCCATTAAAATGAACCAGAGATTATTTTTACTGCTTAAAGTCCTCTGAATAAATCTGTAGATGTTCTCTTCCAAAAACTTGGTTGGGAAAGATTTATTTGTGGTTTAAGTTTAAGAAATGAAGTCTATTAAGTGGTCATAAAAACAAAAGTGGGCATCATTGTTCATGCAAATTATTGGTGCTTTAAAGTCCAGAACATTAGCAGTGGAGCACTGGCTTTCTCCTCTTCTGCACTTTTTTTCTAATCCTCACCCAAGGATATGTTTTTATTGGTTTTTAGAGAAAGAGGAAGAGAAAAAGATAAGAAAACATTGCTGTGAGAGAGAAACATTGATCAGATGCCTCCCTTTTGCATCTCAACTGGGGATCAAACCCACAACCTGTATGTGGCCTGACTGGAAATCAAACCCTCAACCTTTTCTGTGTATGGGGCGATGCTCCAATCAACCGAGATAGCTGGCTGGGGCTGCACTTTATTTTTAATCAGGGGACAGGTCTAGGAGAGGGAGCCTTATACCTAAGCATCTACCTGTGCTACACATTTAGAATGGAGGTCAATAAAACTAAGTCTGGAACCTGAATGAGCTTTTGAGATGACAGCAGAGCTTTAATTTTGTGATTTCAATTAAAGATCAAGGTGAGCACCCAGAGCCTGAAGACTTTCCCTAAAAGAAATGAATAAACACTTGGCTTTGACGCCTATATCCAACTAGAATACAAATAGAGCATATTGTCAACCATGGGAACATTTTGTTCCTAAGTTGCAGTGGAGTGAGGAGCAGGCTTTAAATCAAAGTGAAGGAGAATGCCCCAGTGCCCCCTCATCAACCATTCCTCAGCTGGGCTCCTCAGCTGGGAGAGAGGGGGACTCCCTGGTTAGGGAGCCAGATCAGCAGAATGAGCCCTGGGATTCAACAAGGTTGTCAGGTGTATTGATTCTACACAGATTCTCATTTGCCTTTTCCTCTGTCTGACAGATTGCTTCTTTGCAGATCTCCAGAAGGAGGCATATTGCTGGGAAGAATGTGGGGAAAGAGGCACACTAGTACACCGCTGGTGGGAGTGTAGAATGTACATGATTTGGGGAGGAAGACAGTTTGGCAGTGTCTATCAAAACTCTAAATGCACATACAGTGTGGCACAGCAACTTTGTTTCTAAGGACTTAGCTTCCAAATTCCTAGCACAAGGCTATATGTACAGGGACGCATAGTGCAGCATTGCTTATAATGAAAAGAAGTTCTAAACAACCTAAATGTCCATCACTACAGGCCCATTTAAATAAAGTATGTCATATCCAGACAATGGAATATTGTGTGGTCATTAAAAAAGGAAATTTTATGGCCATGACTTAGAAAGATATTTCTATTAATTGATTCCCCCTTGAAAAAGACCCCAACAATCTTAATTTCCTTAAATGAGCATAGATAAATGTCTAGTTAGCAAGGAAAAGAATTTGAAAGGCCATATACCAAAGAGTTAGTAAGGAATCTTCTTTTTTAAAAAGGATGAGGTTAGGATTAAAATATAAGAAAGGGAAAATCACTTCCTGCTTTAATAATTTCTGTATTATTTAAATTTTAAAATGTTCCTTATTAGGTTTACTGTTATTTCTTAAATAATACATACCCCAGTTCATCAGCATGAACCATGCCCTGAACTTCAGGCTCATGTATCTAATTCTTATTTACCATTTCCACTTGTATGTCTAATAGGCATCTCAAACTCAGTATACTCAGTGCCAAATTCTTTATGTTTCTCCATAAACTTCCCCCACCCCCATCTTCCTCATCTCTATAAATGGCAAATCTATTTTTTCAGCCTTTCAGGCCAAAACCTTGACCCCTCTTTTTCTCACAACCCTATCCAATCTACCAGAAGAAAATTTAATACATCCCAAATCCAATCAATTCTTATAAATTCCACTGCTACCATCATTAGCTCTTACCTGGATTATTATAACAGTCTCTTGTCTGCATTATGCATTGTTGTGGATACTGCTGGTTGTTCGCCACAGTCTATTATCTTTTCCTTTCATTGCATTTGGATTGATATATTTCCCATTCTACTTGTAGCTTGCTGTGAACATGTAATGAAGTCCTGGGCAAAGGAATTCAAAGGGAAGGGATGTGTGCCACTTCTAAGGTAGACCTAAAGACCATAGGCATGCCTCCTGCATTCTCTTCTCATTTCCCATGTACCACAACCTGAAAGAGCCTGTGAGCCATATAGACAAAAGCAATGGCTCAGGAGATTGAGGATCCTGGATATCTGAGTAGTCATAGAAAGCAGAGCTGCCTGCTGGCCTGGAACAACATACCTCGAGCTGTTAGGTGAGAGAGGAATTAACTTCTATCTTCTTTAATCCACTGAATTTCAGATGCTTAGACTTATCCTAATTAATACAGGCAGCTCAGGTATAGAATCTAAAACATATAAGCTTTTCAAGGGCTTGAAAAGATGCTGAAATTCCGCTTCCTCCTTCCAAAAAAAAAAAAATTGTTAGCTCCAAAATAGAAAAAAACAACTGTCAAGTCAGCACTAATAAATGTTTACATAAATAAAAATGTTAACATTAAGTCAACCTGCCAGCTGCAACTTAAATCATCAATTATATATAAATTTAATAAAGTTTAAATAATAAATAATTCATTCCTAACAAAATTCTTTCAAAAAAAGTTTACAGTGGAGAAACAAAGATGGAGGCATAGGTAAGCACCTAAACTGCTGCCTGGCACAAAAATTTCAAAAATACAACTAAAAGACTAAACGGACATCATCCAGAACCACAGGAAAGCTGGCTGAGTGGAAATTCTACAGCTAGAAGGAAAGAGAAAAGCACACAGAGACTCAGAGGAGCTGCAGGAGGCAGAGGTACTGAGACATACACTGAGTGTGCGGCTGGCTTTCTCAAGTGAGAGGTGGGAAACAAAAGCTTCTGACTGCACTAAATTCCAGTTCCAGGCAAGACTCTGGGGACCCAGGCTCATATGGGGTGAAACTGGACTGTCAGAAAAGAGAAAGCACCCTGAGACTCAGAGGAACTGCAGAAGGCAGAGGTACTGAGATGCATGCTCAGAGAGTGCGGGCAACAGAATATGCATCTGGCTTTCTCAAGCAGGAGGGGGACAAAAGCTCCAGAGTGCACTGAACTCCAGTTCCTGGTGAGACTCTGTGCATCCAGACTCATTCGAGGAGAAACTGGACTGTCTGGCAACAGGTGGAACTCGAGGGCAGCCTTATCTCAGAGGTGCTTGCAGTGATTACCATGAGACACTGAGACAAAGGGGCCTATGAGGGTAGGGCTGATGGGAAACCAATGCTGCCTGCTCTGCCCTGACACTCTGCCCCATCCAAGCTGAGCACAAAAGCTGCAAGTCTTATCTATTGAGGGTGTCTCCAGCACAGAAGTTCTCCCATCATAGACACAGCTGATCCTCACAGCCAATTGGCCTGGAGGTCAATTCCTCCCAGTGATACCAACAACAATCAAGGCTTACCTACCACAAGACTGTGCACACAGCCTACAAAGGGGTGCACTAAGAGTGTCCATCTCTGGTAACTGGGAAGGCTGAGCCACTGGGTCCTATAGGACACCTAGCACACAAAGCCACTCTATCAACACAGAGAAGTAGCCAAAATGCAGAGACAAAAAACATGTCAGAAATGACAGAATGAAGGAAAGCAAACCACTGGATATATAGTTCAAAACCACAGTTATAAGATTTTTCAAGAATTTTCTAGAAAAGGCCAATAAATTTAGTGAGACCCTTGAGGATATGAAAAAGGACTAATTAGAAATTAAGCATACACTGACTAAAATTAAAAATATACAGAGATCTAACAGCAGACTAGAGTACTGCAAGAATCACGTCAAAGATTTGAAGTACAAAAAAGCAAAAAACATTCAACTGGAAAAGCAAAAAGAAAAAATAATCCAAAAATATGAAGATAGTGTAAGGAGCCTCTGGGACAACTTCAAGTATACCAGCATCAGAATTATGGGGGTACCAGAAGAAGAGAGAGAGCAAGATACTGAAAACCTAGTTGAAGAAATAATGAGAGAAAACTTCCCCCACCTGGTGAAAGAAAGAAACTTACAAGTCCAGGAATCACAGAGAACTCCAAACAAAAGGAATCCGAAGAGGACCACACCAAGATACATCATAATTAAAATGCCAAAAGCAAAAGACAAAGAAAGAAAATTAAAAGCAGCAAGAGAAAAACAGTTAGTTACCTAAAAGGAGCACCCATAGGACTGATTCCTCAACAGAAACTATGCAGGCCAGATGGGAGGGCAAGAAATATTTAAAGTGATGAATAGTAAGAACCCACAACCAGGATGACTCTACCCAGCAAAGATATAATTCAGAATTAAAGCCAACTGAGGCCAGATAAAGAGCTTCACAGATAAGAAAAAGCTAAAGGAGTTCATCACCGCCAAACCAGTATTATATTAAATGCTGAAAGGTATTCTTTAAGAAAAGGAAGAGGAAGAAAAAGGTAAAGATAAAAATTATGATCAACAAGTGAATCTAAAAATTAAGTGAATAAAAAAATCTGATGAACAGAGTAAATTGGTGAATATAATAGAATCAGGGGCATAGAAAGGAAGTGGACTGACAATTTTCAGGAGTAAAAGGGTGTGGGGAGTGTGGGAAGAGATTGGACAAAAATCGTACACCTATGGATGAGGACGGGGTGTGTGTGTGTAAAGGCAGAGGGTGGGGTGGGATTTATTAAATTTTTAAAAAGTTTATAGCACGTGATTATATTGAAATATGGGTATATTTTGTTATTTGATGTAATGTGGAGAGGTAGGTCCTGGGACAGACTTAAATGGTGCTACCTGTCTTTGCTATTTACTAGCTAAGGCATCTCAGTTAAGTCATTTGAACTCTGAGACTGACTTACTCCTATAAAATAGGGAGAGATCGGGAAAATAATACTTATTTCACAGGGTTTCAAGAAAAATAAAGAAGTACACTGGTATTGAAAATACTTTGCAGGCATTACAGACCTGACTGGAACAAATACTATTATACTATAGATTTCCACAGAATCTACATATTTAATGGAATCCAGAAGTCAATTAAGCCTGTGGTGCCCAACTCAACAGAATTATCTGAAAGCTTTTTAAAACACAGAGTACAAAGCTCCTCTCTTCAAAGAATCTCATTAAGTAGGCCTCAAGGTTCTTTAAGATCTCCTAGACACAAGAAACTAGCAATATTGGTTGCTTACACTGGTTTAGAACTGGCTGGCAGGTGACAGGGTAGGAAGGAGATTCTCATAAAATATTTTCTTGAATCTTAAAAATTCTGAATCCATGAATTTATAATCATATTCAAAAAGTCATCCAATTAAAAATTTTAACACATTAACCAATAGATAAATATTCCTGGAAAAATCCTAATAGACCTGGCCCTGAACAGGAGTTTGGACAGTGGGTTAATTTTCCCAACTGCCCTTTCATGCAGATTTAGCCTTCCCCAGATTCCACTTGAATAGTCTTGATGTCTCCACTCACCTTACCTTGCAAAGCAGCCCATCAGTTGCTGAACTGTTATAATTGTGAACACATTGTTCTGTACAAAGTCTGTGTCAAAGTGAGGGGTACTATAAACATCATCCTGGAGGTGGGGGCACAATTTGACCCACAGCATAACTAAATTCATCAACTACAATGAGGTACTTGATAACAGGGTTTACTGGATCTGATTCTGGTGAGTCTCTGTCACCAGACTGTCAGACTGAAAACTGACATTGATTTTATCTTCAGATTTTTGCTTGACCTACTGATGTGATTGTGGCTGTGGTTATCAGAGAGCTCTCAAAGTGGGATATGAGTCCTTGTTTAATCAGCACTGTGTCTGTCTTGTCCCTGGTTCTTATTATCTAATGCAAATGGGCTTCCTTATTACCTAACGGAGTAGTTCAAGCAGGGAGAGAGCCACACAAACTGAAGCTACGAATTTCAGGCAACTGTCTTGTCCTGGCACAATATAAGATTTCTTGGTAAATAAACATGTCAATAAAAAAATAAACACTGTAATAACCAAAAAAGAGAATAATTTGCTCTGAAAGAAATAAGTGGGAAATATTTAATTTTGTTAAACTCTTTCTTTCTTTCTTTCTTTCTTTCTTTCTTTCTTTCTTTCTTTCTTTTTTACAAATTCCATTGCAGTTATTTCCCCTCACTTCCATGATGGTTCCATGATTTTGGAATAGAAACCAATCCTGTTCACCCAAAAGCCTATTCTAATTGGCCCTATATTATCCCATCCTCCCTCCCCCTCACACACACACACACACACACACACACACACACACACACACACACTACTAAATTCCTATTATTTGTTCTCATTTGAATGGTCCAAAACTGACAAATAACAGAAAGGTTGTTATCAGTACAGCATCAGCCCCAGATGGATTAGAGGAAGAATGATGTTTGTGGCTCTCTGTAATCCCTCCATCAATTCCAGGATTCTGAGTTCCTCCAGGGAATGTGGTAAAGCTGCAGGAAGTCCCCAAAGGCAAAATGTTGCAGGCTGCTCTGTGGGTTCAGCTGCCAAACACAGAAAAAGTAATGCAGGCAAGAAAATGAGAGGAAACTCTTCTTTGCCTACAACTCTGAGGCAGGTGAGAGGCTGGTTGTTTTATTCCTCCTGGGGTCCACCATAGCCTGTCAGTCTCGCAAGAACACATACTTCTGCGGAGGTCTCCTGTTTCCAAAATGAACCCCACCTGCTTCAAGTAGCCTCAGATGGAGTCAGAGATGTGCACTGATGTTGCCTCCAGCCTAGTTCTGCTTCCAAGTCCAGAAATAGATTTGAGAGAGTCTTTGAACAAAATCTTTATGTTCTCTGTGCTTGAGTTCCTCTAAATTGAATGGCATTTGCCATCCACTTTCATCATGGGATTGAGGGGAAGTAGTTGTGATGGAATTGTGAAAAAAAAAGATTTTGGAGCAGGTTGTAAGGAGAACAATGAAACATAAAGTAGCCATTCTTTACTCTTTTAAGCAATGATTTATATTATTAAAATTCATGTACACACAGAAGCTATGGGAAAACAGAAAGGGGAGGCAGAGCATATAGGTGAGCATTCTAATGGAAACACAGAATAAGATAACAGAATCATATTAGTTGAAAAACTCAGATTCCTTACACCAAAAAAGGGGGGTTAGAGATCATAAGCATTATAGGATTAACATTTTCTTTTTTCTACTTTCAAACATTTTTGTCAGCATTGTATAGGACTATGACATTCTCAGTATTATGATTTATTTCTTTAAAATGAATTTGCTCTAAACAAAACAAAATTCAGTCTTATTTGTCACACATGTAGACCACATGATTTTTTAAAAAAGACTTAAGGATGCCCAAAATGTTTTATGTAAAATACTCATTACACTATAGCACAATGGGATAAAGAAATAAACACACTACAGGTTTTCCTATGGCATCCAGGCCCTAAAATGGACACAACTGACATTAACAGTGCAGGTATTTTAAAATCAAGAATAAGATACCCCTTTAGAAACAAAAACAGAGTTGAAATCAATGTTTTATACTATATATGTATTTAGAAATATTTTCAGACTATAAAATCAGAGATACATCAAGATTGTGGAATGTTTGGAATATATGTTTTAAAAAAAAAAACACACAAATATTCAGTGATGTGTTATGCCTCCTGGCAACTTTTGCTTCATTTTGGGTAGAAAGTCATGTTATTTAAATTATATACAGAAACTAGGGAAACCTCAGCACTATTTTCCTCCTTATTGTAGTTTCTCTGAACTTATCAATGTACATGCTTTGCATCAGATACTAAAACAGAAAAAGAAAGAAATCCCCACTCCAAATACACAGAAGAGCTAAACAGGGATTCAACTATTTCTAGTTTTGGACACTTAATGTCTTGTACCCACAGCAGGAAAGGGAGAGGAGGTAAGAGTGAGTCGAGTGAAATGTGACTTTGCCACGACCCCATAAAAAGTCTGGTAGATTGATTTTTCATCCCTGCAAAAAAAAAATAAATTGGAAAGGAGCAGTGACAGAGAAAGTTGTTAAAACTGGGACAATCCATGGGGGACACTTCATTTCATTATACAAATAAGGGGTGGGGAGGTCGCCGCAAATTCTATGGCTTTCCTCAGCAAGACAGACTCTCAAATCCAAGTTTTGAAACTAAAAACTACAGTATTCCACAGATGATTGTGCCTGGCGTTTAAAAGCCCCCTGCAGAGGACTAGTCAAAATATTTACATCCCTCTCCGAAACTGTAACACCAAGGAAAAGAGAAACATAGTGAGAGGACGAATCAAAAGAAAAACTTGCCTTCCCCACGAAGCCAGAAAAGGTGTAAGGCCTCGGGGGTCTTCAACAATAGTTCTGGTTTAGATAGGGGGAGGGGGGAGAGTGGAGGGAGGCTTAGGGTTAAGGTTAGGGTGGGTAACACACCTTTCCGGGGAATGCTAGTCTATGGCGAGGTGCATTGGGAGAGTTTTGTGTCAAACTGAGGTTGTATCCGTTTCTGAAAGCTGGTGTGTAACAGAAAGCCGTTAAGTGGACGTGCTTAATTATCCAGGCGTCTTTCCCAGGGCTTAGCACCGAAGCTGTAAATAGATGGAGAAGTGATGGACACCTTGATTTCCCCCCGCCCCCCTAAAGTGCAGCCACTGGCTCAGAGTGAGTCAGATTCTGGCGTGGACGTGTGTTCGAGGCTGGGTGCCAGAGAGGACTGGGTGCGGGGTGGGATGGGATGGAGGAAAGAGCCAGAGGGGGCGATGATTAGCGAAGGAAATGACCCACTCTCTCCCTTTTGTATTCACAGCCCGCGTCACGATTCTGTTCTCTTGGAGGCTGCGGCGGGCGAGCGGGCTTCGGGGCACCGGGCCCGGGGATCACCTTCTGGACCCCGAGTCTTCCAGCCCCAACTAGGCCTGCGGGATGCCCCCAGGAGAAGCCGAAGTTGGGACTTGGCGCCTCTGGGGCCAGGCCCAGGACCCGAGGAACTTCTCCATCCCGGCGCCCCTAGACGTGGGCGCGGAGCCGCGAGTCCAGAAGCCGAGCCTGAAGCCGCCACAGGGGCGCGTGGACGCCCGGGCCTGTCCGGCCGCGGCTGCGCTGCTCCTGCCATCGCGTTCTAGACCGAAAAGCACCTTCTGACCAAGGATTAACAGTAATTCTCCATTATTCCTGCTAGAACAAGTTAACGGGAGGGCTGGGCAGCCGGGCCCCGGGCGGGGTCACGTGCGCCCCCGTCACTACGACTCCCCTCGCCTCTCCGGCTCGAGTTATGCCATCAAGCTAATATATTGTGACTGCTCTTCTCTCCTGTGACAAAGGCTCGCAGCTGCCTCCAAATCAATAGACGTCAAAGAAATATGAAAACAATCATGCCACAAAACTTAAATCCTGGCCAGAGCCTGCAGTAATCAGAACTATGCCTCTGTTCTCCAAGTCGCCAATTAATTTATCCCAAAGTTTAGTCGAATTTTTATTCCGGTACCTTTTTCCCAGCAGGTCCCGCTACATCTGTCGGGTTTGTAATGTAATTTGTAATTACTGCCCTTCATGTGGTCCGGTGCCTTGAACCATCTTTAATTAAAAGCATAATTAAGGGAAGATCTAAAGAAAGACAATTACCAGATGGTCTTTTTTTTGTTTGTTTGTGTTTTTTTGAGGCAGTAGTTTCATAGAGGGAGGGGAGCAAAGTCTGTCCCCCGGACCCAGCGCCTGGGAAGGGGGCAGCGGGCAACTGCAGAGGCCGGGTCCCCGCGCCCATCCCCTCTCCCTCTGGCTGGAGCCCAGATGCTCCGCCGAGGCCGAGCCCCAAGGTGAGCTCCAGCGACTCCGTGGCTCAGAGACCCTGGCTGTCTACCCTCTTTCCCTGGGGCCTAGAGTGGGGGGGATGGGGGGGATGGGGTGGCCTCTGGTGAGGTTAGGGCAAGTTCAAGGACAAAGCAACTTCAAATCCAGGAGGGCCTTTCCTCCTCTCCGCTGACTTCCCCCGCCCCTCCCAGAGTAAAAAAAAAGGGGGGGGGCGCTGTCACCCAAAGGGCAGCCTGGAGACCCGACCCCAGCCTGGGTTCTCCCTAGACTGGACGAGGCTAGGGTAGGAGCCGGGAGACCTGTCCCACGTGGGCAGGTCCGCGGAACCCGGAGTACTATCCGAGACAGCAGCGCCGCCGCCCGCAGCCCCGACGGGCAAAGGGGCCCCTTGACGACGATCGTCTCAGCTGTCGGCTCCTCCGTGTCCACTGGTCCCTGGGATTTGCACAAGTTTCGGGGGAAGGAGGGAGCAGACCCATTCTCCACCCACCCCTGTCCCACCCCCGCGTGCCCCCGAAATGAATAATGCGGGCGCAGGAGCCAAGGTTTCCGCTGCAGCGCGTTGCCCCGGCGGCGGGCACGCGGAGCCGGGAGCCGGAGGACGGAATCAGACTGTGGCTGTGCGGCGGGCATGTCATTATGCGCCTGTT
The DNA here is from genome assembly GCA_027563665.1 of Antrozous pallidus. Lineage (NCBI taxonomy): Eukaryota > Metazoa > Chordata > Mammalia > Chiroptera > Vespertilionidae > Antrozous > Antrozous pallidus. The sequence goes on from CM050520.1 coordinate 21,909,022, forward strand.
CATATTCAAAGTCAGGCGGCGATGAATTGTAACCGTTCCAATGATCTTCCACACCCTTTCTTTAGGACACACGTTGTCCAAGATTGTTTTTAAAGCACATTCTCGCGGCTCCGTGGGTCCATTTTCCAGACGGTTTGTTGCTGTTGCTGCCTGACTTGGTTTCGGCTTTGATTCCCCAGCCTCGGACTCTCCGGCGGGGACTCGGGCGGAGCGAGCGCGCCCGGGCAGCCTTCGCCCGCTTCCTCGGCGGCTCCCCGGGCGGTACGGGCCGGCTGCGCGGGTCCGGGATCGCCTCCGTGAGCCGGGAGCGCGCGTTTTGGCCGCGTTCAGCTTTGATTAACTTTCAACTACAAATAAGCCCGGAGCTCTAGATCGGGGTCGCCGCGGGGCAAGGGGGCCCTCGTGTTACAGGGGGCGTCCTCTCCAGCCTGGGGGAGCGGGCCGCCGGCAGCCTGCGCCCCCGGAAGCCTGCGCCGCCGTCGGGAAGGCACGTGCTGGACGGTGCCCGCGCCTCCAAGGTCCCCGAGAGCCCGGGAGCGTCTTCTTCCAGCCGGGAGGACTCGGGGAAGCGCGGGGACCCGCAGAGCCTGCTCTCCTTTGTTGAAACTACCGCCAGCCCCACTCGCTCCCTCCTGCCCCTGAACGGGAGGCGGTGAGCAGTCGGATTAGGTGTCCTCTGGGATGGCACAGCGCCCTTCGGCCCCAGCCGGAGCGGAGAAAGTAGGGGTCACCTTGGAAGCCCACGTCCATCGCTCCCATTAGGACTAATCCCGATCTTTACGCTAATATCGCCTCTCGGGTTTTTATTATACTCATTTTGGGAGGAAATGAGCTCTGGCCAGGAAAACAGCAGCCCGCACCCCACTTTTCATAGCTGCGCAGGGCCGGGCCTCAACGAGCCCGCGGGCAATCCTGGAGCTGCGGATATTATATTTGTGAAATGTCCTTTTGTGGGAGCTTTTCACACCTTCTTATAACGAATCATTTGTTCTTTTCTCTTTAATTTTGATAGACAATTAGTCATCAGAGATACATCAGTTGACTGTAACCGAGCATTAAACTCGCCTTTATGTAACGCTAATTTAGCATAGCTGCTTTGTTTAACTTTGCTATATAAGAACCAGGTTTTGTAGCAAAAAAAAAAAAGGTGTAATTTTATGTGGGGCTTCACTTCTCCTGGCTCTGTTCGCAGCAAGCCCTCGCCTCTTTGTGAGCTGTTCGTGCTGCTGGGGCCTGCGGTCTCCGTGCCCAGCACCTGCAGGCTTGGGGAGGGGGGGGGGGGAGAATTAGCATTGATATAGATTTAGTTGAAATGTAATCTCTTAAATCTGTCCAAGATTCGGGGAGATAATTACACTTTCGCTGAATTGCCAGGGGTCAGCGTCTCAGCGGACCGAGGAGTTGATTTACTAACAATAGTGTTACATAAAAAATGGCGTTTGAGATTATAATGTTAATGGCTGCCTGCCGTCGCTGGGGAATGCGGCTGCTTCCAGCTAATTCCATGTAACTTGTTTTTGATGCCTCCCGTTTCCAACCTCCATTTTTTCTCGCTCTGTCTTTGGACAGCTTCGGAGCTTCTCGGTGTTTAATTTGGCGGCAGGCGCCGGGAGGTTTGGGGTGAACATGCCTTTTCTGGTGGTGCTGGTGACCGGTGGTGGCCCCGACAGCAAGGCCATAAGGCCGCAAGGGCGCGGCTCGGACTGGAACGCAGCGCAGGCAACAGAAGAGGATTGTGACCTCGCGAAGAAGCGGGTGCCCTCCCAGGCCCGGCTTCCCTTGACCCACCTGGATCGGACCCACCCGGCTTCCACTGGTCTCCAGCTCGCGGGAGGGGGGGTGCGAGGCCCTGTTCTGTGCCCCCCTCTCCTCTCCCGCCCAGGCAGCGCTCCTGTCCCAGCAGCCGCCGCCCGATGGACGCTGACTGCCAGGCTCTAAGTTTCCGAAGTTGCACTGGTTTGGTGGGAGGTCGGGACTTCTCTGCAGAAAGTGGCTGGGAATACCGGATGGCGCTTGCAACGTCCAGATTCTAGCTTGTGGGGATCTGCTTTACAACGAAGAAGTCAGTCTCCTTTGGGGTGCAGATGGCTAAGGAGTTTACACCCCCCTGCACACCTGTCAAGCTCACTCAGACTTTACCAGTGAATCTCGATCCACAGACTTTAGACTCCATCCGAAATTCCATGGCAGCCCTTAACTTGTAGACCCAGCGCAGCAATCCAGGAGCTTTGCTCCTAAAGCTTTCCTAAGCCTACTTCTAAGGCCTGAGGACACTCAGGGACCCGCCAGTGGGCTTGTCCCTATCCACCGGCCATCGAAGAGCCCCTGAAACTGTGTGCAAACGTCAAGGGAGGAAGAGTGAAAAGCAGCCCCTTTCCTGGGTGAGACTAAAAGAGCTGGGTAGGAGGCCTGCTCTGGGACATCACTGGGCTGGGCAATAAGAGGGAGAGTCCCTAGCCTTGGGAGCGTCCTCAGGCTACTCCAAGGATCAGCGGCCTAGGCGCAGACCCAGGATGTGTCCATCCCTGATGCCTGAAGTCCAGAAGCTCAGATTCTCTCCTGAGGGCGAGATATTGGAGCCTGAAAGCGGGGTGCCTGTGCCCCTCCAGCTCTTACGCTCTCAGGGTGACATGGAAGGCAGAAAGAGCTGCACAGGCCTGGGTGCACGTCTTCCTCAGGCTCTCCCTTGGGCTGGGAGCCCAGTTTTTGAGAAGAAAGGGTACCAGAGCCGTGACCTGTTTGTCCTATCAAAAGAAGGAGCCACCCCTTAGCTTAATACAGTCTCACCCACCTCATGGAGCACCATGGCTGTGTACATGGGGCTGGTGGGTACCCTCAGGGTTCACTCGCCAATGCAGCTGGCAGAGGCCTGGGAGCCCAAGCCCTTGTCACTGGGGGTGGGGGTGTCCCTGCACATCTGGGGTGTTTATGTGGCCCACTCCTTAGCTTATATGCAACAGCAATATATATATATATGTATGTTAATTGAAAACTTCTGAATTTAAAAAGGTTGTGACAAGTTATAATTTGTCCTGTCAATGCCTGGAATCCTTATTTATCTCTTTAGTTTGCCTCCCCCTCGCGCCTGTCAGCTAACAGCTTGCCTAACTCATTGACTTCCTCACTCATGGCACGGAAATGACAAATGTGCTGTTTTATCCGTACAATTTATTTCATTATTGTTGCCAGCACGAAGCATCACAATCAATCATAAGGAAGTCCAGTTGGCAGGTGTCAATCTTGGTGTGTTTTTGTATGTCTCAGTCTATATTTAATCCAATTATAAGGGTCACAGAGTAAGTGCCAATCCTCTTGTTACAACTCACATCTTATTTAAGATTTAAAGTAAAAAAAAAAAAAAGCCAACTGGATCACTTGGACCTTTCGGGGGAAGGGAGAAGATGTCTTTGAAACCTCACATCTCTATCCCTAGCTCCCTCTGCCTCCTCACCTCCAGTTTAAATTAGGCAGCCATCCTTTTTTATTAAAGAGTTGCAGGGAATCCCAGTTTTATGTGCATTTGTGTGCAAATGAGGCTCTCCTTATTTTGCTAAAGTAGAAACGGGCTTAATAATGAGAGATCTTTCCGCTCATTGCCCATTCAAATACAATTGTAGATCGAAGGCAGCCTTGTCACGTTGAGAAAAAGTGAATTTCTAACATCCAGGACGTGCCTGTCTACTTTCAGTGAACTGCATCCAATCACCCCCAGGGAATTCAGCTAATGTCTCAGTCTCTACCCAAACATGGGAGAGAAAGAAATCAAACATGGTGCCACAGACTAAGCGACTTAATGTGAAAATGTTTAGAAGGAAAGACAGAGTTTTCTCAGATTGATTGTAATTCAGATTTTCTTGGTGGGAAAGCAAACTGTCCCAGAAAACTTTATATGGGTTAGAATGGACAGAAGAGAGAAAAAACGAAGTATTTCTTTGAGTGAGAGTAGGAAAATAATAGAATAGCAGAGAAACCACACTATTGCATATAATCATGCCATTGTGCAATCTTTTAGACCTTGGTAAAGAGATGGCAAGTGTTTCCTTCCTTAAATATTTTCCTTTTTTGATGCTTGGATTCATAAAACATTCCTCCATTTGAAATGACACACAATATGCACAGTATTTCCACCCCCCTCAAATAGACAGTGAGTTTCCACTCTTTTATTCATGGGGTTAACTTTTCATATGAAAAAAGTTTATTTAAATCCCTTTACAAATTAGCACCCCTCCGGTCTGGATTAAAATATAGAAGTGAATGGGATGCATTATCATCCAAACTTAGTGAAATGAAATTAAAATACTGAAGTGCAAAAAACAATTTTTACTTTTCACTTGGCAATGGCCGTTGTCAGTGAAAAGACAAGTATTAAATCAACTCCCACCCACCTAGAGCACAGAGCCTGAAGGAGGGGCTTTAATGCTGGAAAAAGCTTTATTTGCATAAAGTAGTGATGGGGGCGGGGTAGAGAGAATAAGTTGAACAAGAACAACAGATCTCAGTTACAGTTCAAGTCAAAGATAAATCTATCTTTCCCTCCCTCTCTCCTGGCAACCCCTCTCCTCTCCTTCCTCCACCTTCACCTGCTATCTCTGGCCCCTCACCCCCTTTCCCACTCCCCTCCTGCCTCCGCGCCCTAGCGGGTAAGCTGTAGTCTTCCTGGCAGTCTTAGGACCGGGTTCACCAGGAAGGCCCCGGCGGCTGGGAACTCGCTCAACTGCTGCTTTGAAGTCTCAGAGCTTCCACCTGCCCTGGGTGCCAGAGAATTTCCGTTTCTGGCCTTTTGACCCCCCACCTTGCACTCCGCAACCCGAGTCCCGAGTTAAAAGTCGTCGTCGATGGCGCCCCTGAGCTGCCCTCTTGCCACGTTGCTGGGCAGTGCGGCCTAGACAATCTGCCTGTGCCCTGTGCCCAGGCTGGGCCTTGCAGGCTGGGTACCACGAGGGGCTGGGCCGGGCCGCGCCCCCCTGCCCACCTCCAGGTCGGTGGGTGTCCGGCTCCCGGGTCAAGAGCTTTTGCAACGGTGAGACTCGCATCCTCCCCGGTGGCGACCCTGGCGCAAGCCTCCTCCCGCCCAGCCTTCTGTGCCCAGGACAAATGGAGAGCGGCTCGAGCGTTGGCCGGGAGCGCGGAAGGGCCTGGCCCTGCCTCGCCTCCTCCGCCGGCGCTGCGGCGCGGCTCCAGCGCGTCCTTTATTGACAGGCAGATAAGAGGGCTGGGGCCGTGGCGTTTCCAGCGTCCCTCTCGAGCACCCTGCGGGGTTGCAGGGATCCGCGCACGCTTAACGGCCTGGACTCCAAACAAGCCTGGAGCAGCCTTCCTGGCGGCCTCCCTTCCGGACAGAGGGGGCAGGTGGGGGGCCAGGCTTGGACACAGACTAGGGAGCAAGGGAGGCCTGGCCAGGCCCCGGGCCTGCACGCAGCCCAATCTCCAAGGCAGACCGCGGAGGGGGGTTGTGGGGAGGGAGACCTCTGGACATCTGGAGCTCAGAGCTGGACCAGGTTCTGGAGGGCAGCTAGGACACTTGCCAAGAAACTAGGTCAGGGAAGAAGGTCGGTGGCGGTGGAGAAACTCCAGCAAATGCCTCTCTGTGAGCGTCACTCCCCAGTGGAGCCCATGTGAGGAGCCAGGATCACAGCAGTAGATGAGAGTGGCCAGTGTGTGTGTGTGTGAGTGTGTGTGTGTGTGTGAGTGTGAGTGTGTGTGTGTGTGAGTGTGTGTGTGTGTGTGTGTGAGTGTGTGTGTGTGTGTGTGTGTGTGTGAGTGTGTGTGTGTGTGTGTGTGTGAGTGTGTGTGTGAGTGTGAGTGTGTGTGTGTGTGTGTGTGTGTGTAGGGATGGATGCTCCTTGCCCCTGACACTGGAGGACCAGAGGATTGGGTGGGGAGAGTTGCAGGTACCAGTTGTTAATACGAACATCACGCTTAGACCACCAAGAGGCTCCGATTCTCCTCCCCACCTCTACCTTACCCCCAGGCCCTCAAAGGGTGGAGGAGAGAAAGCAAGGAGAGGAGCAGGCAAGTGGGCTGCCTAAAGCCGCCTTCTAAAGGGTTTGGAAATCCCACAACTGTCCAGGTGTGCCAGGGGTGGCAACAGGAACCCCTCGATTTCTCGTGCCCCATCTGTGCTCGCTCTCGCGGTGCCACCCCATCCAAGCCAGGTGAGCAGGAACTGGCCCTGGAGCCCTCCTCCGGCCGGTCCTCTCTGGCCTTCACACACCCAGGACTAGGCCTCCCATGAGCTGCCTAAGGCAACTCCGTTCTCCCCACCCCCACTTCCCCCCATTCCACCACCTTGGCCAGTGTCCCCTACCCCTCCCAGCCCGATCTCTCTCACTTCCGCGTTCCACACCCGGCTGGAGGCAGAAAGTGAAGGGGTTGGACATTGAGAAGCCCCCTCCTCTGTTGGGGGATAGGGAGTGAGGCCCAGGAATGACAACGTGGGTTTAAGTCCCCATCCCAAGAGAGCCAGTCCCAGCTCAACTAAGCCATCTCCCGGTCCACACTGGTTGTGGCAGGAAAACAAGTACAGACCACCAGGTCACTGTCCCGCCGCCCCCGGCCCAGTTCCTGTGGTTACCTCAGCTCAAGAAGGGGAATCTTGACTTCAGAATCTGGGGCTTTCTTATTTTCCTCCTCTGGGCCACAAAGTCAACAGTTAACCCAAAGGCAAAGATTGAAAAATCACGACATTTTCTACGTGACGGGAGCCTTTCAGCTTAAGGAGGCCAGGGAAACCCGAACAGGTGTCTTCGGTGGCTCTCCTCAGGAGAACGCAGCGGCCTGGTGAGGACTTTGGGCTAGCCTGGGTGAAGGGCTTGGTCATCCTCTCCCGAGACCCCCTCTGTGTCCCGCGGATGACTTGTAGCCTCCCCTCCTCCCCCCCAGTGTGGGTAGGTAGCACTCCTTCAGCTGTTCCTTCAGCTCCTCCTGAAAACGATTCTTGCCAGAGGACCTTCTCAACCCTGTGTAGCTTCAGGTCTCCCTGATGAAGTGACTCCCTCGGATCGGAAGAGGGGACCCGGTGGTCACCCGGAAAGGTGGCTGGCCAGGCTGGGGGTGGGGGAGGGCATTCCTTGCACGAGGGGAAGTGGAGCGCATTCAGGAGGACTAGTTTCCTTGGGGTTGACTCCACGCCCTCGGGGAGGGCTAGTCGGGCCGGGTTGGGCATGGGCAGCCACGGGGCCGGCCCAGGAAGGCCAGGGCAGTGCTAGGACGCGGCCGAACCGGGAGTGGGGAGCAGTAGGCTCCCGCCCGGCCAGAGCGCTGATGGGCGCGGAGCTGAGCCCAACTCGGGCCGCCATGACGTCACGCGGGCCCGACAGCCAATGAGGGCCGCGCTGGCCAGGGTATTAAGGAAAGTTAGCGCCTGCCAGAGCACCCTCTTTTCTTATATTTGACATTTAAACTCTGGGGCAGGTCCTCGCGTACAACGCGGCTGTCAGATCTGCCACTTCCCCTGCCGAGCGGCGGTGAGAAGTGTGGGAACCGGCGCCGCCAGCCTCACCTGCTCCCCGCCCTCCGCTCCCAGGTAACCGCCCGGGCTCCGGCCCTGGCCCGGCTCGGGCCCGCGCCGTTCTCAGCTGCCCACGACGGGTGCCTCCAAACTCAAGACCCCCCCCCCCCGCCTCTCCCCCAAGTGGTCCGGGAGAGGGGGCTTGATTTTTGCTTTTAAAAGGAGGAATACAAAGATGGAGGGGAGTTACAGAGGGCGGAATCGGATAGGGGAGGCGGGGTTGCCTTGTCTTTGCCGAGCGTGTTTTTCTGAAAAAAAAAAAAAAAGTAGCAAAATGTTCCAGCCCCCAGAGTGGACTTCCAGTTGGGTACGGAGCTGGGATGAGGGGCGGGGAGAGGAGCCGGGGATCTGCTGCTGCCCGCCGAAGTCGCTGGCTACCGTGGGAAATGCAGGAGGGGAGACGCCGTTTGCGCTCACAGCTCCCCCCGAATCGCAGCGCACCGCATTCGCTCGTGGAGAAGTCCCCGCCTGCTCCCGAAGCGCGCGCCGCAAAACTTCCCCGCGGTGGCAAAGTGTGGATGGTTGGACCGAGGCAAAGTCCTAGAGATGCTAGCTCATGTCTCAGGAAGGAGCCGAGAACTAAAGAGCGCTGCCGGGGGCGCGGGCCAGCGCGATCTGAGCGTCTCTTGGGAAGACAATACTGAGCGATTCGCCCGGAGCTAGAACGCGGGCTCCGGTTACCGCGGGCGCCGCGCCGCCTCGCCTCGGCGGGAAGCCTGCGGGCGCCCGGGGACCCCAGCCGCTTAGTGCCGGGAAGAGCAGCACCCGCGACCCTCCTGTCCTCGGAGGGCCTCTGTCGGGTGCCAGAAATTTCTCCAAAGTGGGTCAAGGAAGGAAAGACATCCCCCCCCCCCAAAAAAAAACGCTACTAACCCATGGTTCCCTGGGGCGAAAGTTCCGAGAGGCCAGCCTTAGGCGCCAGGAGACGCCAGGAGAGACTTAGGCAGGGCACGGAGGTCGGATAGGCGCCTCCATCAGGCCCAGGCTCGCCCCGCACTCCCACTGTTGCTCCTGGCGCCCCTTCTCTAGACCTTCTGGGGGAGGGGGGCATCTTTGCAGGACGTTTGTATCTCGGGCACCTGCGACAGGTGCTTGAGATCACAACCCAACTCCGAGCAGGGGCTGTCCCCTGCCCACCTCTCCAGGAGCAGCGGCCACTGGGCCGAGCACCTTACCTGAATCTGGGTCCTCTCTCTCCTCCCCGAGGTCCTTCCTCTGGACTGAGGAGCGAGCAGGTTGCCCACTTGGCTGTGGGAAGTGGACCTTCTCCTCTAGCCATAAATCAAAGCCAGCCGTCCTCGGGCCTCCTCCCTCATTAGAGATGTTTATTGGAGATTGTGTTTATTCGGCTGTCACGGGGAGAAAGCGCGGTGACATAATTACCTCCGACCAGAGTCCTCCCCCAGCGCCCAGGCAAGCAGGGACCCCCTGGGTCGTCTTCTCCATCACGGAGGGAAGGTGTACCCTCTCCTACAACTTGGATGATTGAAAGAGCTACTGTTGAGATGCCTCCACGGCATGGCGTGTATTTATTTCTTTTAGAATTTGAAAGGGAAACCGAAGGGAGCCTAACGTCCCCTCGGGGCAGAAGGGGACAGCGGAAGGAGAGTCTCTCTCGCAGCACAAACTTTCCGGGCCTCCCGGCTCCTGCGCGCGCGCGCGGCACCCCACCCCCATCCCCGATACCACCCGGCGCCGGAGCCTGGCCAGAGCAGTGGGGAGCTGGCCGGGAGGGATGGGTGCCGATACTGTCTGTATTTTATTTGTTGTTTTATTTTTAATTCTCTCTCCTGGGGGGCAGGGAGGTGGGAATTTGAGGCTTCAGGGCCGCAGGCTGCTGATTCTTAAACTCTCTCTCAGGCCGAGATGAGCGAGCCAATCTGCAGCTCCTCCGCGGAACCGCTCCTCTGGCTGCCCCCTCCCTGTCGCCCCCATGGGTTTTCCCTGCTAGCCAGGTTTGTAAGTCACCACCTGTGAGACTGGTTAGGCAGTGATGGCCCAATTGTCCTCTAATTGAAAATACTGGTGTGTGTGTGTGTGTGTGTGTGTGTGTGTGTGTGTGTGTGTGTGTGTGACCATGCTGACAAATTTCTGGGATCCGGCTTTTGATCCTCCCTGCCGCCAATGTCCTCCAGTCGCTAATACAACTTGGGCCCTTAGTGTCTTGATTAATAGACGTATTAACTCTTGCCGGGGTGGGGAGCAGCTTGTCCCAATCAATGTCTCTTTGAGAGCCGCCAGGATGCGCTTAGCTCCGTTCCGGGCTGCCCCTGGGAACCAGCCCTGATATTTGCTCCCTCCTTCAGCCCCAGCTTCAGACACCCCCCAACAAACTCCCCAGTTTCCCAGCCGGCGTGTTCCTTGCTCCACTCCAGGACAAACTTCGGACTCTGTGTAGCGATGGGGTCTCTAGGGAGAAGGGGGCTGAGGAGGCTTTTGCTTGCTTTTCGTTTGAAGCTGAACTCTTGCCTCTTGAGGGCAGGAGTTACAGGGAAAGGAGAGACGGGGGACCCCTCCTGGGTGACCAAATGGAAAAGCAAACCTTCCTGAGAACCCTATTGGCAAAAATCGAAGCGTGCCAACGATTGCAAATGTCCTACACATCTGGAGGTTTAAAGCGGGCCCCCTATCTGGACAGCGGCATGTAGGATCCGGGGAGCAAAGGCTTAGGTATCTGCTGGGAAGCCCGGCTGGCCAGAGTGTGTGTGTGTGTGTGTGTGTGTGTGTGCGTGCGTGTGTCAAGTATTTGGTGGAAATGTAGAGAAAGAGATGCGTTTTCCACCCAATGTGAACCCACCTGCCATTGGGTCCGAGGCAAGGGCAGGTGAAGGCAGCCAGGCTTTCCCCAGCCAAGCCTGGCCCCAGGCTGGAGGCGCTGCCAGCTCCAGACTCTTCTCGGCCTCCCGGCACTCTGGAGGCTGAGGGGTGTCCTGAAACCCACATATTGGTGGGGGGGAAAGAGAGGGAGAAAGGCCTGGAGTGAAGGAGGCACCTGGAACTGGTCGGCAAGGTGCCTTTTGTGCTCCTTGGGCCCCATTTCGCCAGCAAAGAGAGAGCCTTTTGGGTCTCTGCAAAGCGGTGCAGGTGTTGACGGAGGCTTCCCTCCTTCGAAGAAAAGCTCGCCTTCACCCTCCCCGGCGCGCCAGCACCGCGCCTCTGCCAGGGGGTGGAAGCCGCCGTTCAGAGGTGCGGCCACACCAACCCCGGGTGCGAGACTCTTGCTTCCCAAGCCCGGAGCCGAAAGCACAGCTCCCCAGAGCTGGATGTGCCTTAGCTTAGCCGGAGGCCTCCTCCGGGCCGGAAATCTAGGGAGTGGGCAACCGCCAGTGCCCCGGAGCGCGGGGGCGGGTTGCTGCGGGTTTCACGTTTGCGCACGGATACAGGCCGGTGGGCGGCGAGTTCGGCACAAACAGCACCTCCCCCCGCCCCCCCCCCCCCCCGCTGGGCGGGCTGACCCCGGCGGCCCCTGCGGGATCAGGCCGGGGAGCTGTCCACTGCGGGCGCCGCGGGCAGCGGAGCAGACTGGATGAGAGGCGGGAAGAGGCGAGAGGGAAACCTGAGGCCCGGTCCCCCCACCCCCACCCGCCTGCTTGGAGGGCAGCGAGTGGGCCTAGGAAGCCGCGATTAAAATGGCGACATGCGAGCTGTCTCAGTTTTGCTCTCACCTCTGCCCCCGGCGGCCTGCTTCTCCGCCCCCCGCCCCCCAACCAGCCGCGTCGCCTGCAGAACGTGCACTTGGCGGAGAGCGAGAGGCGCCCCGCGAGGGAGAACAGCACCCCCCACTCCCTTTGCAACTAGCCCAGGGAGAACATGAAATCTCGCTCTCCACCCCTCAAACTTTGAAAACTCTGCCTCCTTGGGTTTGCCTCCCGCCCCCCTCCCCGCCCCCAAATATTGACACACTGGAAGCAGCTAAGTCCCTTTTTGTTTCTTGTTTGTGCGGAGGGGTTTCTAAGAGTCCTCCCCCCCCCCAGCCCCCACCCCCACCCAATGACGTCAGTGGCACTCGGGGGGGGGGGGGCCTAGCCTCTTATCATTTTTTGTTGTTGTTGTTAAAACTTCTCTGGGAGGTGAGGTGGGGGTTGAGGTGTGGGAGAAGGAGCCATTCAAAGAGACAGTGCCCCGGGGGGGAAATAGCAACAAGATTACGGTCCCTTCTTTCGGAGGCAAAGCTTAAGAAGGTGCTAATCCACTCGGTCCCTAATTGAGAGGTTGTAAAAATGATATTCGCCTCCAGTTCAGGCAGCCTCTGGGGCCTCCTCCTCCCCCCTTGCTTATGCCCAGTGGACTTGAATCCAAGTTTCTTTCATGCTTGTTTGAGAAGGAAAAACGGGGCAGAAAAATCACGCCGACTCTCGTCGGGCTGAGCCCTGGGCCCGCTGTCCCACACCCAGGATGGGGCGAAGTCTCGGTCCTACGAAACCTCGCTCAGGAGACCGCTCACCCGAGCGCCCGAGCCAGCTGCTTCGCTTCTGGCCCCGGGTCTGTCCCGGCGCGGAGTGGATACCTGGCCCGTGGGAAGAGCGGTTCCCAGGCAGAGGAATTGAACGGGTTGTGCTGCCCCAACCCTGGCCTCCGCTCCTCCCCAGCTCTGCCCAAGCTCCTCAGGAGCGGGGTTACTGGGTCCGGGCTGGGGCGAGAAGGGGAGACCCACACTAGGCCCAGCGGCCCAAGGCGGCCTGCAGCATGCTCACGGCCCCGGCTCCCAGGGCCGGCTCCCATGCCATGAGCGACGAGCTCAGAGTGTACAGGCTTCTCGGATGAGCTCTGACTTTCAACACTTCGCATAAGTCAGAAGGAGTCAAGTGTAACCCGGTGGTGGCTTCGTTTTTGCCTCCCTGCCTCTGCTCCCCCAACCCCAATCTTTGCCGGGTCCTGGGGTGCGTTCCCCATCCCCGAACTTCCCCTTTCCCTGTGAGCTTCCCCAAGAGAGCTCCGGACTTCACAGGACTAGGCAGCCGGGCTCTCCCCTGTCACCTTAACTGCGGCGCCAAGGGGTGCCTTTGGAGTGCACCGAGGTGTGTCCTAATTGTCCAGCATTCAACAAATGGACTTCTGGTGTGTGGTCAGAAGAGAAAAGCCATTTACTTACTTTCCTCCCCGGGTTTTCTGGCAACAGTTGAAGGGGAGCCGCCTCCGTGGACTGAGCGGAACCAAGGGAAGGGATGGTGGTGCGGGCGCACCTGTGCCGCACACAGATCACGCACACCGACATCCGTGGCGAGGACACACACACACACACACATACACACACACACACACACACACAATCTCTCTCAGCGCTGGTCAGCTCCCTCCTCTTTAGGCCCCAGACGCCCTCCTCCCCTCCTAACTCCCCCCGGGGTCCCCTCCTCTCCGGCGCCTGGAAAAGCACCCGCGCTTAGTCAACAAATGGCACGTGGGAGAAGTTGGTGAGTGTTTGGTGAGGACTCTCCGGGGCTCTTCACAAGAACCCTCTGTACACAAAGTAAGTGGCGTGTTTGCTCGGGCCTCTCCAGCCCGCCTGTGACTCCGCTCCGCTGCGCTCGGCGGCTCCCGAAAGGAGAGAGAACAGAAGAAAGGGCCGGGGGAGCGAAGGTGGGGTGATGGGCAGGCTCGGGAGGCCTGGACTGGGAAGGCGGCCCGACCTCGGCCTCGCCGAGTTGCCAGCCTGGCGGCCTCGTCTCTGCCTGGGTTTCGCCTCGGCCATCCCCGGCGGAGTGTTGCTGCCGAAACCCACTGCTGCTTACACCCCCTTTCTCCTCTTCCCAGCGGCCAGGTGGGGCAGGGCGCGGCCACTGCCGTGCTCAGTGTCACAGCGCCCAGGCCCAGACCTGGTAGAGGCGGGAGCCCGGGCGGGCGGGGGCGGGGCGGCTGGCCAAGCTGCGCAGAAGATGGCAAGAAAGGGCCGCGGGGAGCTGCGGGAACTTGCTCCCCACGAGTTGAGAGTTCTGAGCTCAGTTTGAAGGGGAGGATCGGGGGCGCGACCCCCTCCTCCACCCTCCCCCCCCCCCCGGTCCCAGCGGCCATCACTCGACCCCTCAAGTTAGCAGCCACAGGGCGGGCCACGCGGACTCCCAGGGCGCCCGGAGCCTAGCCATGTCGGCGAGCACCAGCTCCCGGGCCCGGACGCGGGGGGCCCAGCGCCGGGGAGAGGAGCCGCGACCCACCGGCGGAGCCGAAAACAAGTGTATTCATATTCAAACAAACGGACCAATTGCACCAGGCGGGGAGAGGGAGCATCCAATCGGCTGGCGCGAGGCCCCGGCGCTGCTTTGCATAAAGCAATATTTTGTGTGGGAGCGAGCGGTGCATTTGCATGTTGCGGAGTGATTAGTGGGTTTGAAAAGCGAACCGTGGCTCGGCCTCATTTCCCGCTCTGGTTCAGGCGCAGGAGGAAGTGTTTTGCTGGAGGATGATGACAGAGGTCAGGCTTCGCTAATGGGCCAGTGAGGAGCGGTGGAGGCGAGGCCGGGCGCCGGCACACACACATTAACACACTTGAGCCATCACCAATCAGCATAGGTGTGCTGGCTGCAGCCACTTCCCTCACCCACACTCTTTCTCTCTCCCTCTCCAGCCGCTGACAGCCCATTTTATTGTCAATCTCTGTCTTCTTCCCAGGGATCTGAGAATTGCTCTGACACACCAAACCAGCAGCATCCGCGGAGGAAACTCTCGCCTGCAACTCCTTTAAAACACCGTCATTTCAAACCGTTGTGGTCTTTAAGCAGCAATCACAGCCACCCAAACCCCCAAACCCAAGCAAACAAAACTCTTGACAGGAGCTTTGCCGGGAGAGGATGCCTCATAAAGGTGAGTCCGCTTCTTTTCTTCTCGCTTCATTTTTTGATTGCAATATACAGGCAGGTATTCCCCCCCTCCCTCCCCCGCTTTCCTTCCTCCGGTCTCGCCGGTCCCCTCCCCCCATTGATACGCCCGGAGAGTTGGGCCGGAGAAGTTTCCACGCTGGAGCCCAAACTTTGTACTTCCAGCAAAAGCCCGCGTCGGAGGGCGACGGCCGGCGAGCGGGAGCGGCGCTGGGCTCCGGGCCGGCGGCCGGCTCACCCCCCAGCGCCAGCACCAGCGAGGGCTGAGCTCACAGAAGAACCAGGCGCAAGCAGCAGCCGCGCGGCTCCCGGCCCTCATCAACTCCAAATGCTCCCGGCTCGCAGGAGAGGAGGAAGAGCCTCTGAGGGGCTCCAGGCCCGGGAACGGCTGCCGGGACCCAACGCTGCCGGCTGCTTTGTCCAGCCGAGGGCCCAGGGAGCGCGCAGGGAGCGGGCGCACCGAGGGAGCGCCAAGGAAGCCCGCTCGCCGCGCCGCCGCTGCCTCCTCGCCCGCCCTCCGCCTTTGTGCCGCGTTCGGCCCCGGGCACAGAAGTCCGCTGGCACTCGAGCGCCGAGGGGCACCGCGCCCGCCGTCCGCCGGAGCAGAGTCAGTCGGCAAGGCAACGGGCACCCTGGATGCGGAGAGAAAGGGAGTGTGAGCGGGAGCCGGGAAGGAAGCCACCAGGCCAAAGCGATCGAACGCGCGCTCCGAGGGAGCTCTGAGCGGAGCCCAGAATCGCCAGCTTCCTTCGAGCCCTCAGGCTCTCGCCCTCCACTTGAGCGCAGAGCTCGGAACTTGAAAACTCTCTGCTCCCCACGCTTCCCCCAACCTTCGCCCTCGCCCTGCGAAAGCTGGGGTCTTCCTTGGCCTCCAGCCCCCAGCGCTCGGTGGGTATTTTTTCCTTGCCTTCCTCTGACAATGCTGCGCTCGGTGTTGCCGTTTCAACAAGTTTCGAGGTGGAAAAGTGGATTGGATTGCTTTTCAAAAAACATCTAAATTCCCTGATTTTTTTTTTCTTTCCCCCCTGTATGAGGCTTTACAAAAATCAATGTGAAAACACCGGCTTTCCCCTTCGTCTGATCACATCCTCTCCCAGCCAATTAGTCTGAGTAACTTGAGAGCTTTTCGATTGATTCTAAGACCCCAGGAGGAAAAGTGTCTTTTCAAAGTTCAGAAAGTTGTTGCCTCTTTCCTTGTGCAGATTTTCTCGGTCTCTGGGCTCCATAATAGGCCCGAATTTTAGCAAGTGTAATTGGGGGGAAATGGAGTTGAATTTCAAGTGGAAATGCTTTCTCTCTCTCTCTCTTGTATTTTTTTTTTTTTTTGAGTGCTAAAACCCGGCCCTTCAGTCTTGAGTGATTTCTACAAAGTTTAAAAAACAACGTGAACGTGGGATCTTTTTCTCTCATACTCGACACAGATCCTTAAGCCATTTTGGATGTTTAACTCGAACTTGGGATGGTCGAGGAGGGGCGGGAGCAGAAAATGAAATAAAAAGCAAAGAGCTTAAAAGCTTGGTGAGTTTACCGAGGAGAAATAATAGTTGTTGCCACTGACATTACATTTTTTTTTTATAGCCAGTGACCTTTGCAAACGTCGGAAGGCAATTTGATTAGTTGTTATCTTATTTGGCCCTAGAGAGTAAAACTTTGCCATTTTAATTGCTAATTACTTTTTGGCTGGGGGCCGGGAGGGACAACAGTGAGCTCTCCTCTTCACCCCAGCTAAGGAGTTTGGGGTTGGGTTTTGAGAATTTAGTAATTTAAAACATCAGGATTTGAAAGCTGAGGCTTGTATCAGGGAGGTGGTGGCCCAGTGGCCTAGTGGACCAAGACTCTGGCGACTTCCAAATGTCTGGAAACTCCTTGATTCCTGGTGCGAGTCTCTGGCCTATCTAAGGCTTTAGGGAGCCCAAGGCTGAGCTTGGAGGGAGGGGGCTCTGGCTGAGGCTGGGGGTTCTCAACTCTCCTGGCGGCGTGTTTGCTTGGGGGGGGGGGGTGTCCTATGCCCTGCCTTTTGGATTGCTTTTGCACTTTAGCGATTACTTAAGCAATTAGATAGATTCTTAGCCGAGAGGGGGTGGGAATGAAGTAGAACCGGAATTTGAAATGCTTTCCCAGATGCTTCGAAAATTAATCGGTTAGGCCTCTCTGTAATTAGCTACTGAATTCTTTAAAAATAGCATCAAGAATGTACCTGCTGGGATGGGGGCATTCATGGTGGTTGAGTACAGAGTGGTACGGAGAGGAGTTAGGAAGTTTTACGTCTTCAGGAGTATTCCGCTTCTCCTCTCGGGCCAGTTACCACTTTGCCTTTTAAGAGTCCCACTTTGAGGGCGTGTGTGTGTGGCAGGGGGGGAGATACACACTCATTCTGATCTAAATTGGGGTTTTTGCCTGGTGGGGCATGACCGTGGTCAAGGGGACTGAGAGGCGGGAGGCCTTGAGAGCCAGTGCAGCTAGGCATAACTAGGTAGCCCTCTGCCATCTTCAATATTTACCAGGCCAGATTTGGAACCTGGGTAGAAATGTCCCTCTTAAGTTTATTTTTTATGCATTTAAGCTGCCTCCCAGCTAGGTAATAAATTAGACCATGAATGGCTTTGAAGGGAAAAAAAATGTGCTTCTTGGAATTCCTTGCTTGCAGGCAGGCAAAATTAATAATCACAATAGGCAAAACAGGAAAGAGTATTTTAGTGTTGTTTTTTTTTTTTTTAAAAAAAACAGGGAGAAATGATGCTGTGACTATTTAATTATTTTACTTTTTTTTTTTTGCCTGAACCTTTTGAATGGACTCTTTATTGTAATTCTCTCTTCCCAATTGAGCACCCTACGGTGCCGTTGTATCTTTTTACAGCCCCCTAACAACTCACACCAGTAACACAATTACTTCCAGATATTTATAACAAGAAATTACTTTTCTATTTTCTCTCCCCTCCCCCAAAACCTTCTTAGGGGAAGGTAGGGAGGGGTGGTTGGAGAATGAATCTTGGGGAGACAATCACTAGGTCAGGATTTACAATGCAAGAGGTGTCCCTCTGTTCCCTTTGTGAGTTGGTGGGTTGTTGGTACGTGTGGTTGGAAGCTGTGTTGCTGGTTAAGGAGAGTCCCGTTTTGCTCTTTGGGTTGGGGAGAGCTGGAGAATAGAAGCCATTGTTCACTGTCTGTAGGCTTTGTCGACCATGCTCACCCCCTCCTGTTCCTACTTTTTAAAGCAGTGAGGCGAGGTAGACAGCGTGTGTCACAGTACAGTAAAAGGGGGGACGATCTAAACACCAAAAGAAAAGTTAACCACAATAAGTGAGGTTTGGGGGGAAAAAGTTGGGCTCACCACATTCAAAGTCCAAGAAAGGCTGGGAGATGGGTGGAGTAAGTGCCTGACTGGAAAGCTTTGAAGGGGAGAGTAAAGGATAAAGAGGTAACCAGAGAGTTGGGTTCTGGGGGCCTTAGACGGCTGGGGTGGTAAAATTCCTCAAGGAGAGCATGGCTCTGTAGTCCTCCTGACTAGCCACAGCCTGCACGCTCAGGCATTCTGAAGTTCTGAGGTCCTTTTCCCTTCACCTCTAAACTTCATGTATGCTCCTCAGCCTCTACCCCCTATTCCACTGTTTCTCTTGTTTTTTTCTCTCTCCTTTCCCTCGCTCTAGATATTTTTGCAAATGGGGCTTGACTTGTCAGATTCTCCAGTTCTCCCAAGCCAGGCCAGAGAAGTCACTTCTAAAAGATGGAGACTTCTGTGGAGGAGGCTGCTGGAAATGTGGGTGCAGCTTTGAGATGTAGGGTTTTACGGCAGTTTGAGCCCTAGATGAGTATTTTTCTTTCTTTCTGAGAGTGTGGCTCAGAAAACCCACGGCCTTTGCTTTTGAGCCACAATTTGACATACCTTTCTCTCCTTCTGTTTTATCTTAGGGGGAAGACCTTAACTAGGGGCGCGCAGATGTGTGAGACCTTTTATTGTAAGAGTGGACAGACATCCCAGATTTCAGGCAAGTTCTGCGGTGGCTTGAAAGCTGCTTTGGGATCCCAAACCCTAAAGGTTCAGAATGCTTCTTCATTGTTGTTCAGATGGAAGAAAATATTCAAAATAGGGTCATCCTTCCTCTGATCCAAGGGTTTACTCCTTAGGGATTTGGAAGATACAGACGGAAAATACTGGAGTCTTTTATTTGTCGATTTTTGCATGCCTGGAAGGTAGAGCTGGATGACCCTCAGATAGCTCTAAGCAATTGGGTGGATTATTTCCGAAAGAACTTGGGCAGACTCCTGTCCTGGCTCCAGGTCACCCTCCATCCAGAGGTAGGCCTACCCCGCCCAGGATTAATGCCTATGTTCTTGCTAACAGAATCCCATATTCGAGCCCCGTGGGATCCCGAGCCCCACAGACAGCGCCAGCATGCAGAACAGTAAGTGCCTCTAGTCTTTCTCCCGTGGGGCTGGGGGTTCAAGGACCAGTGGGTCAGAGGAGGGCGTCAACTCTGACCAGGCCACCATGGTAGCAAGGAAAAACCTCAGGGACCTAAGGCAACGTGCCCCTCTCTGTGCCTGGCAACCTGAGAGGGGAGGAGGGCTTTTGCTCTGCTGGTCTAGCTCCTGGAAAAACAGGAGCTGGGCGCTTCAGAACAGCCCACTCCAGTTTGTGAAGTTGAGGTAGAGAAACCCCATCCCCCCAAATCCTGTAACTCACACCTCCCTCCCCTCCCCTGCCCGGGCTCTGACCCCAGCGAGAGGGGCTGGGCTGAGCAGAGAGGGGCGGAGGCTTCTCCTGGTTGCTTGAGGAAAAGGAGGCCCCTTTGGGCTTAGCCAAGACAGAGGTCTCCTCCATCGGGGCGGGGTGCGGGGGCTCCCCTCCCCCAGTTGCTCCCAGGGCAGCTCCTTCCCTCTCCGCCCCTCTTGGGGCCTAGAGGGCAAGACACCCAAGCCTGCGGTGAGGTGAAGGTGGTAAACTCCACCAATGGGGCTGTTACTGGGCTCTTGGGTCTGGGAAGAGAGTCGGGGCTCCAGCCAAGAGTCTGGCGAAGCCCTGCTGCAGCTGTGTGGGTGCTCGTGTGGGTGCTGGTTGTTTCGGGTCCATAGTGCCTCTGATCCCAGCTCTTGACTTTCCCTTGCTCCCTCTGGCCAGGCCCCCAGGCCCCAGTCCGCCTTCCTGCTCAGTCCAAGCGTGTTGGTACCTGGCAGGGCTAGTCTGGAGTCCGGCCCTGGGAACCTGGAGGCCCAGTGAAGCCTCGGTCCGGGCTGACGTGCCGAACCCGGACTCCGGGGAAGGGCTCAGCTGTAAGACTGCATACCAGACGGGTCCCTAGAGCCAGATGCCTCTGTCTTGAAAGCGCTAACTGCCTCTCGATACCTCCTCCGAGGCTGCTGGGCGGAAACTCGGGAGAGGACGCCAAGGTGGCGAGCTTTAAAGGGGGTTCAGTTGTGCAGGACCTGGCAGGCCCCGGGGCTGGCCCAGGAGGCACCTTTCTCGGCCAGACGAAGGCTTCTGCCCACCCCTCGGGGCAGCTGGGTGTCCTCCTGCAGCTCAGTCTCGGCCGCCGGGCCCGGGCGCACAGCGCTGAGCGCTTGCCGCTGCGGCCTGGCTGGCGGACCCCGAGGGGCGCAGGGGCGCAGGGGCGCGGGCAGGCCTGCAGGGCTTTGTGCCGCTCGCTCCCGGGTGTGCGCGAGGCCGCAGAGCATCCAAATTGACACCATATGTTTTCCTATTAGATGGTTCGTGGTCGAATTCTAGGCGCATAATCATCGCTGCTGGGCAAGAGTGCCCGCCGTCCCCAGGGAAGGGACACAATGATTGAGGCTTAACCTCTGAAGGGGAACTGAGCCGCGCTTCCTCGCTGCCATTTCGATGCTGGCAAAGGCGAGCTGGCCCTGGCGTCTCCTAGGCGAGCACCAGCCCTAGGTGCCTGCGGAGGTGTCCAGGACGTTATTTATTATTATTATTATTATTATTATTATTATTATTATTATTACATTTTTGAAATGGGAGGGGGAGGAAGGTCTAGGATTAGGCGACCTCAGATGCCTTGGCATTCAGAGGCTGGGAATCGCCCAGGCTGTGCGTGAAGTTGGGAAAGCCTTTCTTGGTCTCTCTCTAGGACAGCATTTCTCTTTCTGGGAAGGCTTCCTTTGTCCAAAGGGGAAGAAGTCCTGTAGTTGGAAGGGAGATGGGTCCTGCCAAGCAAAGGAAGGATCCTTGGGAGAGACCGGAAGCGCAAAGTAGGCCTTGCTCTGTTGGAAAAGTGATGTCCCCGAGACGTCCCCACTCATGCTGCATCCAGACAGTGCCCAGATCCCCCAAACGCCTGTCACTTCTCATTGAGCTTAGGCTGCAGGGCCCCCCTCTCGGTGAGGCCCCCCCCCCTCAGCCCCAAGCCTTTGCTAGCCTGAACACGCGGCTCCCCTCGAAGGGGAAACGAGTGCAGTTCAATCTCGTCTGAGTGATCTACAAATAGGGACGGAAAGGGTCGTTTTATCATGGTCCCCGTTTGTCGTGACGATGCAATTTCCCGGAGCGGAGCACTGTCACAAAGTGACAAGGCTGCCACAAGCGCCCCGACTGATCTTTTCAATTAGCCTTCCATGCATGATCCGGAGCGACTTCCGCCTATTTCCAGAAATTAAGCTCAAACTTGACGTGCAGCTAGTTTTATTTTAAAGACAAATGTCAGAGAGGCTCATCATATTTTCCCCCCTCTTCTATATTTGGAGCTTATTTATTGCTAAGAAGCTCAGGCTCCTGGAGTCCATTTCTCAGAGGCTCCAAGGAGAAGAGAGAAGAGGAGAACTGAGCAGGGAGCCACATCTCCTGGAAGGGCTGCTCTCCAGAGTCGGGGCTGCAGGTTGGAGATTTGGACAGAAGTGGAAATTGTCCACTGGCTTTATTTGTGTGCCTGTGGTTTCTAGGGAGGGGGACTGCAGAGAAGTGCCAACTTCCTACCCCTGTCCTCTAAGATCAGACAATGGGTGAGGAGGCTGTGAGATAACAAGATAAAGGCGGGATGGGGGGGGCACTGTGGTGTGGTCTCTTCCTTTTCCTTTCGCTTTTTGATTTTTTCTAATATCTGTCCTTGGTTGTGGGGAGCGCTGAGAACAGCAGCGGAAGTAGATCGAGCTGTGGCCGCTGTGAGCAGACGCCCAGCTCTGGCTTCGCTGCCGCAGCCGGACTGCTTCGTGGTTGGAGCAGATCTGGGGCTCTGACCCTCATGCCTGCGGTAGAGGCGCTGAAACCCAGGTTAGGGTCTCTAGCCCCAGATCTGCTGTTCTGGTTCTTCTCTGCTCCTTCCCCTTCTCTTCTCCCGCGTTCGTGTTTGGTAACCCGGGTGCTTGTGCGGTGCCTTTGCCAGAGTTTGGAGCGTGACAGCAAACATTTCTGGACTCGCCTCGGTGGCAGCGCTGTGAGGCTGTGGGGTTTGCTCTGACAGTCCCAGCAATGCCGAGGGCTTGGAGGTTCCGGTGCGTTCTGTGGATCCACGGCTCGCCAGACACTCAGAAAGGATCTTTTGGAAGATGTTTTTAGAGCTGATTGTTTGCATCTTGTGGGTTCAGAGGCCGGTTGGGGTGTTAATGAAGAGGGACAGTGGTCTGGGGACAAGGCTGGGGTGGTGCCATAGTGAGGTGAGTGTGTTCTTGCTCCTTGGCAGGTGTCTGCCTGTCTGGTGGGCAGGAGTATGGCTGTGGTTGGGGCTGGACTGCCCGATGCCCTGCATGGCTGCATGGTCCTGTTGTCATCTTTGATCGATTGCAGGGACCTGATCACCAAGGTTGGCAGGAGTTGGCAGGGAGCTGAGGATGCATTTGGTTGTTTTCTCCTCCTCCTTCTCCTCCTTCTCTTCCTTCTCTTCCTCCTCTCTTCTTTCTTCTCCTCTGCTCTCCTCTCTTTTGCTCTCCTCTCCTCTGCGTTTCCTTAGGTCACAGCGGAGTGAATCAGCTTGGTGGTGTCTTTGTCAACGGGCGGCCACTGCCAGACTCCACCCGGCAGAAGATCGTAGAACTAGCGCACAGCGGGGCCCGGCCGTGTGACATTTCCCGAATTCTGCAGGTGATCCTCCTGGCGTGCCCCACTCGCCGCCCCTGCGGCCCTCCACTTTCAAGGCCCTCTCTTCATTTCTTACTGTAAACGCTGCTAATTATGGACCCCCTCCCTTACCCCTCACCCCATTCCTCATGCCACTCCCCTGTCTTCCCGCTTTCCCCTTTCCTTCCACCATCCTTCCCTATCTCTTTCAACCTGGGTCAGTCACATAACTCATCTACTAAAAACAAACAAACAAACAAAAAAAACCCCCCAAACAAACGTGTGTGAATTAAAAGAAAAAAAAACTTTCTCTTTTCACTTGGTCAAAAACATTTATGTTTTTAAATGTACTATAATTTATGTGCTAGAATAAGCTAGCTGTGTTTTACAAAACCGGCATAATTTCATTTCCTTCTCTCTCATCCCACGCTTACCTCAGATTTTGAGATATTGGTGTGCATATGATAAACTAAGGAAGAATATAAATATTTATTTAAAGAGACAAGTGCTATTTACCTCCATCCATAGCTCTCATGTACTCAATTGGGTATATTTTTAAAGGAAATATAAGTTTAAATTCAGTTTACTTTCCCCCTTTGCTCATTAAAACATAACACCACTTTAAATAAGGTCAGCACACACACCAACAAATCTGACTTCGTTTTGATGCATCTTCTGGCAGTGTTTAAGAAAACAGTTTTTTTTAATTTAAATTAGTTTTTTTTAGTTCAAACTGTTTAAAAGTATCATCATATTTGTAGTTTCCAGGGCTACAAATGTAATTTTAAGAAAAAAGCTCTCTACAGTAAGTTCTCGTACCATTGAAGGTATATTTTTGTGTTATAGACCCATGCAGATGCAAAAGTCCAAGTGCTGGACAATCAAAACGTAAGCTTGTCATTGTTTAATGCATCCTTAAACAATTTTATTTTTGTCTTGAAATTATTAATAATGTGATTTTCTGTCCACTTCCCCAATGCAGGTGTCCAATGGATGTGTGAGTAAAATTCTGGGCAGGTATTACGAGACTGGCTCCATCAGACCCAGGGCAATCGGTGGTAGTAAACCGAGAGTAGCGACTCCAGAAGTTGTAAGCAAAATAGCCCAGTATAAGCGGGAGTGTCCGTCCATCTTTGCTTGGGAAATCCGAGACAGATTACTGTCGGAGGGGGTCTGTACCAACGATAATATACCAAGTGTAAGTTCACTGAGAACACGCCCCTCCCTGCCCTAAGCTCCATTCTCTCTCCTCCATATCTTTCTTCACCTCCTTCTACTCTCCTCCCCACCAGTGTCTGTCTCTTACCTCCTCTCTGCTCTACCGCCCTGCTCTCTGTACTTGGGGTTGTTGAGAGGAGCATCTTGACCTTTTCATGACTTTCTGGGAGTCAAGGGTGGGAAGTTGGTCACCTCATTTGCATGCTGCGTAGTAGAGGGCAGAGGCACTTGAATCAAGAAGGAACACTAAAATGAAAACCAGATTCTAACTTCCTCCAAATCTGCCTGCCTGAACATTTCTTCAGGCATCAAACATCCGTTTCTGCGCTAATATAAAACAAAGTGCAACCAAGCTCTAAATAAGTCTAAGAACTTTTGGAAATCTTTTAACAAAGTAAGGCAGCTATGTGATCGGTCATCAGAGACCCTCTCACGCACCAGTTCTGACCCAACTCAGTTTCCATGCCCAAAGTGATGGCTGTCATTCTGTCCATCATGCCCTTGCAAATCAGCCCACACTGTCCCATGATGGTTGGGAGTTTATTTTTTTTTAGATGTGTTACGAGTTGCTCTTTAAGGGGGTGGGTGTGTTGAGATGGGGATTTAAGACAGAGTGGCCTTGTTTTTAGGAGACACTACCATTTGGTTTGATTTGCAGGTGTCATCAATAAACAGAGTTCTCCGCAACCTGGCTAGCGAAAAGCAACAGATGGGCGCAGACGGCATGTATGATAAACTAAGGATGTTGAATGGGCAGACCGGAAGCTGGGGCACCCGCCCGGGTTGGTATCCAGGGACTTCAGTGCCAGGGCAACCTACCCAAGGTAAAAACCCAAGCAACCATCTAACCTCTCTGTATATGCAGCCCGTAGTCTTCCCCCCAACCTTTCTCTCTCGGGGCTTCTGTGCTTAGAGGATGCAGTGGGGTGACATTGCGTGCACTGTATGTAATGGTGTTTATTGAGCTCTCTGGTTGGCCTGGCAATGGAAGAGCTATGTCAGGAGTAATAAGAATGTGGCTGGTGTGTACATGTGTGTCATGGGCAGGATTATGTGCGCGTGTGTAAGAGCTAGCTTCGAGGTACCCTAGTCAAACTTGCCATTCAAATGCCACAGAAAGTCCCTTGGCTGTAGAAGTGAGACAGGTTAGCACTGACAGGCTGTGAGGTAAACATAATTGTATCATTTTGCTTCCTGCCATAATTGACAGATTATGTAGCTCTGAGTAGGGTTCAAATGAGAGAGGGCGAGCAGAGAGATGCATGGTGGAGTGGAGAATGGGGCATTGAAGTGGTGGTCTCCCAACTAAAACACCCCCGCACTCTCTCCAACCTTCTGGACCAGTTCTCACTCTCTGTGGGTGGCGACTGCTTAGAAGGGTGGAGTGACCATAGTGTGAGCCAGACTTAGGGTGCCGGGGGGGTCTGGGAGAAGCGATGGGACCTGTATCATTCCAGCATGTGTGAGAAGGGGTGAAGGAAGAGGAGCAGATAGGGGTGGGGTAAGGTAGGGCCCGCTGGCTCTCTCCTTCCCTCCACACACAGAGGTAGCTTGGTCAAGAATAGGAAAC
Source organism: Antrozous pallidus (assembly GCA_027563665.1). Lineage (NCBI taxonomy): Eukaryota > Metazoa > Chordata > Mammalia > Chiroptera > Vespertilionidae > Antrozous > Antrozous pallidus. The sequence continues at coordinate 21,934,137 of CM050520.1, forward strand.
AGTTTACTGGGAAGATTAATCGGTATTTGTTGTCTTGGTGACAAGGAGATAATATGCGAGATAATGGGACGTGGCGTCTCACTCCCCGGAGCACGACGAAGCCTGGGGGCTTCTGGTTAGTGGGGGCGGCGGCGGAGGACGCTGGCGGGACTGCCCGCACCACCGTGCGCTCTCGGGGCGCCTCCACGGAGCGGGGCCAGAGAAGGGAAAATCGGTAACAGTATGCGAAATAACTGGTACAAAGGATGCTTCTGTCACTCCCAAGAATTTGTTATGGGAACAATCCTGTCGCTCTGTAATTGCTCATTAGAGAACGTTTTGTTTCTCATTAAGGCGACATGAATAAGCGTCTAGTTGAAGGAGACAGCTGTAGAAATGTTCCACAAGAGACCTCTGGACACGATTCGGCACCAATTGCCAATTAGACATGTCAGTTTTAAGAGCAGAAAACAATATAGGACGGACACTGGGAAGATAGGGAGCAAAGCGCTTGCTCCAGCTTTCCCTGCGCGGTGCTCGGCCGGCCGGCCGGAGCTTCCCGATGCGATGCGCAGAGCGGGGCGACCCGCCCGCCGGATCCCCGGATCGCCCCAACCCGCAGCCTCCTGGAGCTCAGCGGGCACACCTGAGGATGTGCCTCCACCCCCCTCTGGCCTCTGCTGAGGGCGAGGGACTGACATGGTTAAGCGGGGGCCGCCACATCCTCACTTGACCTTTGAAAGTAGGAGTCCCACGTGCACGCAGAGGACCCATTCAAGGGAAAGCGCACTTGACACTCCAGAGCGCCTGCCCCCCAGTTTCCTCGCAGTCCCAGGCCTCTGGGTCCCAGAAGCTGATGCCCAAAGCCTCTGTGCTGGCCGCTCGGCTCTAGGGCTCCCATAGCTCGGGGCCTGCAGCATGGACACCCCCTCCTGCTTCCTGGAGCTCAGACGGAAGCCGAGGGCTGCAGCCTTGCTGGCCCCACCGCTTCCCAGAGGGGCGGCGCTGGCTCGGGCAGCTTTTTGTCCCGAGGGCGGGAAGCGATGGCCTCACCGCGGGGACCTGGTGGTGGTGATTGGGGCGGGAGGCGGCGCTCCTCCAGGAACTTGGAACTTCCATCAGTGAGTGGCTGGAGAATTCCGTGAACCAACTGCCAGTCCCCCCGCTTTGCTCCCGCACAAAACCCACTCCTGTGCTCCGGATCAGGGCGCGGACCGCAGCTCCGGCTCCTCGGGGAGCGCGCGTCTCGCACACCGAGCGTGGGAGCCCCGCGCTGCGCGGGGGCCGCGGGGCGCTGGTGCAGAGCTTGGGCTGACACCTGGGGTGGGGTGGGGGGAGCGTCTTCAGACTTCTTGGCATGAACAGGGGCCCCCTCCAGCATTGGCCCCCTTCCCTGGGCCAGGAAACCGTTTGGGGGGGCTTTTTAAGAGTCCCTTACCCCGAAAGCATAAGGCGCAGAGGGAGACAAATATGGTTTTCATCTGATCCACGCCACGCGGCAGTGGGTACCATCGTGAAGACGTGGGCTGACAAGAGACATCTCTATCCGGCCCCAATTCTCCAGAGATTTGGGTTTTAGGGACCACGAGACACTGTTTCTTATCTCCTTCCCTAAACCACCCCCCCCCCCCCCCCCCCCCTGCCCAGGCCCTCTGTAGGATTTAGTCAGTCTCTTTTTCAACAGATGCTACACTGTTTTGATCCGGGCTCCCGAGCTGAAAAGGTGCCGCAACCGGGTTGCTATCTTTTCTTGCTTGTTTTCCGCCTCACTGATTAAGACACTAAGAAACTAAGGAATGATTTTATTTCCCAGCGTCCTCCCCCCCCCCCCGCCCTCCCCCTCCCACCTCTCTTCTCCTCCTTCCAGAAAACAAATCCTGTCCCCAGCGTCAGATGGTCCTGGGGCTGGGATAATGGGAGGCGCTTTCACTGGCCTTCTCACGGATTAGGCTGGAGGTGGACGGCGCCCGGCCCATTGAAGGCGCCTTCCCTGCGCTCGGAGGGGGTGCCTTTTAAAGGAGATATCTGAATTGTTTGCCACTTAGGTTTGTCATATGGGGAATTTGAGATCCAACTTCTAGTTTAATTTTTTTGTGTGTGTGTGAAAAGCTTTCGGAGAGGAAGGTAAATCCACTCCAGAAAAAGGGAGAGGGAGGGAGCAATGGAAGAAGAGTGATGGCTCTGTCACCGCCTGGCTAGAACAGTTGCTACTAGGAAAGTAATAATAATAACAATAATAATAAAAAGCTTTCAGGTGTGCAGGCTCATTCGGCTCCGAGGAGTCATGGAAGGATGCTACAGCCACGGGTTTCTCCTGACCCGCTTCTAATTCCGCTCCCTCCCCCACCCCAAGAAGTTTAAAATCCAGCTCCCCTCATCTCTGTTGACTTTCCTCTGCTTAAATGTCAGTCGTCAAGTCAGTTGTGTGCCTGTGTTTGTGTGAGTGTGTGGGGAGGGGGAAGGGAAGAGGAAGGAGAAGGAAAGTGTAGGCAAATGTCCATGTTTTAAAATTAGGAAGGTGTCAGAGAAGCAAAGGAGAGCAGAGAATGCTATCAGCGAGGGTCTTCTGAGAGAGACCAGGCAGCTTTGTTTAATTGGCAAGATCAAATGTGCCAGAAAAAGGACTGGGATGGGCCTCCTGGAAGGCATGACTGATCACCCCTGCGAGATGGGATTGTGGCCTCCTCAGAGCCCTGTCCCTAAATGTCCGATGATCAGTTTTTGTGTGTGTTTTCCTAAAGCAATGCCCTAGGAGCCCGTCTCGTTGGCCCAGAAGGACTATTGCTAGAGTCCTCCTCATCCACTCAATGCCCAAGCCAGGGAGGCTCTTCATTTCTTTCCCTGAAAACAAAACAAAACAAAACAAAACACTTTGCTAAGTTCCTACGAGACCTGGGGCAGTGAATCAGCGAAGGCGCTGACATGGCGCGTCTCCCCTGCACTCAGCAGTCCTCCCCACTCCCGCCTTTCTGAAACAGCACAAGACTACCCTAAGTAGTGCCTCGGCCTGTGCCTAATGGTGTCTTTCCCCCTTGTCTTCCCTTTCCTCTTTCTCTCCCCTCTCCTTCCACTTTCTGATCTCTTTTTTCATCTCAGCACTCTTATCTTTCTTACACCTTTCTTCCTCCGTCTGCCTCCCCTCTTCCCTGTCCCCCACCAATCCGGCCCTATCTCCCCTCCCGCTTTCACCCTTATCCCCCAACCCCGGTCTCTGTCATCCCTGATTGTTGGCTCCCCCCCCCATTCCCTCTAGTCCCCACCCACTCTCCCTGCCTCCCCCACTCCATGCGCTGGCCCCCCCATCCACCTTCCCCCGCCCCCCCCCCCCCAGCCAAGCCCCTAAATAGCATTGAGGCGCTCGCTCTCCGGACAGTGATTAATGATAGCGGAGCAGAGGGGTTAACACACTTCACTGAAAAGTCTGTTGACTGGGCTTCTTGTAACACAATGTGGCCCGCTGCACGCCTCAAGAGAATCCTTTTGTTGTCCGCGCTCATTGTGGCCTCAAAATTCTGCCCACGAAAGTTTGCCAGCGCTCCTGCCCCAGGAGTTTAATAGTTTCCCTTACTTGCGGGGCATTGTGCGGCGCTGAAAAGCAGCCCCTCGCTATTCAAGTGTTGGTGGTCATCTCAATAGATCTCCAAGGGCCCATATGGTGGCCAGTGCCGATGAATCCGCCTGTTTAAATGGGGGAGAAAGTTGGGGTTTTAAAACATTTCAAAGTTCCTGAAAAGATCCCACTAGATCCTGTCACAATTCCCTGAACTCTTTGAAGGCGATGCCTATTGTCTCCTGATTATAAATGATATTCCTGGCCAAGTCGATTCCCACCAAGGCCCCCTGAGAGGCCCCTCCCCACTACTGGCCAAGTTTCTAGGTCAGCCCCTGTTGGTATCCCTTGGGGGCCTCAGGACCCAAGACCCAGGACCCAGCTTGCAGGCAGTCAGGGCTGAGTGTTTTTTCCCTTCAGACAGCCTGTGGCCTCCTGGGCAAGGCGCAAGACAGGAGACAGCTAGCTCAAATGCACATCTTGCCCTCCAAGCAACAAGGGAAAACAATAAAACTTTCCCCTGTTTAATGATAGAAATTACATTAAAAGTGGTGGAAATGCCCTAATTAAAAATGTACCACTTAAATGATGTGCCAAGGATTCAGCTGCAGCCTAGAATACTTAGCTAGTTAGTGAACTCTCTGCTATTTCTTTTTTTAAATTACACGTTAAAAATTTAAAAGAAATCTTACTTTTCTCTGGTGCAACACATTACAAAGAATGGACAGTCCTTTTATCTAAATATAAAATTCGATTTTCAGCAATTATAGCCTGTTCTTGGTGATGATATAATTACAGCTGTGCTCGTAATAGGTGTCAAGGCAAAGCGCACTCATACAATAGTTGAATAAAACTGCAGAACAATGCGAGTATTTCTAAATTCACAACCTTTAAAATGAAATTGACTGTGCAGAATTAAAATAAAAACTAGATAAATATTTTTTTAAAAGATTACAAGCTTGGTTTGGTTTCTTAATAGCATTTTCTACAAACCTATCAACATCTAATTGATTAGATAAGAATTACTGATTATAGATCAGCTGAAATCTTGAACATCACTTCTATTTTCCCAACACAGCCATAGGTAAATAGATTCTTAGGGAAAGGTAACTAACTGGGTGAGGCATTTGGGGAGTCAAGTTTAGTTATGAAAGATCATTTTAATCAGAAACATTAGCACTGATTTTGTCATTCGAAGAAATGTTACTCTTTAAGTATATTGTATGGTCAGGTTCATCTTGATAGAAACAGAAATAATAAAAAAAAGGTCAGGTAATGTATGTCCAAAATGCCTTTTATTAAAAATAAACATCCCTTGAGAATGTTTTCATAAGACTGTCTGAATATGCAGCTCTTGGAGTGTGTGGCTGCACCAGACCCTCTTTGGAGGCCCCAAGTTATTCCAAATTTCTCATACTGTCCTGTTCTTTTTGTTCCAGATGGCTGCCAGCAACAGGAAGGAGGGGGAGAGAATACTAACTCCATCAGTTCCAATGGAGAAGATTCAGATGAAGCCCAAATGCGACTTCAGCTGAAGCGGAAGCTACAAAGAAATAGAACATCCTTTACCCAAGAGCAAATTGAGGCCCTGGAGAAAGGTGATGGAGTTTTTCAAAATAGAGAAGCAGTAAATCAAAGTAAATGCCACATGTTCAGTACAAAAAGCTAAATTTAGCCAGGGCCCTTTGCATAGAGGACTGAAAAGATTTCTCTTTTCTTTTTGTCTCTTTGTTTATTTATTTATTTTTTCTGGGCATCTTTTCTGTGTGTGTGTGTGTGTGTGTGTGTTTTCTTTCTTTTTTTTTTCATGTACCAGTAGTTCAAAGACTAAAAGTCTGACTTCTCATACTGAAAAAAAATGATGATTTGGCTAATTCAGGCCACAGAAGAGTCCTGGAATGAATGTCATTCCAAAGAGAATTTAACTTGGTGGGATAGTTCCTCCAACAGTAGTAGCATTTTAAAAGGGATTGGTTGGAAGCAGGAACCAGTTGGATTCAGGATGTGGTTGACATGTTATGTGTAGTTCTGGCACAACAAAGAAAATTTACTCTTTCAGAGTTTGAGAGGACCCATTATCCAGATGTATTTGCCAGAGAAAGACTAGCGGCCAAAATAGATCTACCTGAAGCAAGAATACAGGTACCCAGTTACCCTGTGGTTTCACACTTTGCTATTCAAACCGTTTGCCTTTTCTAAAGACAAAGGTACTTCTAATGAACTTCATTCATTTATGTAAATAGTCACAGATTTAGTGTGCTGAATACTTTGCCACCGTTGAGAGGAGGGGCACAGCGGAAATGCTGGAGATGGGTGCAGGGCTAACCTGTTCTGTCTGATTTCAGGTATGGTTTTCTAATCGAAGGGCCAAATGGAGAAGAGAAGAAAAACTGAGGAATCAGAGAAGACAGGCCAGCAACACACCTAGTCATATTCCTATCAGCAGTAGTTTCAGCACCAGTGTCTACCAACCAATCCCACAACCCACCACGCCTGGTAATGTGAAGTGTTCATACTACTTTTAAAGTTTAAACCCACTTGCCCTGGGCTCTGACTCTCACCATGGCTGTTGGTTGTGTCTCTTTCCCTGCAGTTTCCTCCTTCACATCGGGCTCCATGTTGGGCCGAACAGACACAGCCCTCACCAACACGTACAGCGCTCTACCACCCATGCCCAGCTTCACCATGGCCAATAACCTGCCTATGCAAGTAAGTGAGGCCTGTAGCTGCCTGCTTAGTGGGGGTGGGGAGTAGGTCAGGGCCTGCAGACTTCATTGGCCTTGAACGCCTCCTTGGGAGCCTTTCTCACTACAGTAATTGGCTTGCCCAGTCTAGTCTGAGATGAAAACACTCAATCCAGCTTTTAGTTGATTGATTGATTCATGTCCTTAAAAAATATAAAAACCTGATGTTCAGTCAAGTTTATCTGCTTGCTGCTCACAGAGAATGTTAACTTGATAATGTTGGGTAGAAAGGAGGCATGTTTTGGATGTCAGTGGAACTTGTCCTGGAAAATGCAAATAATGCTGGCACATTATCAGATAGTAAGGGGTTGGAAATAAAATTGGGGTTTATATTAATGTGTTCATATAATAGAGGCCCGGTGCATGACATTCGTGCATGGCGGGGGGGGGGGGACGGGGTGGCCCTCAGCCCGGCCTGTGCCCTCTTGCAGTCCAGGACCCCTTGGGGCATATCCTACTGTCAACTGAGGCCCGCTCCCCACATGGGGGTGGGATGTCTGTCTCTCCCTGTGGAGGCGGGGAAGGACCCTGCCACTGTCGCTGCCCTCACCAGCATGAGCTCGGCTTCTGGCTGAGCAGCGCTCTCCTGCATTGAGTATCTGCCCCCTGGTGGTCAGTGCATGTCATAGCAACCAGTCGTCCGCTGTTCAGTTGATTTGCATATTAGGATTTTATTACATAGGATATATAATCTGTGTATGCATTTTGGACATTATATGTGATAAACTAGTGAGGAAGATAAAATGGGTCAGAAATGGGATTCATATTTGCATAGTGGTATATGCTTAATATAGAGAAACAGCTAGTTTTCTTTGTACATCTTACAATAAAGAAAAGACATAGAAGGTATTGGCTAGAAATTCAGTGTGTCTTTGCCGAGAATTATATGTTGAGTTTGTGGCACTCCAAGCTGCCTGGGTTGATGCTATTTACTTGGTATAACAACCTGTCCCTACCTACTCTCAATTCAGCCCCATATACATGCTAGACCCTGAACCAGGTAAAGCCTTTATGATGGAAGTTATACAGTGCAGGTGGGATGAACTAGAACTTTTCAGCTGATTGGATTCTGGAGGGGGGGAAAAACTGGCCTTCTGGTGGGTCCTCTGCAGTGACTTTCCTAGGACTCCTGCCTGTGCAACAATTACAGATGCCGATGGTGTGAGATTGGTCAGCATGAGCCCCTTCTGGAACCAGTTCTGTGGTTACAGAGTGTTTATTCTCCACTGAATATCTTTTGCTGGGTTTCTAATCCAAATAACAGCAAAATAAGTGTTTCCCAATCTTCAGACCAATACAGGAGAGCTAGATAAGCAACTTCAGAAGAATTATTTCCATGTTTATTTTTATTGCACCTGGATATTATTGGCCATAGTGCAATTATTGTAAATTAAAGGATTAACAGCCCATTAGTTGGTGTTACTACAACTGCCTTGGACTTTTCCAGAAGTCTGATTGCCTGGAGGAAGTGATTTTGGGAATTAGAAACAAATGGGAGCTGAAGTTCTGGCAGGGCCCGCAAGGCCTGCTTGCCTCTGTGACACTGCTTGTTAGCAGTCATCCTCTGACTTTAGTCAGGCCACTGAGTAGCTTGTTCAGTTTTGTACATTGTAGCAACATCTAGGTTTCTGTGAAGATAACCGAATGTGTACAAGGGAAAGCAATAGAAACAAACATGGGGGTAGTCTACTAGGGTTGTTTCCACATATAAACTGGCATGGGTCCATTGGTTTCACTGACTTAAAAAAGACTTACACGACCTGTACAACCCAAAATATACATGCCTTCACAAAGCATAAAGAAAATAAAAATATCGGTGGTTCTGTTCAGAGAAAATTACTCTTTGAATTTTGGAGCAGGAGCAGGGGTTGCTGGTGTTATGTAGGTTGCTGTCTGTCCATACTTCCTCATGTGGACCAAAATCTTCCACCCTTTTACAAAAAGATTGGATGTCCTCCCTGAATCTTCTTTAACACGTCACGCTCTCTGAGACTGTGGATATTGCAATGTTAAACATTTCTAGAGTTCGCAGAGCACAGGAGTACTATCATCTTCTCCCTTGTTTCTGACAGCATGCTTCTATTAATGCATCCTAAGTTGTCTGTGTGTGAGAGTTCACGAGTTTTGCCCCAGTTCTGTGTATTTCTCATTTAGTTAGGAGAAAGGCTCATCTCTTCTGTATCACCATTGTACACATTTAGAGGGTAGCAACACAATTTTAAGGACAAAAGCGAGGCTGGGTTTGTGGGTCTATAAGGAAATTTCAGCTAATTCTCAGGATGGGACAAGGTATTTTACTGACACTTCCAGCCACTTTAATATGAGATCATTACTGATCTGGCTCGTCAAAGAATCTTTAATCCCATGAGTCCCCAAAGGCTCCCAAAGTCACCAAACCCATCTTCATAGAGAGCTCCTCCCACTGCTCTCTGCCTCACAGCTTGAGATGTGAGGTCTGGGGGTCACTGGGTTCTCAAATAGATTGGATTTACAGGAGAAAATCCAATGAAAGTGTTTTAATGAAAGTCTTCATGCCATAGCTTCTCTAAAGATGTCAGCAGAGATCTAAGATAAAAATGGACAAAAGCCCTATTAATTTTACGGGTAGTGCCACCATCTACCTGGGCAGTTTTCTAAATTTGTAGTACATTTATTTGTTTAAAATACTGTTATTGATCTCAGAGATGAAGAGAGAGGGAGATAGAGGCAGAAACATCAATGATGAAAGAGAATCATTGATTGGCTGCTTCCTGCATGCCCCACACTGGGGATCCAGCCTGCAACATGGGCATATACCACTACCAGGAATTGAACCATGACCTTCTGGTTCACAGGCTGACACTCAGCCACTGAGCCATGCCAGCCGGGTTGTAGTACTTTTAGAAGTTTGGTGTGTAGGCAGTTTTCCTCTAGCAGTGGCCAATGAAAGGACTAGTTGGAGGCCCGATCTTAAGAGTTTCCACATGGAATTTTCCAGTTCTTTACCTGAGGACATCTTCAATGGTCAGGGCTGTTGGCAGAGTTTCTGGGGAGAAGGGAGCTTGGGGATGTGGCTGTGTGATGTGTTTCTCTGTAACCACAGATTTGTCTCTCTCCTCTCAGCCCCCAGTCCCCAGCCAGACGTCCTCGTATTCCTGCATGCTGCCTACCAGCCCTTCGGTGAATGGGCGGAGTTATGATACCTATACCCCTCCACATATGCAGACACACATGAACAGTCAGCCAATGGGCACCTCGGGCACCACTTCCACAGGTGAGACGCTGCTCCGCAGGCTGCACAGAGGTGGCCTTAGGAGCTCCTTTTGCCAGGTGATCTCCCTTCACTCAAAGTTGACCTAAAGAACCACCCCCCCCACCACCACACACACACACACACACACACACACACACACACACACACACACACAACCAACCTCCTGGCCTTGTGTGATGGTGTGTCTAACTCTTTATTGCTCGCTTTTCTGGGGAACACTGATTGAAAAGGGAACTTCAGCCAACCTAGTTAGTACACCGACACTGTACAGACAGAAAGCAAAGTTGTTCTTCCTGAGGTTGTCTGTAAAGCCACGGCTTGAGAACGTAAGGTTTCGGAGGACTGATCATTAGCTACAGGTCAACAGTGCGGGCTCCCTGAGCTGCACAATGAGTGCTTACTGGAAGACTTCTCTCCCCACCAGCCCCCCCCGTGCTGCTCATTGCAGCTGAAGTACCACATTGGTTTTCCAGAGAGAGTTTTATCACGAAGTTCCAAACATACAAACCAAGGGGGCGTTTTTTTCTTTCCTTTTGCCTAGGGCACTTGGAATTTAGTAGGGTGTGTAAAGGGTTATGTAGCTTCTGAAGCTGCTACTTCTTTCATTTGTAACACTTGAAGGTATATAAAAATACAGTAAAAATGTTAGAACGCATTAGAGCTCCTTGTTTTAAACTATGAAGTCATTCTCTCGAAGGGAATATCTACATGGCTATTTTTTTTTTTTCATCCACGTCTAGGACTCATTTCCCCTGGTGTGTCAGTTCCAGTTCAAGTTCCTGGAAGTGAACCTGATATGTCTCAATATTGGCCAAGATTACAGTAAAAGGAAAAAAAAGAAAGAAAAAAATATATCGTGTTAATTCAGTCAGTGACTATGTGGACACAACAGTTGGGTGTGCAGGAAGGAAAGGAAAATGGCTGTTAGTAGCACTTCAATTCTGCGATTGTGTCCCGGGTTGTACCACTGGGGCATGGACCTGGAACAAGGACCTGTGTAGACAGAAGGCACGAGATCGGTTGGAACAAATCTTCATTTTGGTATCCAAACTTTTATTCACTTTGGTGTATTATTTGTAAATGGGCATTTGTATGTTATAATGAAAAAAAAGAACAACATAGACTGGATGGACGTTTGATCTGTGCTGGTCATGAAGTTTTTTTTTTTTTTTTTTAAAGGAAACCATGATCAACAAGCTTTGCCATGAATTTAAGAGTTTTATCGAGATATATCGAATACTTCTACCCATCTGTTCATAGTTTATGGACTGAAGTTCCAAGTTTGTATCATTCCTTTGCATATAATTAAACCTGGAACAAAATGCACTAGATTTATGTAAGAAATATCTGTGGGTTTTCCAAAGGTTGTTAAGAGATGAAGTTTATGTGCAAAAAAGGGTAAGATATAAATTCAAGGAAGAAAAAAGTTGATAGCTGAAAGGTAGAGCGTGTCTTCGATATAATCCAATTTGTTTTATGTCAAAATGTAAGTATTTGTCTTCCCTAGAAATCCTCAGAATGATTTCTATAATAAAGTTAATTTCATTTATATTTGACAAGAATACTCTATAGATGTTTTATACACATTTTCATGCAATCATGCGTTTCTTTTTTGGCCAGCAAAAGTTTATTGTTCTTAGATATAGTTGTATTACTGTTCACAGTCCAATCATTTTGTGCATCTAGAATTCATTCCTAATCAATTAAAAGTGCTTGCAAGAGTTTTAAACTTAAGTGTTTTGAAGTTGTTCACAACTACATATCAAAATTAACCATTGTTGATTGTAAAAACCATGCCAAAGCCTTTGTATTTCCTTTATTATACTATTTTCTTTTTAACCTTATAGTGTGGTGTTACAAATTTTGTTCCCATATTGGAGTAACATTCTAAACCAATGGTTACTTTCATACATTCTCTATTTTAAATCCCGATGATCCTTAAAGAAATAATTCTTAAAAGATATCATAAATCGGAAATGTGTTAGAAAAACATTCCACTTGAAAATGCATGTTAGATCTGGGCCCATTTATGCCCACAACACACATACTAAATGGAAACATTTTCCAGCTAGCCATTTAATTCAAAAGCTCAAAGTCTAGAAATAATTTAAAAAATGCAACAAGCTATTAACTAAGAATTGTCTTTTGAATTAGGGCTGGCATTTTCAATCTGGGCAGATTTCCATTGTCAGCCTATTTCAACAGCGATTTCACTGAAGTATATTCAAAAGTAGATTTCTTATACAAGACTTTCTGAAAGCTGTTGCCTTTCTCCTTTTCTCTCTCCCTCCCCTTTGCACAGAGGCATCATTCCCCATTGAGCCACTACAGCTGTTCCCATTTGAATCTCCCTTTCTGTGCGGGTGTGGATGGTTGGAGGGTGGAGGGGGGATGTTGCATGTCAAGGAATAATGAGCACAGACACATCAACAGACAACAACAAAGCAGACTGTGACTGGCCGGTGGGAGTTAAAGGCCTTCAGTCATTGGCAGCTTAAGCCAAACATTCCCAAATCTATGAAGCAGGGCCCATTGTTGGTCAGTTGTTATTTGCAATGAAGCACAGATCTGATCATGTTTAAAGTGGCGGCACGCCGGGCAGGAGTGCTTGAGCCCAAGCAAAGGATGGAAGAAAATAAGCCTTTGTTGTTTTGAAAACCTCTCTGAGACTTTTATTTCTGTATGTTCTGTGCAACACATAAGTCAATATAGATAAGTTTCCTTCTGCAAACTTCTGTCAAAGGCTGGGGGTCCTAGCAGTCTAGATTAAATGTTTGCACAGGCAGAAACCCCTAGGGACAAAGACACATTTCCACTGAATTGTACTGTGTTTTTTTTTTTGTTGTTGTTGTTGGTTTTGTTATGTTTTGAATCCTCAAAAGCAAATGATCAGAAATATAGAAATTAATTGGAGGCTTTGAAAAACAACCTTCTACCTCCACCTGTCCTATTTTCTTGTTCAGGAGTCACTTGTGAACAGATCATTGTGATTCATCTCTCTGGCATGCTATGGGTTAATGCTTTTATTCCACCAGAGTTGCTGTGCATTTAGAGACACCTCCCAAGGTTGGTTGTCGCTTTTTTATGTGTGCGTGTAGTTTGATTCAGTGTCAGTGTGCACTGCATGCTGGCACACTTCTGCAGTGGCGTGTGCAGACATATGCACTGTTGGTACAGTTGCCCATGCAGGTGTTTCCACCTCCTGACATTTCACAGCCTACGTTCCCAGAGGGACATGAGTCCAGGGAACCGTTGGAATGGCTACGTGTGGTGCTGCAGCTGCTGCCTGGCTTCTTCCCCGGAAGAAGGGGGACAGTTTCCAACAGGCTAGGATTTGGGCCGGGGTCAGGCAAACAGTTCTGGCCCATGGCTCTGCTGTGTAGAGTATAGACTTTGGAGAACTGGTGGCCCTTGGGTGCAGGAGCTGGGAATGGGAGAAGGGGAGTGCTGGGGGAGTGGAGGGTCTGTGTGTGTGCACTTGGGCCTGTGTGTATTATATATACATGTGACCTCTGAGGGTCTAGGTTTCCAGGGCACAGTGGCACGGCCTGGCTGAGTTGGAAAAAGCAGCTGCCCAGCTGCAGAAGCCTCTGGTCCAGCAGGATGGAAGGCTGCACTGTCTTCTGCCCTCACCCTGGGGAGATGAGCTGTACCCTGAATGCAGCTCCAGGCCCCCTCCCGGGGACAGCATGGCCAGCACTGTGTGGAAGCAATGCCCAGGAGGCTGCCTTCGACTCGTTGTTGAAGCCATTTATTTAGAGATAGGTGTATGTATGTATGTATGGGTGGGAACTCCACAGAGAGGCTCTGACACCATCTTCCAGGACGGTGGCCTGGTATTTGGGGTGTCATCAGTAGACCCACAAGACTAACAACTTATGCTTTTCCTCCAAGCTTGGCTGGCTTAGGGAGACCAGGTGAACAGAACTAGAGGTGAATGTCTGAGTAAGAAACATTCAAGTTACAGAGTAAAACAATTCTTTTTTATTACAAGGAATTTCCAGAACATTTTCCCTCCAAAGCTGTGCCTTCTGACTTACGTGGTGACCCACTGACTTTTCTTAATACGGCTCACATACTCATCTCCCCCTGCTTTAAAAAAATCATAACTAGTTTCCTGAGATACAGTATTATTTTTTTAAGGTTCAGCTATTTTTTTTTTTTTTTGGTGAATTTTTGTCACTTAGGGTGGTGTCTATATTCTTCTGCTTATTGGTTTTCCCTGGGCCTTCACATTAAAAAGTTACAAAAAGAAGGCTCTTTGAATGTCTGGCTCACCAAGACCAAACACAAGTTCTTCCCTTGTTTGTTTCTCCAGAATGAACCTCACCTTTTTTTTTCTCTTTGTATTACTTCTCCATAACATCACTGCTCAGTTTTAAAGTTCAGAGTGTAAGATTTAGAGTTAGTCTCGCTTGAATTTGATGGTGACTGTCTATGGAAGGCATTAACATGTTTTAAAAATGATATTCATAATGCATTTAATCAAATGAATAGGGGCCACCCCACCCCCATTTTCCTTTTGTATGTGGATGCCTGTGTCTGATTCTTTAAAAGTAAAAGATAGACAGGGAGTTGATTGCCAAGTGTTGCTTCTTATGAAGTAGTTTTATTTTGTGTAGTGTCAGTAATTGCAGATCCTGGAGGTGCAAATAAAGAATAAATGAAAGAGAGAAAGAGAAAAGTGGAAATTGGTGGCTACTAAATAAAGAATAAATGAAAGAGAGAAAGAGAAAAGTGGGAATTGGTGGCTACTAAAAAGTAATTCCTAAGGTCTTGGAATCCGAGATTCCACTGCAGTGGTCAAAATATTTACCTCACTAAAAAACGGCAAAGCTAGCGTAAGAAACGAATACCAGAGAGGGTTTTGAAGTTTTAGAAGCATTTAAAAAACTGTTTGCCGTTGTTACATAAGTGTTTATATCTTGAGACAAGTTGATAATTGAAAAAAATCTGCTTACAGAAGGTATATTTCATAATGTATTAAAATGGTCCATATACCTATGGTAGCATCAGTGAAGACCAATATTTTTATGTACTAAGTTAATAACATATGGCTAATTGGATAATGCTTCCATAAGAAAGGAAAATACATTTTCAGAGTGGGTTTTTATTGGAGGAAAACAAAAATATACATCCCTCTTCAGTAGCGAATTTTTACAGTCTGCCTAGTGAATCAGAACCAAACACCTGCATCTAATTTTTGGAAGGCCCAGGTACTATTGTTCAAAATGCACTTCTACTGAGTTGGAAAAGTTTCTTTTATATTTAAAATAAGTTGGGATCAAACACGCTCAATTTTTAGAGCATTTATCTGTTTGCAAAGCATACATTAACTGGTAATTGGCTGCTAATTTTATAGACATGGTAGCCAGAGTATAAATCAATGACCTATTAAGTATTTTTGACAAGCAATTTACATATCTGATGACCTCACATTTTCTTTTCAGAGTCCAATGCTATGTAATTGTTCCGTTGTGTGTTTGTATAAAATGAGTCACAACACGGTAAGAAAAAGGTTAGAGTTATTAAAATAATAACCAGACTAAAATAGTCATTTGAGTTTATTCAGATTGTTCATAATGGAGCCTTAAATTTCAGAAAGCTTTTGGGGAGTAACTGCACATGCTTTATTATCTGTGGACTAAATTGAGTTTCTGAAGTTGCTTTAAATTTTAAAAGCACCTTTGCTTAATATTAAAAAGCCCTCTAATTTTAACTGACAGATCAATTCTGAAACTTTATTTTGAAATGAAAATGGGAAAGAATTTGTGTCTCTTGAATTAAAAGAAGCGAAAAAGAAAAAAAAAAAACCCAGACATTCTAAAAAAAAAAGAAGAAGAAGAAGAAAAGAAATCTGATTTTTAGTACTAATGAAATAGTGGGTGACAAAATAGTTGTCTTTTTGATTTTGATCACAAAAAATAAACTGGTAGTGACAGGATCTGATGGAGAGATTTGACATCCTGGCGAATCACTGTCATTGATTCAATTATTCTAATTCTGAATAAAAGCTGTATACAGTGTGTGTTTATGCTACATTGGTTTTTTTTTTTTTAAAGTGACTGACATTCATCAGATTGGTTCGACAGTTTAAAAACCTAGTCTTTGTTTTCTACAATGTTGTCAAGAACAAATAAAGTGTAATTTGTGGTATATTAAAAGCAAACTACTTAAAATGCTAGTTATAAAACGACTTCAAAATACTCTAGCATATTTGAAAATGTATTTTGGAAATTTAGGTTGTAACAGCTTTAAATAGCTTTAAAAACTGAAACTTTTAACTGACTTATGCAAATTACTTAAAACATTATTTTGGGCTACTATTTATCAAAAGCTGTGAGAGTATGGAATTATGATTCAAAATCCTAATGTTTCATATGCAAACTGGTTCAGTATGCTATAAACTCCAAAGACATGTCTACATGGTTATAAATGTAAGTGCCCAGTCAATGTTCATGATGAACAGAGAGTTTACCTGGTGCAAGCTGGGTTAGCTCCGGTTTGCCGCTTTGTCTCAGCCCTATGTTCTGTAAAAATCCTTCACCACGCTTCCATACATGTTTTCCCCAGTTTTCTAGCATGAATGTAGCTGTCAGTTTGAATTTCAATCGCGAATTATGTCTGTTGACATAATTTCATACTGCTGACTTCAATTGTTTAGGATTAAATAGAAGACCATCAACTTCTTTCTCTATGCTTTCTAGCATTCAAGTCCTTTATGTTCATTAACTACTATAGCAGACTAATTACCTTTAATGGAGCCTTAATCCCAAAATATTATTTTGTCTTCATCAATTTAATCATAGGATGCATAAATGCAAATTCATTTTATTATTGGTCTTCATATATTAGCAAACAAATTTTTCAATGTTTTAAAAAGCTTAGCGTTTTTGGTGGCGAGTTTTTAAAAAAGAGAAAATATGTTTTTCATAAATAATTTTGAATTTCAGAATGCTTTACACGCTACCCTCTGTGACACGCACTTTACCGTGAGCTACTAGTAAGTGCCTTAATAAATATACAGCCATGACTACTGTATGGCATCTTGAACTTTTGACATTTTATTTAGAAATAAATTACCTATTTTTCTTAGAGGTAACATAAAACACATTTTAAAATGAAAGTATGTCTTCTGTACAAAAATTTGGTTTAAAAAAATGAAGAATGGTGGCATCATTTTACAATCCTGTGTTTTTCAAGAATTGGAGGGTCAGGTCGTTAAGAAAAATATTTACATAAGCTCTTAGCACTCATAATTAGAGTGTCATAATTCTGCGTGCAATGACTAGGGAGGCATCTAGAAGTCCAGGTGCTTCTTGCCTCCGGCCATCATGCCACAGCCTGGGCCCAGCAGCTTGGCGGAGTCTGCCAGATCCGGTTTGCTCGAGCGGCTCACTGTGTCTGACAAGTCTGGAGGCAAATGCAGTCGCTATGGCAGAAGATGGTTTGGGAGAAGGAAAGAAAGGAGAAAAAAAATTAATTTTGCTTTCACGAGCACACTTCAGGATACAATATTATGCTCTGTTGATCAGCATTTAGCCTTGCATATAAAATTCCTACTAAAACAGTTCTTCAGACTGATGCCCAATATAATCATCTGGCCCCTTCTAGATTTCACAAATTATAGCCATCACACAATCGGGACCAGGAATCTCGGTGAAACATTTCCAGAATCCAAACCTAAATGCATGAAGATTTTCTTGTTTAGGTAGCAATAAAAACATGTAGATGCATAAATAAAAGCATAATTGGAAAAAAATCACATAATAATGGCAGGCTTGTTTTTTGGCTTTGTTTTGGTTTTGCCTGGGCTCTGAAATGCTATCTTTCAATCGAATATAGCTTTTCAGCAATTAAGGATTCCCATGAACACCTGCTTCCCTTGGTCTAGTAAGTTGACCTGAAGATGATTCTATTTCAAGGCTGTACTTTTCTAGGAACTTACAATTTCCACAGAAATAAATATTGACATAATGAAAAAAATGATACCAATCAAAGGGTCAGTATTTTTCATGTGCTCAGATGGGTCAGCTGTAACATCTGGCACAGGGTCATGTTTTTCAAAAGTATATGCAGCTTTGACCACCTCCCCGTGCTAATTGTTTATCTTAAGATAGAGGGTGACTTAAGAAGATACAGACTACTTTAAGCAGTAACTGCCCATAATTCCATAGGAGATATATTATTCATATTTCAAAAGAACTTTTAGGTTTTCAAAAGCATCTCTATCAAAGTCACAAACATCCAACCTCAAAGGAACATATCTGTTGTGTGTGGGAGGCTAAAGATAAGTAAGGCAGGAGGGGGCCATCCACTGGGTGACTGAGCAAGGCCTTGTAGAGGTGAACTGACTTGGAGACACTTCATTTGGAAAACTCCGATATGGAAAAAAAATTAAAGATGGAAATGGGTAGAAACATTTTTGGGGGGGTCAAAATATTATGATTCACAAGCATATGTTCTGGCTAATTTCTTCCCCAATAAAAGGCTTGTTTATTGTCATGTAAACACAATCTGTGTGCAGAGGCTCAAAATATTTTAACAGATTGAAAATAATTTATGGAAATATTCTTCCCCGATTGTGGTTGGTCTGCATGGATTTATTTTTTAATGCATATACATCCAGATGAAAGATACTAGTATACTACTACAGATATATGATCAACAAAGATGTCAGAAAGGTCAAGAAAAGCTGGAGTACCTGGATAGGAATAGTCATATAGTATTATTCATTTTTATCCTTTTTCCAGCCTGTTGCACATTAAGCAATTAAATGCCTACTTCTCGACCAATAAGAAAGCTCTAAAGATGACATATTTGTTTCTTTGTTTTAAATAATCCTTTCATTTCTTGATGGCCTACTTTGTTCCACAAAGGATTTGAGGCAGAAATGAAAGCATGAAAGGACCAGGAACCTAAAGGATGAGCATGACTAAAGTCTGAGGCTAAGGATGTCTATGTAGTGTTAACTCTATCACTGTTCATGTGAGAAAGCAGGAGGGAAAGAGACATTTAATTATACATCTGACTTTTAATGTTTCTTTAAGAACTTGTAGTTATTAATAACTAGAGGCCCAGTGCACGAAATTTGTGTACGGGGGAGGGGGCAGGAGGAGGGTGTCCCTCAGCCCAGCCTGCATCCTCTCCAATCTGGGACCCCTTGAGGGATGTCTGACTGCCCGTTTAGGCCCAAGGTGGACATCCTTCTCACAAACCAGGACTGCTAGCTCCAAACTGCCTGTCTCCCTAATTGCCCCTAACCGCTTCTGCCTGCCAGCCTGATCACCTCCTAACGACTACCCTGCCAGCCTAACTGATGTCTAACTGCTCCCCTGTCAGCCTGGTCACCCTTAACTGCCCTCCCCTGCAGACTTGATCCCCCCAACTGCCCTCCCTTGCAGGCCTGGAACCTCCCACTGTCCTCCCCTGCTGGCCTGATCACCCACAACTGCCCTCCCTTGCAGGCCTGGAACCTCCCACTGTCCTCCCGTGCTGGCCTGATCACCCACAACTGCCCTCCCTTGCAGACCTGGAACCTCCCACTGTCCTCCCCTGCTGGCCATCTTGTGGTGGCCATCTTGTATCCACATGGGGGCAGGATCTTTGACCACATGGGGGCAGCCTTCTTGTGTGTTGGAGTGATGGTCAGTCTGCGTATTACTCTTTTATTAGATAGGATGAACAAAGGAAAAATGACTAGGATATATGCATGATCTGAAGGTTAACTGAAACTCACAAAGCTAATCTAACAGGTTATAAAGCAAACCTAAGTCCAAATTCTCTTATAGTGCACTAGTTACCCGTTGCTCGAAATCTCTCAAGACACAGGACTCCTCCCCCTGCTCCCCGTGCTGTGGGATGGTCCTGAGTCCTGGAGTGCTGCCCCAATGCCCCATTTCTGGGCCATGCAGAGCAGCCACCGGGCCCCGCCCCCACGGTGCGCATGTGGGGTGCCCTAGCAGAAGCCATGCCAACTGACTGCTGGGACCCCCCCGTGTCCCTGCGGGGCTGCAGGAACCCCAGTGGAAGCTGCATGGAGTGGCTGCCAGCCCTGCCCCTGTTGCATGTGCTGCCATCTTGTGATGGCGTGATGGCATTATGGCGTGAGGGTCAATTTGCATGTTACCTCTCTATTACATAGAATACCCTAAATATTGAAATATAAACATAGGGTACATGAAGAATCCCAACAAAACCAAAATGTGTGCGCATGTGTGTGTACCATTTTGGTTGGGACCTCACAGAGATGAAGCCAGAGGGTCATTAGCTGTTTAGGAAATCAATGGAAGCCAACAAATACCAGTATTTAGAAACGACTCAAAGCAAGGCATTCTGAGAGGATATGTGAACAGAACGCCTTGCACACTGGACCTTTGCTTACTATCCAGTGACACCAGGAGGACAAGCACAGGTAACCCTCACAGTGAGCCCTTCAGGCGGTGTCTCTGGGCAAGACAGAGACGAGGCAGAAATCATGGGGAGGGGAGCAGGAAAGAGCTGCAGGAGAAGGGCTGGATGTTAGGTAATGAATTATTATTATTATTTTTAAATTTTTAGCTATACTTTTTTATTGATTTTTTTTTACAGAGAGGAAGGGAGAGGGATAGAAAGTCAGAAATATCAATGAGAGATAAACATCGACCAGCTGCCTCCTGTACACCCTGTACCAGGGACGTGCCCGCAGCCAAGGTACATGCCCTTGACCGGAATCGAACCTGGGACCTTCCAGTCCACAGGCCGATGCTCTATCCACTGAGCCAAACCGGTTTTGGAGGTAATGAATTATTGCACTCTGATGCACAGAAAGAGTAGAGCTGATATATCTTTAAGATCCACTTAGATGAATAGCTCTGATCATCTAAGTGAGGAAGTTAGTGTAGTTTATTCGGAACCAGCATAATGCAATTTATTTCAGGAGCTTACTGTTTGCTGAAAATTTTCTCTGCCTCCGCTGCTGTAGGTGACGAGTGTGAGCCGTCTGGCTAGAAGCCCTTCATAGCAAAGGCAGCTAAATGTGATGTGTGGCATGCTTGGAAATCTTTCAGGTTGCTTGGCTATGAAGTAAAAAATCCATTTGTGTGTAACTTCTAAGCACAACAGTTTGGGGTGTTGCAATTAAATGTTTCTAACCAAATGGTACATTGCAAGGCTTAGATATGCATACGCCTGTCCTTTGAAAAAGTCCAAGGGGGGGGCTCTGGGAAATACGGGAACCTGTGTGTGACTTTGCTGGCTTTTGTGGGTTACGACTTCCGCGAGCTCACTCTGCAGTCTAAATTCTCAAGCAGTGGGTTTGTTTCCTTCTTCCCGAGCCTCCCCCTGTATCCCCCGTCAGTGCGATGTGAAGTAGCGAGGGAGGAGGAGAGGCCAGGCTCCGGGCTTGCCAGGCGTGTCGGGGACTTCTCCTCGGAGGCTGCCAAAGCGCTCACACACTTAACATGGCCACGCTCCGGGGCTGCCGCACCAGATCTGTCTCCAGAACAAACGTGCGGGGGGACAGCTACTCTGCCTAGCGTGGCGGCGTCCTTCAGCTCAGCTGCAAGGCCGCGGGGGCGTGTGAACTTTTTCTTCTTAATATTTTTATAGTAATTGATTTTTAGAGAGAAGAAGGAGGTGGGAGGGAGGGAGAGAGAGAGAGAGAACATCCATCAGCCACCTCCCGCAGGTGCCCTGACCAGGAATCACACCCGCCACCTCTTGGTGCAGAGGATGACACTCCAACCAACTGAGCCGCACCGGTCAGGGAGGTATCTGAGCTTTCAGACTTTGGGTTTCAGTGCGCAATCCATATATATATATATATATATATATATATATATATACATACATATAATCTACATATATCAACAGGTAATATGCAAATCGGTCAGGTGTCACGACCAGCTTGAGGAGGCTGCATCACGATGGCTCAGGAGGAGCTGTGTCCGCAGAAGGGTGGGAGGGGACTGTGTGCCGCCCCCAGCCCCAGCGGAATGCACACACCTACCAGGGGTGAGGGCCTGCTCCAAGCCTCAACGCACACACCAGGAGTGGGGGCTTGCTCTGAGCTGGGCCGTGTGGTGTGGCTCAGAGCATGCCCCCACCCCAGCAGACGCCTCCACCCATGGACACGAACACACCAGGGGTGGGGGCGGCCTAGTGGCGCAGCTCGGAGCATGTCCGTGGTGGGTGGCAGCGGCCAGAGCGAAGCAGCCCTAGTTCCAGATGCCTGGCGGGGGCTGGAGCAAAGCAACCCGGGTCCCGGTGCCTGACAGCAGCCGGAACCAAGCAGCCCAGGTCCCGGGTGCCAGAGGGAAACTGATGCCAGCAGCCAGGGAAGGAAGGGACTGTGCTGCTGATACGGGAAATGCACACCGGGCTGGCCGCCTATTTTCCCATCAGTGCCTTGTCTATAATGATGGTTGTTATGTAGGTGATGGGATTTGGGAAGGTGTGACAGCTCCCAATTTCCCTGAGGAGGCCTGGACGATTTACAGCGGCCCCTCTGGATTAAAGGGTCCCCTTTGTCTTGTGATACAGGGAGGCAGGCAAAATACTGTGGCAGATTTGGGGGGCTCTTGCCAAAGGGCACCCTTAGGCCCACAGGAAACTGGTCCATGATAAAGAAGGAGCAGTGGAAGTGCGTTGTGGCTCTGGGAGGTTTCAAGCCCAGCCAGACTGGGAGGTGCTTGCCCTCTGCATGCCTCTCTCTCTGCGGGCTAAGACACTGTGAGTATTTCGTTCCTTCTCGAGTCAGCCACGGACCATGTCCTGTAGAAACACAGGACTGTTTCCTGGCTCCGCGGTTCCCTTCCGAATTCCTTCCCCGCCTGCCAGACCTGTGCTCCGCACCTCCAGCTCCCAGGCGGACGGGGCACGATAATGACCCCAGATTACACCTGGATTTGAGACAAATTGCAGGTAAATACCCATTAAAGTAAGTTTAATCAGTTCATATATATATATATTTTGTATTTGGACAATACCAAACCATCAGGCACTGTTTGTTTTCTGAAAACAATTGATGTAATACATTTTAACCCTTAGCAGATAGATTTGTTCTAATCCTTTTAAAACTTCTGATATTTCCTGAAAATGTCACACTTTGTGTATTTCTCACAAACACTGAAATAGGTGTTAGTATTACCAAATACTTCCTAACAGTTTTTTTTTTCTTTTTCTTTAAGACACAGTCAATTTTGCCGAAACCGGTTTGGCTCAGTGGATAGAGGGTTCCGGGTTCGATTCCGGTCAAGGGCATGTATCTTGGTTGCGGGCACATCCCTAGTAGGGGGTATGCAGGAGGCAGCTGATCGATGTTTCTCTCTCATTAATATTTCTAACTTTCCATCCCTCTCCCTACCTCTCTGTAAAAAAAATAAATGAAATATATATATATAAAAAAGATAGCCAATTTAAACTAAAACTTGTAAACAGCTTAGAACACATGGGTTCTATGCCAGCCCCTTCCCAGAGACAGCCAGGGACAGTTTGCTACCTCCTTGGCACTCGCTCTCCATGTGACCTCGGATAAGCTGCCTCAGCGTCCTCCTGTCACCAGGGAATCAATTCTCCCCCCACAACACTGTTTCCAGGATCAAATGAGATGCATGTGTTCTATGTACTATCAAGTATTACACTAATTTATTTATACCTATTCTTGTTCAAAACAAAGGATTTGAGGTCACTCATAAAAACATGGTACCAAAGGTAAAAATCAGTGAGTTTGCCAGGGCAAGAAGTGAGTCTACAAATATAATAAACCAACATAATTATAAGCAATAGCAAGAGAATATCGGACTTAGTCAGCAGGGCTCAGCCACTAAGCCGAGCCCAGGCATTAAGTATGCACTGCCCTCCACTGAGGCTCTGCAAAGAAATATAAAAGAGAACTGCAACGATGCTCTTTGCTTCTGGAAAGATTTAAAAAGTCTAAACAGTAGGGAAATGGAGCCTGCAGGATGCCCGGCTTCTGGGCCAGGGAAGTCTGCATGGCTGTCTGAAGAAGGCCATTCGGGGTCCATTCAATTAAAAAAAAAATCTATCTTTTGCACATGTCTTCATTGCTGAAAAACAACAACAAAAGGAATGCTAGAAGCAGCAGCAGCAGCAGCTTCATTCTTGTTTTAAGAGAATCCCCTCTTCTTCACATAAGGAAGAGGAAACAGATTAACAAAAGGCATGGCATCCTATTCCATCCCAGGTTCCTTCAAGAGCTGTGTGAGGCCCTCGCCTGGAGGATTTCTGTGGTCAGGCTCTGTGTTCTGAGGCCCTGCTCTGAAGGGCAGGGACTGAATCAGAGCACAGGCCAAGTAGTCACATAGAGACTCCCACTCCCTCCACAAACAGCTTACAAAAGGTAGAATTGTATTTCTCTCCCAATTTACAGTCCAGAGGTTAGGCAGTTCTCAGCTGGAAGGTCTGGTCTGCCATCCTCAGCAAGGGGCTTCCACTTGCCTCCGGGGCTGATGTTTCTGTTCGCTCTCAGTTGGTGGGAAGAAGAAGGGACCAAGAAGGCAAGTCCTGGAAGTTGGACACATCACTTCCGCTCATGTACAGAACTTAGGACATGGCTGCAGGGGAGGCTGGGAAATGTTTTAAAACATGTAAAAATGTTTAAAAATCCATTACTATGAAGAAGCAAATGGTTCTTGGGAGACAACTTCTCGATAGTTCTGAGAGGGACCATAGCAGAAGAATCATCTTCCAGAAGCATTCAATGCTCATGTATGAGTTACAGCTGGTTGCCTGGGGCTCAGTTCTTAGTATCTGACCAAAGACATGCACAACGATGCCATCATAGCTCAAAAGGCAGGGCTAACGAAGTGCTCAGAGTCTCTCTTGCTCTTCACATAAAAAGAAAGGTTTCCCTTTCCTTTGTGGAAAGACTGATTTCCTTCCAGTGGCACTCGGAAAGGAGGATAGGGGGAGGAGATGTATGAAACAGACTTGCTATATTCATCATCACCATCACAGTGTTGTTATTTTTTCACAAGATTTTAGAGTGTTGTTTCAATTTATATAAAAAAAGCAATGTTATGTGCTATTATGTAATTATTATGTTTTTACATGATTAAATTTCTATTATTCCATAATCACTACATTATTACAATGTAATATTAGATTGCAATTATTCTATATTGGGTTCACATTTTGCAGTGTGGAAGATGCATCGGCCTGCTTTTGGTGAATTTTGTGTTATTCTGTTATAAGAATAGGCCAGGATAAACCAGCCCAGAGCGGTTCTTGCTCTTTTTGATTTGGTGGGTGTACATTTGGTAGTGGCCGAAGATTTCTGGAAAAAAACTCTGCCAGATGTGATCAGGTTTTAGGTTTTAGTTTTTGTTTAAATGTCATAATTGTGCCATATCCTTTAATGTGAGGAAAAAATCATTTGGGTCTTCCTGGCTGATCTGAAAATCAGACACAATTTCAGCGCTGGAGCACTACATGCTGGCTGCCCATGTTAAAACGCTCAGGTGTGCAATTATTTTGACCGTCAATTATGACTGACAGCATTGTCTTATCTCCAAACTCACCTCTGAAAGCAGACTGCGAGGAACTCGCTTGTCTAAACAACAGTGTGATTTGTGAAAAGGCACATGTCTGTGGCAGAGATTGCTAGGTACTCCCAATGTCTGTTCTCCCTTTTGCTCTGTGTGTAAAAAAAAAATCTGCATATGCCTGGGGCACATGGCCTCCCAGAATAGAGGCCACACTTCCCAGGTTCCCTTGCCGACAGGTGAGGCTGACTGACTAAGTTCTGGTCACTTCACCTTGAGCACAGGGCTATGGTTAGGTTTAGGGTCAGATCCTTAAAAAGGGGGGAGATGTCATTTCCTTCTCCTTTTCCCTTAGTATCTCTATTCGACCTTGGCAAGGAGGCCCCTGCTCTGGGCCCTGGTCCACCCCTCTTTAGGGGGTGAGGAATTACAGGCAAAAGGGTCGTGCCCATCTAGAGTCTGAGCCCTTCTTTCACAGGACATGCTCTGGGTGGTCAAACCTCAGCACTCCCTGTCCAAATGGCTGCAAAGCCTGCACAGGCCTCTTCCCCAGGTTCAGCCTGCGAGGGTGGGCTGCACTGTCTGTGTGCACACCTTGGGGCCCTGGAGCAGCCGGGCCTGCTGATGTGGATGTGTGGACGAGGCTTAGATGTGCAGGCTGCTGTGGGAAGTATGTGTGCCGGCTCTGGGAAGGAGGAGGCAGGGGTGGGAAGAGGAAGAAGCTGGACTGCAGGCCAATTCTCCCTATGTCTCCATGTTCTGGAGTGGAACCCTGAACTGACATTTGAACACAGCTCTCCAGGAAGGTAGATTTGTGAAGGAAGGAAGATAAAGCATATTTATGGCTTGTTCGCTTTTGACAACTTTAAAACATGCAGTTCTATAAAAACTAAGGTCTTCACTTGCTGAAACATGGACTTGAGGGCCGGTGTTGAAACAGCCAACCTGGACCATCATGATGGAAGCTACAGGCTGAGGAGGACACAGCTCAGTGACAGAACTGGTCTAGGTCCTGGTCCCTGACACCATCTGGCCACCAGAAGAGCCCGGGGTCACTGACCTGGGTAATTACGTGGGAGCCGCATGAACTTCTGTATTTTTTAAACTTTGTAATAAAAAGCCTGGCCCGTATCCTGTTTACATAGATCTTGTACCTGGAGAACGGAGCGCTGAGTTCCATGATCTAAGATGTGCTGGCTTAGCGTTGGAAGGTGGGCTCTGAGGTCAGATACTGAGGTCCTTGCTACGTTTGCCTATGAGAACCTGGAGGGCAACCCTTACCTCCTAACCAGTGGCTCTAGGCACAATGTGGGAGAAATTCAGAATATCAGGGTGTTAGCTCCTTCTCGTCACTTTCAGCAAAGTTATTTATAGAAGGAAAAGAACTGAGGTCAGAGCTGGAGAGTTAGGAGGAAGAGACAGAAGGGCCCGAAGCCCTGAAGGGAGGTGCTCCGTCTGCAGCCCGCCATGCCCACTGACGACAGGCTCATGGGCAAGAGGGATCCTCCCAGAGAGCAGAGCTGGGGCTGCAAACAGGAGGAGCGGGGCGGGGGGCTGTGGGTCACTCAGTAGATAGAGTGTCCTGTACTTGAGGCAGAGAGTTTTCTGCCGTTTCTGGACAGTAGGATTCCCATTCACCCCCGAAGAGGCAGTAAGTGTGTGGGAAGAAGGCTGCGTCGTTTTGGGCTTGTGGACTCTGACAGAGACTCATAATTATCCTCGAATATGTACTTTCCCTTTCCCCTTTAGTAGAAGGACCTTTGAATACACCACCATCCTGAAGAGAGACTTTACTTCTACGCTTCCGTTTCCGCTAGTTGTAGACCATGGACCGAGTCTGCAAGGAGCAGAAGTGAGGTTGCAACTCGTGGGCATTTTGAATGGAATTTGAACTCGGGCAGCCTGGCTTCAAAGGCCACATTCCTAGTCATCACTCTACATGCCAGAACTTTTCTAAGCACTGAAAATAAAATACTGAACAAGACAGGCCAGATCTCTGCTTTCAACGAACTTAAAACTTCAGAAAGGGATAATACATACTAGACATTTACATAAGGAGAGGCAGTTATCATATAGGAAAGCAGACAAATGAAGACAATAATTCAGATGATCAGAGGTGCCTTTAAGGAAATCAAACATAATATATTGGCCGGGGCACCACTTTAATGGGTGCAGACTTTTCTGAAGGGTCCATCTGCGATAAGGACTAAATTTGTTAAGGGACTTATACAGACCTGGAAAAAGAAGTTTCCAGGCAAAGGTAACAAATGTGAATGTCTTAAGGCAGAAATAAGCTTAGCATGTTTTAAGGACAGAAAAAAAGTCAGTTTTTCTGAAGTAGTCAACAAACAGGGGAGTGGCTGTGAGAAACTTGGCTTGGCAGATAGGTACCAGATGATGTAAGGTTCGTAAGCTGTGGTGAATGAACAAAGGGCAGGGGGGAGTGATGTAAATTTATTTCTATGAATGCAGGGCTATCTGATCCATGCATGGCCTTACAAGACCAAGCATGGGCGTTTTCAACACAGAAAACAACAGTTGTTGCAAACATATACATTCTTCAAGGAGAGAGTTTTCCAAAAGGTGGTATAGTCTGGCTGTTCTAGATCCTTCCTTCTGATTGAGAAGCAACATTCTATCTACTGAGTGACTCACAGCCCCCCTCCCCCTCCTCCTGTGGGGAGTGGTGGTTCTCTGCGTCATTCCTGCCCAACACGAAGTCTCCAGTTGGAGGGGTTGGGCTCTGTGAAATGCTCAGGGAGGAGAGACTTTGGCAGCACTGTTTTGTGAGAACGGCTTGCTGAGCTTAATCCTCTTAAAATGTGAGTCAGAATCTTTGGAATACACAGTCTTAAGAATACCACCATGTTTTGGTCCAAGCGTTCCTCAAATTTTAGATGTTTAAGATGTGAGAGAGTCATGTGCTTTTTTCTTCCTTACTTCAGACACAGACAGAGAACAAACTAGATTATTTCTGGAGAACTTCACTTAAAATGGTTATACTGTCTATACACACTAAAGGCGGAGTCTTTTTCTTTTCTTTTCCTCCTTTTTCCTTTTGCATGTATTATTCTCGCTAATGCTCTAACATGAGCAGGACTGAAAAACAAATCATGATAACAGACGGAATAAGGTGATGGAAATTGTCACGGAAACTTGGACAGTAGAAACACTGCAAAAAATCTTTCCCCAACCCTGGTGAGCTCCTTATCTGGGATAAAGGAATGGGGTGAGTCACCCATGGCCATGACTATCCAACCCTGTGATGCCACCATGAGTGCGCACCATGAATCTCCTCCTATCTCCCCAGCTGACTTCCTTCCATTCCTCTCTCCTTAATGGGGTAGTAGGGCTTCTCACCCCGGCAACCTTTTCACTGGCCTGCAACTGCTGCTCACCCCAGGCTGCTCCGTTCTGGACTACACAGTGCAGGCAGGAGCTTACACACTCCAGAATGTGTAGAGTTTGAATGAAGTTTCAGCAGGCCAGGCTGAGCGGTACTTGAGACCCAGGGCCTTGTCCAGCCTGCTTAGTTCCAGGAAGCCTCTGTTCTCCCTCAGACCAGGGAGGAAACCTTATAGGAACAATATTTTTGGGCATTACCTCTCAGGTGGCTTATGAATAACAAGATATTTTAGGAATACTGTGTTTTTAGATCTGAATGTTGAGCTTGAAAAACACACAACCTTTTTTTAGAAATAAATTCAAACTATTAACTACATGAGAATGTCTTTCCCTTTGGCTTTTAAAGCATAAGAAACTACTCTGGAGCTGACAAAAGGTAACGTCCTCCTCGTTTTTGTCTACTTGAATTCAAGCTAATGTTTTCTCTTTACTATAATCTGAAGCCTTATACTCAGGAAGTCAACTATTAGCAGACAGATGAGTGTGTAAACTCAATGTCGATCCCTAAATCCTAGAGAACTGTAGAACTACAGCAGATTCACTATTTAACTTAGGCACCGGAATAGATGAATTCTATGTAAAAAAGCAGGAATCAGTGGCTTCTCAAATCAGATAGTCACTTTAAGTTACCATATTAACAGCACTCCACTAACATTTCAAAATTGGTAGCTTTTGATGAGCATTCCTCTTGGAAATGTGGCAACCACATATTTTTGTATGTAAGCATAGTGTAATTACATATACATATATTTCCTTTTGGCTGTCCATGAATGAGTCCCAAGAGCAAAATGGCCAATGTGTTTGCTTGCATAATGCCCTACAGTGTATGCAGAATGTCATTGGAAATGGCAATGTAAACCATCCTGACAGCATTCAATCTCCCAGCTCCTCTGCAGTTACTTTGAGACTCACCCCCACCCCCATTGAAGGGTCTGCTAGTTCCTGGGTATGAAGAAAGAATTTTTAATGGGGCCAAGTGTAGGTGTTTACAAGGGGGGGATTGTTGTTTTTTCTTAGGAGCTGCCTTATGTTCAATAGTTGTATTTACTTTGTCAAGCTCGCCAGAATTAGAGATCCCCATTGCTAGGCAGCCTAGAGCGGCTGCGAAGTATTTCTGGGCATTCAGAACTGAAGCATGTGCTGCCCAAAGGCAGGTTTCATTACAGTGTGTTATTTAGTCCTCCTTCGTAGCTCCCTACCCCCACACCCCTGGAGAGCAGCGCTTCTATAGCAGGAAATCTTGGTTACTCTATGCTGAAACATATTTACATGACTGAAACATGACAATTAGCACATTTGTAAAGCTTGAGGGAGAGGCACACTCTAATGGTTTTTTGAGGCAGGCTGATTTCCTGGGGCTTTTAATCTTATTTTATTTTGTTCTACATGCATGAACAAGTCCTTCTTTACTATAGGTATTTGACCAAGTCTACCTGATGTGAATGTGAATGAAAAGAAAATTGTATAAAAATTAACTTTATATTTCATGTTTGCCAAACTGTCCCTCATTTCTTTCACCAGTTCCATCTCTGCTCAGGGCTCTGCTCTAATTTTTGACATGTTCTGTTAGTTTTCATACAAAGGGGAGTAGGTAGGATGTTTTTTGGTTTGACAAAATAAAGCGTGGCTTTCTCTATACTGATTTCATAAAAACTTTCCATAATGAACAAAAAGTATCGATTATAGCAGTGATTTTTTTCACTCTTCATGGTCAGATAAAGGTACACTCTTCTAGGTGGTGTATATTTCATTTGCTCCAAACTTAATATCCAGGTGGTATTAAGTAGCATTATTCCAAAAGTGCGAGCATACATGTGTATATGTGCATATGTGTTTATGCCTGTTTATACATATAAATATATAACATGAACATTTAATATCTTCTAAATCTATAGATTAATTTCTAAAATCTTGGGAAAATTTAGGAAAACAAAACAAAATAAAACAAGATAACCTTTCATATCAGAGCCCTCTGAAATGGGAAGAAAACTTCCATTTTCCTCTGGATTCCTGAAAGCATGCTAACCCTGAAATCCCCCGGCGCAATTCTCACTTAAAAGTTATGGCAAACTTACAAATTACCCTGGTTTCAAACAGTCACCCGGGACATCTATCTCCCCCCTCCACAGACCTCCCTCCTCACCGGTCTCAAAAGGGAGCTCGTGAACAGACTGGGCAAAGCCAGAGCCCTCGCTCCACATGCCTTAGGGCAGGGATGGGGCAGCACCAGACCAGCGCTCAAACTGAGGGCTACAGATGAGAGACGAGGACATAGCTC